>CAJQUW010009025.1:0-10020 GCA_907163375.1 Prostheceraeus crozeri | reverse complement strand
GGATATAGGCACTGGACGTATTAACTAATACAGACAGAAACAATTATTTCACGTCCGTCGTTTCACACTAATTGACCTCTCCATCGTAACGCGTCAAAAATGAGTGATCATTCCAGGTGCAATGTATCTAGAATTCCCAATGGTTTTGGACAACAACCACAATCTCCGACGCGGTAATCAAACCAAGGGGATGCTTTCCTCCATTTCAAGAATCCTTTGATTCACGTAATGGGCCAGGCGGGGGGGATCGAGCCAAAGAAAATGTGATAAGGAATGCGCCAGAATCCAATGTGAAGAAAATTGTAATAAAACACCATTTTTCCGTTGCGTCCTCATGCGATCGAGCGGCCCATAAACGCTTTACAGTCCGATGATGTCGTTCAACGATCGCCGTTTCCGGACGGCCTATGCGCTGAGCGATATAGCATGTCCACTTTCCACTCGTTTCACACACAGCTGTCAGCTCTCTCCGACCTGAAACTCAGGCGTATGTCAAGGAGAAATTTCATGAGCTACTCCCAAAACTCAACGAAACACTTCTTGTACTTTTAGCAGATATCGTAGACGCCCTCTTCATTGGAAATTAATTTCCATATGGCGTAGCGACTAGGTCCACCAGTCGATGAATGGCAATAGCCGTTTTCCACCGTAGTGTGTTGACATCAATCGCGATCCGACCATCCAGACTCCTTCAAAACAGACAATAGTTCCTACGCTTCCATCGTACCGGTGAAGGATCAATTGAAGAACATGGGGTACATTCAGTATATCACAGTTCTCACCTCGTCCTCGGGTTGGGGTTAGGTCAAGTGATCCGCACAGTTTTATAAGATGGTATCGTCTTTTCAATGCACCGCATTGAGTAATGTCATGAATCTGATTCGTATCCTTCTTCTTTTCTTGTCATGCCAGTATCTCCATCAACAAAAGCACTGGCGACGAAAACAGGTTCTTTCTTCAACCATCGCTTAGGAACTCGCGTCAGTCGGTCTGCCGGATTTTTGTTTGTTGGTACAAGAATTGGATCAAGCTTGAGGTTGCACTCTTCAATAATGTCGGATAAGATTGACAGTCTTCTGCGGACTAACACCTCACTTAGTCCTCGTGTCTTCACACGGTGATCATCGAAGATTATAGATCTCAGCCAGTTGAAAACAGTATTTGAGTCAGTCACCACTTCAAGTTGCTTAATATTCCACGACATAGCTAAGTTAACTCCTTTCAAAACGGCGTCAAGCTCCGCAAGATTTATAAGAGCCACATCATCGGGCTTCCGCAGCCGTTTCACATAGTTGCATGCAGGCCGAAGCCATGAAGCGACCGGAAAATGACCGATAAGTTTTCCGCAAAAACTGAAAACATCGCGCTTAGTCATTACATCGGTCGGCGCCTGTAATACGTTTTGTCCACGCTTCCCAAAAAGAATGTTCCGTTGGACTCGTAGATGGAGAGTCCTAAAACTCTCGACCCACTCAACGTCTCAAGGGGCTTACACTCCAACCCGTATTGCCTTAGCAGTTCAACAACCCGATCAACGCTAACGACGTCTTCATTCACGATGATATCATCGACGTAAGAGTCAGATCCAGTTTGAACCTCAGGATCAGAGGAAAGTACTTTATTTACAATGGGCCGACAATGGATCTTTTGGCGCCACGTTTCAATCCGAAGCCCCCAAAGGTTCCGTGTCAGTGCATAACGCACGACCCTTGTACTCTAACAATCTGATTACTTCCACAAGTCTTTGATGAACCGTGGAACTTGTATGATACGCATTGCGTAGATCAACAATGCTAACGATGTACCAAGACCGACGCCATTTACGCGAATTTTTTCCGCCACAACAGCTGACTTTGGCCCCGTAATGACTTGATAACGAAGGAATTCCAAATCACGAAAGTCCGAGAACCGGGCGCAACTTTGTCCTTGTTCGTCTGAAACAACGGCCATCAACGGTAATCAAACCACCACTGTAAGTTGCCACTATTCCTGTCAGCCAACCTTCTATTCGAATCCATCGCTCCACTTCTTGCGAGAAAAGCAGATTCCTCCACATCAACCGGCCATGGCGGTAATTGGGACACTTATGTTGTCTTAAGGACAGGGTATGATCCGAGCACGTTCATTTTCCATCTCCATGATACAGTCCAAGCCTCTTCTTTGAACACCGCTTCGAAGTCCTTATCTAACAACCTCTGGACCTCGGGCGCACTTGCGACGGCAACAACATTCGTGGAACTCTAAACCCCTCGTCTTCCTCTGCAGATACCGAAACACACCACCAAGGATACTGATAGAGTCCATCATCCGAGTAGCATATCGAATCCTAGCCACCTACGTCAGGTACGAGACACGACAGGCGAATCGAACGAACCCATTCATCATAAAACCGCACAGTCAAGTGATTGCTCACATAGGACCACATCGCCGTTCATCATCATCACACTGTTTTTCCCTCCGACTCACTCTCTCACTCCACTTCCAAACGATAGGTCTTTGACACAATTCGGATCTTGAACATCCTGTATCGATTAGAGCTGTCGCAGGAACGATTGTTCACAGTAACCAGTCACGACAGGAAGTTGCGCATCACACAACGGAGGAGACCCACCCTCGCAACCGATAGGGCCTCCTCTTACCTCGTTTTTGTCAATAAAGGCAGACAGGCAAGCACGTAAAATGTCCTTCCTGTTGACAGTTTGAAGCATGTCATTGTCTTCAGTTTCTCAGGCAATGCTCACACGAAGTTGACTGGTACCAATGACAAAAGGAACACAATCTCACCATAGGCTTTCGACGTCTGTCCATGTTCTTTCGTACCTGAAGCGACGCAGCTGATTTCACTATGGACACACACTGTCATGATGGTCCTCGTTTCTAATCCAGTGTCTCAGTCCAAGGTCAGATCATCAATGTGCAGAATGATGATTTCAATTGTACTTTTATTATCTCGCAGTAATCCTGATTCACAAAGAGCGCATTTCAAAACCAGTCCTTCATTTTCAATCGGAGATATCAGCTTCCCCCCAAACCGCCGTAGATCTGAATAATATACATCTGGTGCTTCAACCAACAACACCAGTGGCGGCGACATAAACGATTTCATCATGCAGAGAAAGGACTCATCGAAAATGGCTCTCAGCAACAGCAGATCGTAGAAATCCGTAGTCTCCCTTCGTCGCTCTCTCCAAACCATCGTACACCGAATACGCATGCCCTGACAGGAAGGGAGGTACAAAAGTCTCCAATTTTCTTTAACATTCTGCAATTCCGCAAACCAATTCTACTTTGTTTGACCCATTCGTTGAAGTCACTACTACCTGTCAAACGACCGAAATGATGTCACTAAGTCATAGTTGAGACCTTGCCATTGCCGTGATAGCTTGTACCCAAAATAAAAGTCAGACACGTTCAATTCGACCACTTTCTTTCAACGCCAATTTTTAGTGTGTCACAAACAATCCTACAAGCCCCACAAATACACGGAGGCAGAGCAGCAAGCTCATAAACATTACATTGACAAGACTCGCAATGACTGACTGTCAGACACATGACACTCTACAAACGTTTACCGCTCACTAACAAAAACATGCAACACAACACCCGGGCGAATCTGAGAAACTTAATAGACAATAAATGACAGAACACGAAGCCACAAGGAATCCAACCGCACGCTTTTGACGTGCCAACATTTTTTTCAAATATTCTTGCTGAACTCCATTTGTATACTACTACACTAATAGATATTTACTACACTATTATATATTGCCACACGACTATCATTTGTGGAGCCCATGCACGGTTTTTGAACACTTAAAAGTACGGAATAAAAGAATATAAAGCCTATAACACTGCCTCTTAAAATTGGTGGCCCGCAAGCCTTTTCGTGGGCCACTCCTTGTGGCCCGCTATCCCAACTTGGTTGCCCACCACTGACTTAACTTTATTTTTCAAAATTATTCCAAGTGTCTCAGCTGCTTTGAAATTGACATTTTTGCTTACAAGTCAATCGGATGGATGAGATCGCTGCTGCATATGCGAACATGTAAACGAGTCTTTTCATCGCTGTTGCGACTCCCCTACTACAATGTTGCGTGGACCTTTGACCTCATCACCCTGTCGTCGTGAAGACACAGCATGTATTATGCAACTATGTAAGGGATGATTCATTATATTTTTGCATTTTCAATGCCCAGCAAATATTTTGCTACATAGACCTATTTCAAAATCTTTTAGCACATTATCGTTTTTGGTAACTATTCTATTGCGATTTATTTGCAAATCTCAGGAAATATAATTGCACTTTTGACAGACTCTGAAATCTAAATATACCAAAGATACCTTTAGATTCAGAGCAGCTGTCGATTATCATATTGATTATATCCATTTAAATTAATCTGCTGCGTCCGATAAATTCATACTTGGTCTAATCTTCGATGCTCAGAATTACTTGTAATATCTTCGGTATTTAAAGCATGATGTTATAAAACAATTTTCTATTGCTTTCAGTCATCGAATCAAATAGATGGGTTATATCGGGTTTTGTTCATCGATATTTCTTACGCAGGTTGCACTCATTGTTTTGATAAACAATTCACAACATTTTCCAAAATTACTCAAAAGTGTCAGGTGATAGCAAGTTCTTGGTATTCCGGAATTCACAATACGATTGCCTATATTTCCTCTGTGCACGATGACTTTGAACCATGCCTTCAATGACCTTCTTTCTAAAGGCCTTATAGATGAAGTAATGTTGATACAAATTTAGATTACAAGCAGACTTGTGTCAATTACTTATGAAATACAGTTGATTACAATTACAAATTCCTTGCTTGAAAATGTACCGGTAATTGAATACAATTTTCAAATTACTCCGTCTTTCTTTAATTACATTTTAATGACTTTGTAGTTACTTAAGATAATTTGCGGTATTACACTATCAGAGGTATTACACTAGCCGATGTGACAAAACGTGACAGTATGTGACAATTTTTCATTTCAAAACAAATTTTGACAAATTGTTTTTTTCTTTTTTGTTGGTGTGACAAAATGTGACAAATTCACGGGAAAAACATTGACAAAATATGAACAAAGCCACAGAGGAGCATTAACTTCGTTTGAATAAAATAACGAAGTCATGTTTCTAGGAAGGTCATTATTCTAATTGTAAGTAAAAACGCGAATTCCAAATAGCCAAGACGCACTTTATTTGCAGACGTGGATATTTATACCTGTATAACAATGGCATAAAACAACTCACGAAACATGCACAATAATGAAATGTTATTATCATGAAACGTCACCAGAACACTTGATAATAGGATGTCAGGCATGCGGTCGAGAAGTCAGGATTGCTATGTCCTAAGACCAGTGAACAACAGATGATTAGAAAATTAGAAATACACAACACGCTCACATACGCCGCCCTAGTTTCGTAAGAAATCTAAATATACAAAATGTATATATTATATACGAAACAAATATAAGGTCTGCTATCTGTAATCAACGGACATGGGACACCTTGAAAAATAGGTCTTTTAGTCAGCGCGACTACTCCTTTCGGGGTACCTGCCTCAGAATCAATTTCGACATCGCATATCCATTCGTCAAAGAGCAGTATTTCGTTTCTAAGTCGACTTCGGTAGATTCCCTGCAATAAGGTACCAGTCCCCTAAATGCGATTACATGGACGAGAGACATTTAATATCATCTAACTCAACCTGAAACACTCGAAATTGAATTATTTGTCACGACGACTGTGGAACCGCTCCAAACGTCATCACATCGGGAGGAAGGAGGCTTAAGAAAAACTTTTATTCGCCCAACAAAGAAAAGTATTACGTGTCTTTATCAAAGTAATTATCGTTTACCATCGTAATTCAATTTTGGGGGTCGTTCTATCTCAAATGCGATCAGCTGTAACATCCGGCTTTCTAGACTTCGCACAGAAAACTAATTCGTAAGGTGTTGAATAGTTTTTTAAACCTTTTGTATATATTTAAACCCAACAACCAACCCCACACCTAACCACCCCACTAACAACTCAAATCCAACCCAACAAACCCACACAACACCCCAACCAAACACATACACCACAAACACACCCCTACGATAACAACGTTAAACAACATTAACGACAACACAACCACCAAACAACAACACCCATCCTCCAATCCCTCCGGCCAAAAAACCAACACCTCCCTCCAACAACCCCCCCACAAGCCCAACACCCACCCCGTACCATAAACACTTACCACCAACAGCCAAATTAACCAAACACACGCTAACAAACAGTTAACACAACACTAACCACAAACAACCCACAACCACCGTACCACCGAAAAACCTTCACCCAACCCACACCAGAAAAACGGCCTCTGCGAGGGATTTTCCTGTACGCTTTACGGTTCTCTTAACGGTACGATGAACCCGCCTCCAACCACCGAGTTTCCCTGGGCCTATAAGCGGAAGTCAAGAGACCTGTTTGAACTTTCCACTTATCTAATCAGATCATTAAACTCGCGGCTAAAACGGAAAACTGTCCCGATTATCACTCAATATTGTACGCTGGGGAACCAAATTTCCCTGTCTGCGGAAGATCCAGGTTCAATGTTTGAAAAGCTATCTCAGTGGAGGAATTCATTTCTTAAGCCTACGCCAGATTGTAAATCTGAAGCAGTATCCGATAACGGATAAATTAAGGTCTACCGTCTACATGAGTTACATCAGTGCCTAAAACTTTCCCAAACATTTATTCTGCGGATATCGATCCTTTGTCCCAACTAAAGCGATTCGAAGGGTCTATGCGGTACAAGTTGCAACAATCGCCAATGACGGCCTTAATATTCAGATTTTGAAACGGATTAATATTTTTATAACCGCTCTTTACATAATTCATATGTTCGATTCGTGCCAAAATGGTTGATTTTCAATGAACAAACTTGATGTCAGCGTAATCAACGGCTATCTAGTTTCCTCTTTCTCTTACCCTGACCCATGAAATTAGGCACTCTAGTCAATGAATCTGCTTTGTTTAAAACTTGACTCAATCCAAACGACCTGGTACTGCCAACTGTTCCTCACGGATAATGTCTGAAATAATATTAAGTCATACGCTTAATCAAAAACTTCTGCGAAGTGCACGAGTCTTAACATAGTCTTGTCTTATGAATAACAGATTGCAACGCATCTATATTACTGGAGATGGAGTCAGTTTTGATCGTAAAGTCCACCTCTTATACCTCTCAATTTTAAGGCAAGATTCAGGCCTTTGATAGCTGCGTCTAATTCAGACCCGTTTATATGCGTAGCAACTAACATCCTTCTCGGCGCAGCCAAGCCGCGATCCTCGACCACCAGGGGGTGACCTTCAAACCTCTAAAATAAACCCCCGTATGGCTAAGAGAACTGGAGTCAGTCCAGAACCGTGATTGGAGCTTTAGGATCAACCTCCCACATGCCTCCGACAGGGTCAGACACTTTCAAGTCGAACATCTATTCTTTCTCGAATCAAAACAACATTATTTTTTTCCGAAACTTGGGTCATCCCATCCTAGTATGATTCTTCGGCAGGTGCAACCGCTGTACAAACGCGCAGGCGACTCGAAGCCATCTCCGCCACGGGGTAATGTCCCTAAAACATTCTTCCTATGTACATATGTGCTTCACGTCCGCGTAAGAAATAGTTAGCTATTAAGGGCAGAAGAAACCGTCTCTGCGCCCATCTCAACCCTGAGTCCACACATAGTTCCCAGTAATCTAACGTCTCCTTTACCAACTTTGTGTGAACTCTTTTTGTTTATAAGGCCTCCAATTATGCAGATGGGACCTGACCTTTTCGCATGAGACAAACCGATTTCAGAGACATATATATCGTCAATGTAGACTAGAAGTACCTTCCTTGATTTTCTGTCACCCTGCAATACTCGTGTAAACTCATAGCTGTTCATTATTATTTTGTGGGGGGCTTGAGGCCAAGCCGAAAACCAAGCCTCGTCAAACAGAAAGTCACTTCCTTTCCACCTAATCAGCTTGGTATGCCCATAAACTCGGATTCAATTTCTACCTGTAAGAATAGGCACGCTGTCAAATCAATAATAGAACACTTAGGCCCCCGCAGTTGCCGCCACTGAGACGCAGACGTGTCACGCACAAGTAGGAGTAGCTTCAGCCAGTATGAGACTCTACCTGGATTCGTTTAAACTTCTAATAGTCCAAAGACAGGGCCGAACCTTTAACGGTATCGCCCTTCTTTCTGCTACGCCACAGCAATTATCGGTAAGTACCTTTTTTATTTTCCCATGGAAACTTACGTCAAGTATGACCTTACTAATATAGCCCTCATTTAATCCATGTCCCAATTTATTTTTCAGCATCACACGGTGATTTATCCTGCTCAATCGATTAATATTAATACGGTATCTTACAATCCGATCCCTGGTTCTAAATTTTGTCCATCGCAATATTCCACCTTTACGCACACATCTCACTTTCCATTAAAAGTAGCAACAAAATCCTTAATCATGAATATCATCACTAATGCAATACCCGAAACTACAGGCCCTTTACTATAGGGAAAATCTACTTTTAGCTCAGTACCGTGGGACGTACGGCGTGGATGTAATATTAAACCCGTTTCTCTCAAGATACATTCGAAAACCCAAAATGATATCAATACCAGTAGGTAGATCAGTTTTTCTAAGACTACATATGCATTAATGGGTCCTCCCCGCTCTTCCATTATTATCAGTATATCCACACTACTCAAAACAACATACGTATACCGCACATACATTAATGCCTACCAAACCGATTGAAGACTAATGTAGGACCTAGACCGAACTCTCATTCCCAAACCACATGCTCACCAAAATTTCTACAGAAGTCACAGATTCCAGTGTCGATCAGCGGCGTTCAATCCTTTGCCCATTGACATTCATTGGACGTGAGATTTGTGCACCGGTGATTTCCCGATCCGCCGCAGCCCATGCTCGCCACTTTGCCTGTTGTTGACGGTGTGGGTCAAAATCGCTGAATAGTAGGCCCCTTATACTCGTTACAAAAGAAAACAGGTGATTAAAACAGCTGGGCCTTCCTCATGGCCAAAGCGGGCGAACAGCCTTGACAGCGAACCATTTGCTTGAGACTTTCAATTTGGGCTCTGTTTTTGCGGACCCATCGTCCGCAGCGGAACTGGCGGTTGGGTAAGGCATCTCGAGTTTGCCAAAAAGCGCCTTCCGCCGTAGACAGAACATCTTGGAGCTTCATATCTTCGCCGTCTTGGATATACAAAACCCTTCTCCTTTACATGCAGCTGCTAACGCATCGATCACAGCTAATGATGACCAGCTCCTCATCAGGATCTTAGCCAGTGATAACCTTCAACAATGTCTTTTGCATCATCTGCGATGATGTCGATCTGTTCGCCAGGCCACACGAACTGGAGTGGATTTGATGTTTTAAGCCAGGCACTTGCCTTGTTAAGGTCCCATAAACTCTCTTCAAAAGCCTTCATCACAACTTTAAAGTCCATTTTTATCTGTTGGCTCCAAATTGATCCCAGGTCGCGAAAGCAGGACCATCCAAAAATAGAGGCATCATTCGAGCCATCTCAGCCTCTAAATCCTTTGGGGCGGTTACTATAGACACCGCTGTCTCGTATCGTCTGAACCATTGATCAATATTTTCATCACGCTCACCCTTGAATCTCTTCACGATATCGACCAACTTTAACGAGCCGCTCATGTTCAGCAAGACAAACGGCCGTGATAGCTTGTAAGTAAAAACGCGAATTCCAAATAGCCAAGACGCACTTTATTTGCAGACGTGGATATTTATACCTGTATAACAATGGCATAAAACAACTCACGAAACATGCACAATAATGAAATGTTATTATCATGAAACGTCACCAGAACACTTGATAATAGGATGTCAGGCATGCGGTCGAGAGTCGGATTGCTATGTCCTAAGACAGTGAACAACAGAGAATTAGAAAATTAGAAATACAACACGCTCACA
>CAJQUW010009024.1:5000-366146 GCA_907163375.1 Prostheceraeus crozeri | reverse complement strand
GTAACATGGCACGATTAATCCGAATCTGCCCTCCATTTTCCCATCCGATGCTTCGTTTTGGCTCTACAGCCCACAGCCATCGCCAAAATTCTAATTCTGTCGCTTTCTCGGAAGAAATGTTGAAAAATTTTCAATGACGTCTCACCTCTAAACGAAGGCAGATAGGAACAAGCCATGTTTTCCAATAAATTTGTCTCATTCTTAGCTTTCAAATGAGCTACAATGACCGCAAAAAGTTTACGAACACCTTCTAAAAATAGATGAAATTTGACTGCCTGGTTGAATCGCTTACCAGAGCCGATAGCAATGCTGATTTTCCCTTCATGCAGCGTAACTTTAGACTATTGGCTGTCTGGATGTCCAATTAGATACACCAGATACACTATTGATTATTGTCTGCCTCTCATTGCCTCCTCATTGACGTAAACAGTCACACACGAGTGTGAGCCGTCAGAGTTAGTATGGGTCGAAAACCGCAGCTTTCAGTCGCTGTGCGCTCGAATATATTGCTTTTATCTGAAGAAGGTTACAGCCAGCGACAGATCTCCAAGCGTCTTAAGATTTCTGTTGCATCAGTCAACAAGTTTCTGAAGCTGAAGGACGCAGGAGAATCACTGGAACCTAAGAAGAGGACCCGGAGGCAGCGCAAGACTTCGTCCAGGACTGACATGCAGATCAAGCGTCTAGTGTCACAGAAACCGTTTTTGTCAGCTGCCCAAATCAAGGCCGAACTCCCAGGCATCTTGGACGACGTCAGCTGTAAGGACAGTCCAACACCGGTTGCACTCGAGTTGGGCTTCAAGGCCAGAAGACCAGCTCGCAAGCCATTTCTCACAAAGAAGATGAGGAAGAAGCGCCTGGAGTTTCTGCAGGGCTCACGCGAACTGGACAGCTGAACAGTGGTCCACCAGTCATGTTCAGTGACGAGTCTGTGTTTCGTCGGCAGTCGGGAACTTCAAGACCACTGTCCGCCGGCCGCCCGGATCGTCTGCCTTCTCTCCTCAATACGTGGTGCCGACGGTGAAGCACCCTCCATCAGTGATGGTCTGGGCGCCTTCAGTGCAGAGGACGACTGGTCTCTACTTCCTGGAGAAGAACACAACGATGAACGCCAACCGGTACATCGATGTGCTGGACAACCACCTGTTGCAGTCATGGAGATCCAGGGTGTACGACATTCCAACACGACGGTGCTCCTGTCCACAAGGCTAAGAAGGTGAGCTTGTGGCTCCGAGAACACCGCATCACTCAGCTCGATTGGCCCGGGAACTCACCCGATCTCAACCAATTGAGAATCTCTGGGTTCTCTTGAAGAAAAAGATGGCGGAAAAGAATTGCAGCAATGTGGAGGAACTCAAGAACCACCTAAAGATGATCTGGGTGACTGATATTTCGGTGGAGCTGTGCCAGAGTCTGGTCATGTCTATGCCACGCCGCATACAGGCCGTTCTGAAGAACAAAGGTTATAATACAAAATACTGAAATTTTTTCATTAAAATGCTTTGTTTGTATCAAATTTGATGTGTTTTCTTCACTAATCATGTTATATGTGCATTAATACGTCATTCAACACATAGTTTTACTGGACAGACAATTCTTTTGAATTCTGAGGGGTGTTCGTAAACTTTTTGCGGTCACTGTATTGCACGACTTTCTACGATCTCTACCACCAAAGTTGGAAGATCGCTGCCGAGGGGGGGGGGTCAGAACTTTTTCTTTCCGATGGAGTTGGGAAGAGGTTCCTAGACCCAACTTTGGCCAAAACGTCCGAATTTCTACTCCATTTTCCCATCCCAGGTCTCCTTCATGTCGAAAAACGACTTTTCTCATCCCAAAACATCCAAACCCTGACTTTTTCCAACTCTGACGTTTTCCTGCCATTTTCCTCCCTAAAACCCAAGAAAATTAGACCAAGCTGAGCTTTCCACTGTCTTTTTCTCACTCTTAGCTTTCAAATGAGCTATTGCACGACATTCTACGATCTCTACCACCAAAGTTGGAAGATCGCTGCCGAGGGGGGGGGGGTCAGAACTTTTTCTCTCCGATGGAGTTGGGAAGAGGTTCCTAGACCCAACTTTGGACAAAACGTCCGAATTTCCACTCCGTTTTCCCATCCGAGGTCTCCTTTATGTCGAAAAACGACTTTTCTCATCCCAAAACATCCAACACCAGTCTTTCCAACTCTGACGTTTTCCTGCCATTTTCCTCCCTAAACCCACGAAAATTAGACCAAACTGAGCTTTCCACTGCCTTTTACTCATTCCCAGCTTTCAAATGGGCTATTGCACGACATTCCACGATCTCTACCACCAAAGTTGGAAGTTTGACAGGATGGGGGGGGGGACGTCCTCAAATTTTTTTCTCTCCGATTTTGCTGGAAACATCCTTCCTAACCCAACATTTCACGTAGATTCCGAATCTGGCCTCCGTTTTCACATCCGAGACCTCCTTCATGACGAAAAACGACTTTTCTCACCGTGGAGTCGGGAGCGATCACTTACTGTCACAGGACCACAGTGGTACCAAAATGTTGAAAGCATTAGGTAGGCACTTGCAGACCGAAGATGGAGTAAATGAACTCAATTTTTCAGGCTACCAAGTGGAATAAGAAAACATCTCAAGCAGCATACATCACTGTCGAAGAAGGGACACAGAGAAACGGTAAGTGGAAGCAATATTCATTGATTCTTTAAGAAGTTGTTCGACATACAAGTGCTAGAACCTCTCATTTTGGACATCTTACTGTTTGTATCTGACTATGATTATTGTGGTTGGGTTTATCCGAAGGGCGCAGTTCACAGCATGACCAGCTTCGCTAACCGAGATTGTTCCACTAACAGAACTAGTGAAGTATGTGGAATCTTGTATCTTTTCATGTTGCTCTTCTTTTTCATCTTGAAAGTTTATTTTTTAATCAGCAGATATCTAAGAAGAATTCAAAAGTTAATTGATTGCTGTCACGAAACATCTTTGTCGCAGATTTGGAAATGTGTCTTTTTTGACTTCCCTCGCTTACATATATATGTCTCATACCCATACAGGCAACTTATAGTTCAAGTGGAATTGCTATAAATGATATATCCGTGAAATGCACGAACATGCATTATCGGTTGGATTACGTCAAAATGAAGGCCACTTAGTTTACGTTTGGGGTGTCTGAGACGTTGTGTCAGACACTCCATATTGAAATAGCTTGGAACATCATAAAAATATAGTTTTGATTTTTTTATATGATGTGTGGGATATCAGAAGACATTATCAAAATGCGCTTGAATGAAATCAACTGTAAACCTGTCCTATAGAATTCGAATATACCTTGGCGCTGTATGTAGTCGAACATTTCATATTTCGACTACATACAACAGTTGGCACCACCGAACAGTCACCCATGCGTCAGCAAATTTACGAATTGTATGAACTCGATTGGACAAAGAAAATTACAATTCCTATAGAAGTTGAGTTAAGCCAATGTTAACGATTGTTTTGTACCATCCATGAGGCCTACAATTGAAAACTTGCTGAAATATGGCGGCATTTAAAAGTTTGCTCACTAAAGTAGTTGCCCAGAAATCATGGGGTTTCGTGACAATTTCCTTCTAACATGGTGAAATGTCGCATAGCGTTCATTAGAACACAATATTTTTTATAATATCCGTGTGTATATAAGACTATTAATATTTTTTTTCTAATATAGTTTTCTCCATAGCAATTTTCTCTGAAGTAGTCTCTCCAAAAAATACTGACACCATTTATACCTATGGAAGAAGACGCGTGAATTCATGAAATGCTGAGACTCAAAAAGTCGAAAGAAATGAATATTGCTATCATACGGGGATACGTAGGTATGGCTATAGGTTATGATTTTGTACCTATGATTTATTCACTTGTACAACATCCTACTACTCCTTATCATCTTAGCTACAATTCCCAACCTACCAGATGCCTAAACAGGCCTACTTGATTTGCATTTCTGCAAGCATCCAAGGAAACCAGTCGTCATTCATACGACACGAAAAGTACATGCGGACAGTGGTTACGTTTGTTCGAAATTGTGATGTCCAAAATGTTTCCTTTTTATAAAATATGAATATGCGTTGTCTCAAACGTGCTGATCGGCTGACCTTATAGTGTTGCGCTGGTGGGTAGATAAGTTATCTTTTGTAACATGATCAAACCCGGTTAGACAAGAGTAAACTAGTATTGACAGAGATAGCATACTATCTCCCTAAAAGTAAAGGGAGAGGAAAGATGATCTCCAGATGCAATACACTGACGACGTGCGATTAATCTGCTCTCCAAAACATTACAAGAAGATCTAGCACCCAATTTTTCAGATATAATAAATGTAGAAATCTATGCAAAACTTTATCTTGACTATGCGCAAGGATCGGAAAATGTAATGAAATATTTGTTATGTCAGTCAGTTTTTACTTGTTCAGCTGCGAGATGCTTCTCTAAACTATAGAGATCAAGCAACACAATTTGATAGTGAGACAAACACTGGTTTTGTAAAGCGATCTGCTTTGATTAAAGATAGTGAAGTATGTCAGCTATATGTTTCACTAAATCTTGACTTCTTCAGACAGTCAAAATTTTTACTCTGTAATACCAGCATGCGAGTCAAACTTACATTGAACAAGCCTGAATTTTTGTCAAATGCATATGCTAAAGTTGTCAATTTTAAAATCCATGTGGAAGATCTTACGCTATACATTCGTCGAGTGGTAGCTAATCCAAGTGTAATTAGAGGACATGCTGAGGGTCTTAACCGTAGCAATGCTATTTATCCCATTCAACATACAAAGCTTCTCACATTTACTATTCCTAAAGATCAAAAGAGTTTTATGAAAGATGGTTTATTTCCATCAGAAGCACCAAAACTCCTAATGGTAGCAATGGTTGAAAATGATGAATTCAATGGCAATATCAAGAAGAATCCTTTCAACTTCAAACACAACAGCTTGAGTGAAATTGCTTTACGTATAAATGGTGTCAGTCATCCTGGACCGCCCTGTAGACCAGACTTGTCTTCTTATCAATTTTTGCGCAGCTATGTTAACTATATGAATGTCTTTGGCTTTTACAACACAGACGACAGTTTTTGATTCAAATATTGAAATAACTAAGTATCGTGACGTGATTCTTCACTATAATCGTTATTGAGTTGGTTGAATGCTGACGATATTAAAGCTAAAGTACAGCGTAATGCAGATGAAGCTACGTTGAAAGCTTTTGATAATGTCTATTCACTAGATACCCTACCAACTACAGAAAAACACTATCCCAGCTTTTTTGTATTGAACAGTCCTTTCTACTTGTCTTACTAGTCCTACTAGTCCTTCCTTGAAGAAAGAAATTGATTCTCGCCAGTTCGGGTTCGCTCGCAACGGGTTTGGTGGTTGTACCAATGCTCTCCTCTCTATCCGTCTCCCTTCTTGAGCTAATAAAAGCTTCCCCGAAAAACACTGCTTCACTTCTAGCCGTAGACTATCAGAAAGCCTTTGATTCCCTAAGCCATCGCATACTGTTGGACGTTCTAAAAAGTTGACCTTGGTTGTTCGCCGCTAGCTATTTGCTTAATACAAAGTTTCCTGTCTTCCCGCTTTCAGCGTGTTTCCACGAATACTGTCTCCACTCTTTGGCGCAACATCAACAGTGGCGTGCCCCAAGGCTTCATCCTCGGTCCCATTCTCTTCATTTTGTTCCTAAATGATCTCCCAACCTTAGAAAACAGTAGGATTGTCGCCAACGCTGATGATATCACCCTAATTTACCTGTCCAATGATATATCACACTTTCAGAAAGCTGTCGATGATTTTTGTGAGTGGTCTGTGAGCAAACGTTTAAATATTAATGTAGAAAAAACTAAATGTGTGCATGTCTCACGTAAAATTAAGCATTCTTCCAGTGATGTTGTCCGGATAAACGGTGCTGTCGTTGATGCTGTTGATCACGTCAAAATTCTTGGTGCAATTTTCTCATCTGATCTACTATGGGATCAGCATTTCTCCCTCCTTTATCGTAGATGCTGCGTTGCTATGTCTTGTGTGAAAAGCGTTTTTTCAGCTCGCGTCGATGGTCAGATTGTGTAGCAGTCGTTCATGTGACTTGTCTTTTACACCTGGCATATTGCTGACCAATCATTTGTGACATAAATCGTAAACATTTTCAGAAATCTGCACAGTTACACAGCATTGCCAAACGTTGGTCTTAATGGACTTGTATCGAGGAAAAAGATTTGAGAGTGTCGCTAAACAAAATTTGAAAAATGTTGATTTTAAGAATTGCATCCAATGTAAATAATCACCCTCTCTCCCATTTTTTTGTAAATAGAGACAATACACGCATTGTTAGATATAAATGAGTGCTGTTACCTCTGAAACTCTCGAGTGCTCTGTACAGAAATTCTTTTGTGAAATTTGCGTCGTTTACTTGATTTGAAGAGAAATCACATTTGTTATATGCATGTCACACCGCTTTCGCATGATCAATAAAGAGTTATTTATTATTATTCAAACAAGGTAGTTCGCGAGGTTGTTGACTTTGTTCTGCTCTCTGTGAGCTGCAGCTGCGTCAGAATCAATAGGTCTCTTGACAAAAGGACTCCCCGGTAAAAGTATCTGAACTTTACGCCTGCTGCCCATCTGATCATTTCCCCATACTTTCCTGGTTTCGCAGGATTGTGTGTTCGATGGAGAGATCGGCAGCTCCATATTTCTCGAAAGGCACAATAAGTATCAGTCTGATATCTTTCGAAGCGAAGAACTTTATTCCAAATCAAAAAAGATTTCTCAACATAGCACAAGTGTAAAAGTCGCGGTCATGTTCACTCCATAATTCGGTTATTGGCATTTTTTGGTCACGGTGTGCACCTCGAAAATATAAAATACCAGTGTATGTCAGCTTTTTTCTGGCTGTATCTCACAATCTCATCTGGAAGGAATACGCTCCATGTTTCAAGCTTAGTTTCTTTGTGGCAGAAGAAGCTGGTCCAGCTCGATTTCTCACAATATCTTCCGCTCCTCTTCTTCTATTAGCTTCCGGACGTTGAGTGCCCTAGAGATGGCTGTTTTTATCCACGAGATTGCTGCTAACATCATCCTCGTCAGAGTCTTCCGTAGTTTCAGCTTCAGACGATCGGCTATGAAGAAGTTTCGTGTTTTCATCCTCAGGGCTTTCCGAGCTTTCAGAAGCACTTCCATTGTCTGATTCTTCATCATCAGTAATGTCGTCATTTAGTAAGCGACGAATTGCATGTTCTCAAGCTTGCCGACTCGGTCTGCCTGCTATGGTTGAATGTGTGAAAACGCTAACTAGCGTGTCGCATCGCAGCAGAACGGATGAGGGCAACTCACAATAATTGATTGGCCTTGCGCTCCATACCGTTATATTATTATCACTTTGTTATGTTGGCAGCACAGCACAATCCACAAGTGCGCTCGATTTCAGTTGTTTCAGTGCCTAATGTTCATATTGCCCATTGTCCTCCGTTTTCGTGGTAAAAGCCTCTGCGAAATGTATGAAAGGTGATTTTGTAAAAATCATGTTTAGTAATGCGCGCATGTAACACGCAAATTTTGACATTTTGGAGAAAAAAACTTTTATTTGTAGGTTAAACAACCACTGATTCTGACTATACTAGTTCAGCAGATGCGGGACATATATAAACTCGAAGTCCTGAAAGGTCTTCCGGCTGCGTCACTATATACAAGTTTTACATAGAAAATTCCAACAAGGTGATTTTTAAAATCACTCTTGGTAATGCGAGGGTTAGCAGTTGTCCCAGTTGTCTAACTCAGGACTCACAGGAAAGCATTAGAGTGGACGGACAGTCATTTGGATAAAACTCTGATCTAGAGAAAGCGGTTCGCGAAATTCTGAGTAAATTTCGTTTAGAAGAGTCCGAAATTTTAACGACCTCAGGTGGCAGGAAGTTGAAATGTGTTCGAAGATAGGGAAATTGGTTTGAAAAATGAACTTCTGAAGACCTGCAATTTTTATCTAGCGACATAACATTTTTTTTGTTTTCAGTTCATCAATATTCAAAATTTTTTATGTTTTTTAAAATGGTTCAGCAGACTAATAAAAACTGGACATTTTTTATATTTGCATAGCCTCTTACCTATATATACCATATTAATGATCCATCATGTCAGAATTGAAATATTTGCATTTTGTCTACATTTGTCCAGAAACTTATTGGACGTACCACGTAAAATCGTGCCTATGTTTATTAACAATGGTTTTCATGCTAAAGTCATCGAGAATATTAGAGACAAAATTCTGAATTCCGGACCTATTAATAGTCAAAATGATAATGGCTTGGCCGTGATCACATTTATTGGCGATTACCGTATATCAAAGAAAAAGACAAGCAAACTCTCGACTGTTCACTCGATCAATTGCTTTTTGCCTGACACTTGCAAGTTATCTGTCGTTTTCGATACTTTCAAAACGAGCAAATTGGTTCCAAACAAAGATAGAGTGTCTATGAGTCTCGCCTTTAGTCTTGTAAGCAGATTAAAATGTTGGCAATGTGACAATTGATGTATTGGTGAGACTCCAAGACACTTTATCACCAGAATTCGTGGACACTTAGAAGGTAGACCTAAAGATACTGAAATTGCCAAATACGTTCATAAAGATAGCTATGACATTCTCCAAATAGTTTTTAGCTCAAAGTATACGCGCACTGCTGAAAGTTTCATGAAGCAAATCAGTAGTTCAACCTTGATGAACGAACACGAGTCTTCAGTTTCAATTTTATTGTTTTAGCATTTGACATTGAATTCCGCAGTTTTAGACGTACGTATGCAACTGTAAAAGCAAATCAGTTCCTATTGTATTGCCTTTAGCATGTATTCAATTTCTGTGGCTTTAGACGTAATTACCAAGAGTTCTTTTAGCTTTGACAAGTTCTCAATTAATGTATTTAATTGATGGTTTTATCTTTATTGTAACTTTGTCCTGATGATATGTCCAATAATGACATATTACTGTTGTTGTGATGGCTGGAAACAGTTTTGTTAGAATCGTGTACTTACATTGAACCCTAGGTCTAGATTGTCAGCCTACTGAATTCATCATGAACACTGCGAGATATTAAATTGTGAGTACATGTCCTCAGCAGACTATTGGTGTAAAAAAGTTAATAAAAATGTGCACGATGTACACTAACTTTTGAACATCACATCAACGTATCGGCGCCCTCATATCAGGACCTCGGCTACAGATCTCCAAATAGCAATTAAATTGTGGTTTAACACACACAATGCATCTTGCAAGAACCAAATACGAAGAAAAGACAAAAGAAATTAAATTTTCAAGAATTTTTATTGAGTGGACAGAAAAGAGGACCATTTTTGCTGGATTTTAAGATATGAACATGATCGTCCTCTTCTGCCCTCCAGCTATCAAGGTGTCAAAAGAACTAAAGAAGCTACTCGATTTCCAAGACGGTGTTGCTTCAGACCGTGAGTATTCATTCCCGTCGGAGTCGCAATACTTATCTACATTCCCAACCATCACCTGGGTGACTTCTTTCCCTTTCACCTCTCCTCGCAGCTGCCTGATCCTGTGGATACGCTTTCCCGTGAAAATCATGGAGAGTTTGTCGCCAACAACGATGAAGGAATACATTCCGGGCACCAAGTCAATGTCTTTTACTGTCACTTCCTTGCCGTTAACATTCTCCACGTGGGTGTTCGTCGTGTTGACAATGAAGTTGCCTTCCATATAAACCAACAACTTGACACCTGAAAGAGAAAGGAAATCCCTCAGACAACTTCATTTTCAATCAATTTCACATTTCCTCATCTTCAAAATATCAAATTCCCTTCAACGGAGAAGTGAACTTTCAGACATCTGAGGAAAAGTTTTACTCTAAGTAAGACAGAATCCCCTATTTTCCAAATAGTTAAGAAGTGATTCAGAAGATGGTCATCGGTCGGGGACAGAATCACACGAATTGGAAAAATTCAAGACATTACCCAGTGAAAAAGCCGAAGTCGGCCAGACTTTGGCGCCGAATTCCTGCCGAGTTTGGCAGTGGGAAAGAGAGCGGAAATCCACCTGAAGTTGGTGCCGACTTCCAGCCAAAAAAAAATCCCGCTACATACTACTTGATTCTGTTTTATCAAGTAGTATGTTGACGGTTATCATTATTAAATATCGGGATATAAAAACACCTTTTTTAACACGATCTAAATATTATATTATAATGCCTACAAATCAGGATACCCATCATCCGATAATTCTGACAAGAATCGACTGTCTTTCCTCACACTGGAGTTACATTCTTTGTCTTTTGATCCGCATACGAAGAGGTAGTTGGATCGAGTGTCCCTCGTCATTTCGTGTGAATTTTCCAGGGAATCCATATTTTTCACAATCCTGTAAAAAATTATGACATAATGAAATATAGCACATACCTACGATACAAAATTTTGGGTACCTATTAGACACAAAATTCGATGAATGGGGAAAAATAGACATATGTTTAAACCACAGTTTATCGCTTTCATGTCTTTCTCTATGCTACAATCTGTATGCCACGTAGTGTAAACGCAGCGTAAAATCTGTCAATTGAAATGGTGGTAGCAGACGATCGAAGAAAGTTGAAAGATAATTGATGTGTTAAATGATAAAAACATCATTTCTGAGTATATGCAATATTTATCAATATTATTGTAACAATTAGATCAATAGACAGATATAGCAAGTTAAATAAATATACAAATACTTCTGTGTCACCGCCCACAATCATAATAAATTATCAGTACTGCTCTAGTTTTAAATATCAAATAATATTCTTTTTTATGAAATCAAGTTGCTAAGTGTTCAGGATCATTATCGGCATGTACAGATTAATGACTACATACCGAACGAATAATACTCGTATTGCAGAATTTGTACTCGTTGCCGCTACTGACAGGTCTTAATCGTTAAATAGTAACATTACATCTGTATAATTATTTTTACGTTCGTAACTTCTTAGCTTTCTATTGGACAAAATTTATTTTTGATAACTGATTGATTTTGACATATGGGCTTTTATATTTAAACCATTGATGAAGAAGACATCGTTTTTGAAAATGAAATTTGGTAAATAAAATGATGGAATGAAGCGAGGTTCTCATAACCATTCATTATTTTTTAATACACATTTTTAGAAAAAGGAGTGAGTGATGCTATCCACTTGAATAATAATAAATGAAAACTATCCGCGTTTATTGGCCACGTCTGCTCTATTCAAGCATCAAGGTATGACAAATACAAATTACATCTTTCACAGAGAGACGTATGCCTCAAGAGAGAGAGAGAGAGCAAAACGCGGTCAAGGTACTCAGATAGCTTTCATTATTACTCTTAAGTTGACAGACTATCATTAAATACGTACTGGGAAATGCTTCATTACACTTAAATTCTACTTTTCTATGCGAGTGCGTATTGTTTGTCGCAATGAAACTGATTTCATAAATTTCTTTGAACGCAGCTGTTTTTATAAAATTATAGAATTTATTGAAAGCATTTATTGTCTATATCTCAGCCGCACATTGTCTATCCTACCAACCGCACATCCTTTGCATAGCAATTTGATCTATCGTTTATTTAATTTCATTGTTGTTAATCATCTATCTGAAATGCAATATTAAAACAGAAATTATTTACTATTATTTTTGCTAATTTCTCTTTCATCAAAGCAGAAGCCCCAACAACTCTCACATGTATAATTGCAGAGAAGACATGCCGAAGTAACTGTCAAGAAGCAGCTAAGATATACGGCTCAATGCGGCACACAGCTGCACGATTCGTATACGATTCAAACCTTTTGCGATTCAGAATGTGTGTCACACACAAAAGAAGTATCACACATTGGTCCGCGTGAATTGAACATCAGCAAATAAGAGTGATGAACAAATGCACGGGAGCAAGTATGTGATGCGAGTGGCAAGGCCAGACACACGGGAAATCTTGGCTAACAGACAAGCAATACAGACTGTGCTCGCTCCGCAAAGGAGGTCATAGACAGCAACAGACAACGAAAACAAGGCAAGGAAGAAATATTGCTAGAAGTAGGATGAATGAAATGGAGAAGGATAAAAAGAAGACAAATGTTAAACAGGTACATGGGAAATAAAGTATGTAAACAGCAAACACATGAATACGGAAGATTAGATATTGTAGTTTCGAATGTTCCAAACAAGAATCATAAAATGAAATAATTACTCAGTTTTGAGTAAATGTCATCATCAGTGACATCAAAGAATAAAGATTTTCCAGAGATTTTCCAGAGATAGTCTTTACATCCAACCTTAAGAAGGACAGCTTCCCATTTGGAACATGCGAGAACGAAGTACACTCAAAAGAACACAAAATCATACATATCTAAAGGAAGCTATTAAATATCTCTATCAAATTCTCCAAATTTTCTTCGATAAACTGACAGCCTGCTGAAAGGAGCAGTGTAGAACATCTCATGATTTTATTCAATACGCAGACATTCAGGGCAGTGATTTTATTGATTGCTGATCAAACACTGAGTTTCAGGATTTTACTGTATATGCACTATATTTCACATGTAAATATTTTCTATTTTAAATTGTACTGTTCCGTCATATCGAATAAAATAGGAAGTTCATAAAGATTCAGACAGAATCCATGCATGAGAATGAAAATATGGAAGTTTTGTTTTTGAAGATGCATTTACCGCACTCTATTAACTTGCATATTACCAAAACTGAACAATACAATCATCAATATAATTTCTTGAAATTTCAATTCAATAACTTCTCATTATTTGTCTTTTCATGAAAGTTAGGCAATATATACATAGACTATATGTCATAATATTTAAAGAATAGGACTATTTGAAAGTTGTTAAGATATACACAGACTCATTGACAGCTGGCGCACGATAATTAATAGATATGTCATTAGAAAACTATTTGGTAAGCTACATAATCTATGCGCATCTATACAATAATTCCGAGCAGAGATTGGGTCATATGCAGTTAGTTTTGACAAGTGGACGGACCCAGGTGCAAGCCAACTTTCTTTATTTTGCAAAATGATGACATGTAAATGTCATCATTTTGCAGAATAAAGAGAGAGATCAATTACACCTGGGTCATTCTACTTATTCAAAATTATCTATAAAAATATTTTCTTAGAATGTCACTTATGCAGTTGATCATCTATTTTCAGTAACCCCTACATGTGCAGAAAATAATTCTCTTTACTACTAGGCTTGTAATGAAAAGAAATGAGACATCTCACCTGTAAGCTCGCAATTGATGATATCAATCATTGGAACACATTTTGAGATCATATGCATCAGGGTCCAGACTACGTGAGAATGCCGATCATAAGAAGATTTTCAAAGATGTTTTTGTCAGCGAACAGTGTCGGAGATAAAGTCGCTAAATATGAAGAGTGAATCAAATCACAAAATGTTTTGAAAGATGACAAAAGCAGAAGTTTATTTAATCACGGCGACTGCCTATGTCTGCAACTTGAAAAGATCCATAAATGACTTCTGCGAATTGATTGCGAAGGTCGAACAGCGGTAGCAGATTTGAATTTCCTCTGAATGTCCAAAGAAGCAAATGGTGATCGTAGGCGGTAAACTGTTTCACAAGACACGAATCTAAGACCGATGCGCTGCGCAAGTAGAATATGAATGACTCCATGACCTCTGCATCCTTTCTCGCTGTCATGTGATGATTGAGACACGTCGATTGAAGGTCACTAAAAATATCACTAGCCCGGATGGGCGTATGGAAATAATTTGCGCGCGCAATTCTCTTCAGTAATGAAATGGGATGCTTGCGCCAGAAGACATATATAAAAAGGATCAGCTGGAGTGCATTCTGCTGATATTGAACTATTGCAATTGCAATAATTGCAAAAAATGCAGACGCAAAATTTTGATTTCATAATAGTATATCATATCATGAGAAATAATTGTGATTTTATGAATCAAATTCATAAGAAATTTATAAGGAGAATTTTTTGATGCATTTTTACGCAGGACATGCATAAAGATCAATCTGTTTTCGAAGATGAACATTAGAGTATACTATTACAAAGACTATTTAGGAAATATACAGCAAGAGGTGAGTGATAGAGAAAGAGAAATGACGAAGAGAGGGAGGGAACATGAAGATAAAGATGAGAAGTGAGGAGAGAGAAGAAATGCAAAAGGAAGATAAGTGAGGAGAAAGAGAAGAAAAAGCAGATGGCTGATGTGAGAGCAAGGACGAAAAGGAATTAAGAGAAGCGAGGAAGGAAAGAAAAAGGGAGCAAGGGAGAAAACGAGGTAGAAAAGAAATCAAAGTGAAAGTTCAAAATTTGTCTTTACATACTCATTCATGACAATTTTCATTCATAAATTAGTAAATTTCCTAAATTGATATTCAAAATGTTCACGTACAAAAATGATCCTTAGAATCCGTATAGTCCTTTATATAATCCTTACTTATCCTAGTACATATATTCTCCTATACCTGCCTTCTGATCCAAATGGATAACTTGTGACTTGATGGAAGGCCTACTTGATTTCGATAATACGACCACAATTTTTAAAATAATACGAAAAAATTTAATTCATCGCAATGTCAGGATTAGCCTGGATTTTCCACTATGAAGTGTAATATGCGCATATTATAGTGCTACATCACATCATCCGAAGGTGGAGCTGAGAATAGAGCTGAGGGACATGGTCAGAGACTGACAGGCGACTGTTAAAAGTTTAATTTGTATTCATTCGTTCCTGACTTTTAATTACCTAATTTTACACGATTCTCCACTAGGGTGTTGATTAACTTTGGTTTTTTCCATTTCCTGGATCCTTCGAATTTTTTTGACCGTGTCGTATTTTAATTCGCTTACTTAATATAGAAGTAGGCCCAACTGTTACCCGAAGTGGTCAAATTGATGCACTTGTAAAAAATATAGTACCGGAACTCCGGTAGGCTTAAGTGACATGCAAATAATTTATTCAGAAAGTTTCATCAATGCATCACATAATCGCAATTGAAAATTATCGAATAGTGGTGAAAGAATTATGCATTCTATACCTTATTTGCATA
Source organism: Prostheceraeus crozeri (assembly GCA_907163375.1). Lineage (NCBI taxonomy): Eukaryota > Metazoa > Platyhelminthes > Polycladida > Euryleptidae > Prostheceraeus > Prostheceraeus crozeri. The sequence continues at coordinate 351,054 of CAJQUW010009024.1, read as the reverse complement.
CATACAATGGAAACAATTCGTAAAGGGGCAAAAATATATAATATCAAACCAACGACAACACAAAAGTAAGAAGAACTATTAATTGTGTTGCCACACTCTGAGGGAAATAGGACCAATTTTGGTTCTCAACTTATGCGCCAGCATGGCATGCCAAAGTAATGTATATATAACCGTTCCAGGACACATCCCGAATCACCTCCAGAATCACAATTAAAAAAAAAATAAGATACCTCCAGAATGCAAAAACGGAATATTTCATATACTGAAAAAATACCTATAAAAATAGATTTCTATTTTTAAATGAAATAATAAAATTTAAAACAAAGTTTTAAGCTTTGGGATTTTTTCATATACTGAGAATGAGTATAGGAATATTTCATACACTGAAAAAGAGTTTTATAAATAAAAATAATGTCAAACATAAAATTCTAAAAAAAGTTCTAAGCTCGTTGGGATTTTTTCATATACTGAACAGAGGTTTCAAAAATATCAAAAATTTACGTAGTCTAAAAATATCAAAAATTTACGTAGTCCAAAAAACCTCAAAATTTCAAAAATATCAAAAACTTACGTAGTCTAAAATCTAGGCAGTCTAAAAATTTCACGTAGCCTAAAATTTTAAAATTTCAAAAATTTCAAAATTTCAGAAATTTCAAAAATTTCAAAATTTACGTAATCCAAAAAAATTCAAAAAGTTCAGAAATTTCAAAAATTTTAAAAATTTCAAAATTTATATATTAATATTCAAAATATTCCCATCTTTTCCATTGCAAGGATTAAAACTGTTAACGTCCCGTGCGATGCTCCCCAGACTTCACCGCTGTCTCGAAACCACCATCAGGAAGTATGACACCGAAAACCTCTTTGCCATACATCCATTCAGTGAGTTTGAGAAATGGCCTGATAGCAAAGCCACTGACACTTGCTAAAGACAAATGTGACCATGAAAGTCAACTCTTTTCTTTATAGTAGATGCTTGATGAGCTAGGAATCCTTGCTCGTCCAAATAGAATTCTCATACACTTTTACAAATGCCTTGGTTGAATTCAGCAGGGTCACAAACCCTGGAAAACATCCAAAAATACCGAATTTTAATTTTTCGGTAATTTAGCACTACTTGTAAAACGTCTATAAGTAGTCTGTGACTTCATCTGAATCTTGAACTCATGAACAAACGTTGAACAAAGTCCATATGACTCCTACAAGCAGAGATACACGCCTTTAAAGTTTAGGCCTACTACGATGGTCTGATCTCCAGGCCATCTCCTAGCTCTCCACCCACTCTGATAACTTAAGTGAATGCGGCAATCGAAAAATCTGCCTTGGTATCCTACGGAAACCCGGTTTTTGGAGTCATCTGATGAGAGACAGATGGGAGAAAGTTCCTTTCTCTTCTCACCAATAGCACTTAATGACATCAGTGCCAATGGTGGACAAAAGACATCCACTTCTGCATGACATGACACAAAACATGCTCCATCCTGGACAAAATCCCTTCTCTGCCTATTGTCTCACCCTCTTTCTCCCGGAGAGATCAGGTGAAAATCACTCCTCTTGCCTCTGCTTGTAATCTCAACACATGCGTTCAACACTCAGTAATACATCACGTCTGCATATTTTTCCGTTTTTAGTACTCTACTTATGGAACGATCAGTAGTCACATCACCTATTTCATGACGCTGGACGATAACCAAAGGTCACGCGAGGTCAAGGGGGATAAGTCATCGCTCCTCATTTGTCCTTCTTTTTGGGATAGGCTTACTACTATCGACTGTAGTACAGTCAATATCATCCTGAAATTAAGAACAAAAACTCACAAATTAGATGCTGTTACAAGAAGCCCATTAAAGAAGGTAACAATTTGCTTTTACTTATCAACATAACTTCCTAATGTCCTTGATTCAATCAAAATTACTATTGTGTACAATCTCGGACTTTACAAATGCAAAACTATGGTCTCAACGCACTTCTCATGTATTCAAAGCGTGATTGAATTGCTAATATCATAGATATCCAACCAGTAACGACGCATCTCTCGTGCATTCAAATTTGAAAGTATTGAAATTTATAGCAGTGAACTGAAGTTCTAGAAATCATTAATAGTCGAATTCGCAATAATGCAACAGCCAGCAGACTTCCAGCGCAAAGTAAAAATGTTGTTTAAAGAAGAAAATCCGACATGGGGCTTAACAAAATGCTCTGAAGTGCTTTCTAGTTCCTCAGTGACATCATAAAAAGACAAATGGACCGCGTCGTTTCTAACCTTGAAAGATATCGACATCCTGCGGCAGAATGTCGAAAAGAAGGAAGTGGGCGACGCCGATGCATTGCCTCACCAACTAGAGAAGCCATTGTTACTTTAGCCACCAGATGAAAGCAGAAGACATTTCAGTCAGCGACAAATTGCCAATGAACTGAACATTTCGAAAAGTACAGTTTTTAGCGCACTCGATGAATCTCCTTTGAAATGCTATAAGAATGTTCAATTTCAAGTGTTAACCGATACGAACAGAAGTGCCAGAAAGCAGAAGTCGATGCTGTTGATAAATCGCTTCGAAGGCCAGTGGCATAGTGTTTGGTTCTCAGATGAAGCCAGTTTTTCTTTGCATCTCGCTGTAAACAGTCAAAATGAAAGAATATACCGATCTGTCACCTGCAAGACAAACATTCCTCCTGAAGATCTCGCTGTGAAGTCAGACAAGCAGCAACAAACGATTATGTGTTACGGTGCGATGTCCTGGTGCGGGAAGACAGAACTGCGTCTCGTCGAAGGTTATGCAGAAGGACAAGAGCATTTACCTGCATATCGAAGAAAAAAGAAGACCGTGAATCAAGACTTACACGCAAGAGATGTTGCCTCAAATGTTCGACGACATTAATTATGTGATGAATGGTGATTCATGGTGCTGGCAGCAGGATGGGGCGAAGGCTCAAACAGCACGCAGAACAATTCAATGGTTAGATGAAAATTGCCCTGAATTTATTTCCCCTGATCTTTGGTCAGAGAAAAGTCCTGATTTGAATGTGATGGACTAGTGCATCTGGTCTTTACTCCTATCAGAAGTGCAAAGAAACCGAACTGAAATTCAGAACTTTGATGATCTGAAATCTTGTTGCTTCTTGGGATGCCGTCTTATGGATACGGTAAAAAGAGCTGCAAACTCTTGGATTGGAAGACTTTAAAAATGCTTCGATGTCGACGGTGGTCACTTTGAATACCTAGAGTAGCTATTATCATGTGTTGATAGTCAATAGAAATTTGATAAATTATGAATTTAATGTGTTTTTTTAATTGTTACCTTTTTTATGGGGACCCTGTAGATTGAAGTGTAAAGAACGTCTCTGTGAGCTATATGTAATGATTCAAAAGTTGAAACTTTACGTCACTTTGTGATTGAATGTTTCAAAAATACGACAAGAAGTAGTACCAGTGTATTGCAACCGGTTGCTATTGCAACAGTACTTGTATAATTGAATCTCATGAATTAATGAAAAGGCTGACTCCAAAAAGTATAAAGCCCATCGGCAAGTTTAAAGCTGACAGCATAAGATTGACATCCAAAGAAAATAATTCATTAGCAACCGAAAAAGGATCAATGGTTCATTCCCTCTACTTCCTTGAGTAAAATTGCAATATTTATTGACCGCACGCACTCTTTTTTCACTAAGATGTTCCAATGTGTGCCAATGTGTTGAAATGTGTTCTTAATGTTTTCCAAAAAATGGGGAAATAAACATTTATTAACTTACCCCTTTGCACCCCTTCTACAGCAGAGTTGCTCAAAACACCAGTGATTGCAATCAGCATAAGGCAAAGTGTTCTCAGCGACATACTGCAAGAAACAATTGAACACATTTTGTTAGGGAATCGAAATAATTGAGAGGAGACACGCACGTATACTGCTAAATTACAAAGCACTTGGACGGTACATGAATGCACCTTTGAATTCTATTCATTAACTCTGTTATAAACATTTAAACCGTCGGTTGCTGGTGCCAGAAGGGATTTATCAATGGCAAAAGAGTGACAAACCAGGCTTATTCAAAACAAGAACATGGCTAAAAAATGATCAATTGAAGCTGTATTGTTTTGGGTAGCACCTGTGATATCAGTAACATGGCACTCGTAAGCAGAGGTGATCGTGATTCGGGAAAATAAAGGTCCGATTCGCCAGCTCATACACTGTAAATCGCTGGATACGAAAATTACATACAAACATATAACAAAATCACATACAATTTGAAACTAACATCTGATACGAGATTCTCGTATGTTTACAGAGATCTGGTATGTTTTTCATACCACATCTCACTTACTTTTGTATGTGATTGGTATTTAGCGATACGAACTATACTATCTGTGATTGGCTTAGCCAGTTTTACACTGAAATACGAGTTGTTGGTATGGTTTATATACGAGACCCGATGCAAATTGGTCTTAATTCGTATGTGTTTAGTATGAACAGCTTTAAGTCACATACCAAAAAATTATATGTATTACATACTACTATCAAATAACTTTTTCCAGTAATACCAGTCGTGAATATGTTTTGTTTGATAGTGTGATATTTAATTAGATATTGTAAATTTTATGCACCACGAGGTTGCCGTCGTTGCTACTTGTCTAGAAACGTTAACAGGACGTTTCGTCAGTTCTACTTTATGAACCAAGCTGATAAACATTAATTCATATTAACGAGATCAGTCGTGAAATCATGTTTACTTATATATCTCAAACAAAACTATTTTTGCGTTCATGAATTATAATGCATAGAAATGGATAATAATACACTAGAATGGAAGTTTGATATCTTGCCTATGTGCAATGATGGCACATGGAAAACCTATGGTTTGTAGATCATATTCGATCTAAAACATGATGTCATAGTCAAACTATTTGCCAAGTTGGTTGTGGAAGTTGTTGACACCTAATTACAGGATTTTCATGAAGAGAATTTTAAGTGAGATGGTGGCATTGCTTAATGTGAAATAGCTTACTATTGCATGGATTAATATGCTGTGTCTGTTTGTACCGGTCACTGACAACTATTTTCAAATTTTTTAACAGTGAGATACGAATTGAAATTTGATTCGCAGAGTCATAATCAAAAGTAATCGGTGTACTGGTTGCAAGAACCATTCAATAATTCAAAGATAAAAATTCTAATTATTGGATAATTTCTCCTCCTAATGGTCAAGAAACCTAGCGCTCTTCTGGAATAAACACATCGAAAGCTTCATGAACATCGAAAGCAGTCATCTATCAGATAAATGAAATGTCGCTGGAACTTTTCATTTAATCACTAAATGATTAATATGACATAGGGTGATGATATTATGGGGGCTTATATTCGAAAGCATGCAAAGGTTTTGAAAATTGTTCAAATATAATTAACAGGGAAATTTTTCAAAATAAAATGAATACTGTAAGATTTCTTGGCCTCTGATTTCAAGCCGGAGCAATGCATGCTCTGTAAATCGACATTACCAGTTGCTTATGTGTCTGATTATGCTCTTGATTGATTATTGGAGCGATATTTCAAAATTATGAACATACAGAACGTTTTAAAGAATTTCCTTCTCTGTCATCCTGTCGCTGCACTATTTTGTAAATTCACTATTACTTTTGTGTACATGATCTTTGGACAAGGGGGAACAATCCAGATCACAAATTGACTTGATAATTGAAAATGCCAACCAGAAAACAAGAAAGCCAGTCCGCAAAATTTGCTTTTTGCCCCAACTAAGTTCCCCCGGAGTGTGCCATAATTTTCATGCAATTTCCATTCTAGGACTTTCTATGGTATTGTTAATTTCTATGTTATAATGTGTTTTTATTTTGTGTTTTTTAGGATTAATAATATGCCTAATTTCAAAATTACATAATGCATAATTGTTGATGGTTGAATACTCATTGATTATTCATGAAATGCCTCAGACCTACCTGTATTAGAATCGAATTCAGTATTGGAAGTATGACTATTGAATGTCATTATCTCACCACTTACAAAACAGTAGTAACATTAGTGTGATCTTTATTGACAAAAGGCCTTAAATCAACATACTTTGGACATGATTGATGCTTTCTTTTAACATTGTGCTGGCATAGATTTAGTATGTAAAGCATACCGCATAACATACCGCGTAAAGCATACCAAATAACATACGAAAAGCATACAAATATATGCCAAGAGAATACAGAAATATACCAAAAAATATTTTGGTATGCATCCTTCGTATGTGATTGGTATTGAGCGATTTACAGTGTAGTTCCGATTGAGATTATCCGATTCGATAGTCCATTGCTAAAGCAATTCAATTATCAGATGAAATGGAATTCGATTCAAATTAGCTATCGCTGTACTCAAACAAAAACTTGTGCTTTAAAATCAATAAAATTCAACTTCTTAGCCTATGAATAATAAAAGTACAAGGGCACTTGGAATTGTCAATTACACAGAGAGAAGTGTAGGGAAGATTGCATCCTTGTTGGTGAAATGAAATGTAAGGATTATGTCAAATTGTCCAAGCTAGAAATGTTGCAATTTGTCCCAGCTCATTTGAAATCAAGCAGTCAGTTTGTTTCAGAGATAAAATCTATCGAATGGCCACTTGATGATTGTTTGATCAGTTCCTTGGACGCTATCAACCTGTATGGCTCAATCCCGATCCAAGATTCTATTTCTTCAGTTGGTATTTTGACAATAGCATCAGAGTTTTATGAGAGTAATGGCGACTCGTCCTCATTCTTTCTACTGACAGTGAATGGTTTGAAAGAATTACTGGTCTTATGTTTGAAAACTGATAACTTTGCCCATAATGACAAATTGGTTTATCAAACTGCAGGTCTAACAATAGGAAGCAGTGTTACTCCCCCATTAGCCATTATATACATTGACTTCATTGAAAGACAGATCCTGAACACAGTGCCTACGATATTATTTTGGTATCGTTATATTGATGATATTTTCGTCATTGCATCTTACACATCGCCAGATCAATTATTGCAGGTGTGCAATAGTATTTCGTCAGTCATAAAATTCACATACGAAGGAGTATCTGAAGATGGGCATATTAATTTCGTAGATGTTCATATCCTTACTCAACCTACGCTGAGGACTGGCTTGTATGTGAAATCATTGCATAGTGGTTGTATCATCCCTTGACACTCTTTTGTACCACGTCAACAAAAAGCTGGTATCATTATTGGAGAAACACATCGAATTCATGGTATCTCCTCAGATAGTGGGATGCTACGTGAGGCTTGCGATATTCTAAAAAGGAGATTTTTGGATAACGGATATCCGTCACATATTATTGACTGATATTTACTCAATGATAGACCTAGCAAGCCAGCGAGCGATAATAGCCCAAATCAGATCAAATTGTTTCTTCCATATCTTGGAGAAAGATTTGTTGGTCAATCTCGGCGACTCATACAATCACATGGTCTGAGTTCAAATGTGAAAATTATATTCGGAAATAGCTTACCTCTCTCCCAATATTTGCAGCCACAACGCAGTCTTCGCAGATGTCGGCAAAGCTGTCTCAGCTGCAAGTATGCTGCTAAACCCAACACATGCTGTGCCTTCGTGTCAAAGTGACCTAAGCGACATTTTTTCGAAAATTCAACTTATTTTGTTTTTGGATACAACAGTATCCTAGTATTCTTTGGGGAAATTGTCAACAATGAATTCTATTTTCATTCATCGGTATACAGCTGTGTCACTTCAACCTAAGTGCATAACCTCCAGTTTCTTTTTGTGTCAAAGTAACCTATCCGACAAATTAAAAAGTTAAACGTTCAATTTAAGCAGACTATTCGACTAAAAAGTAAGTCAAAGTGAATGTAGGACATTGTTTATGTAAAATGATTCATTTGTGTGAAAAGAAAACAAGCGATGAAAGATCTTGGGCTGGAGTATTCCAACAGGAATGGTGAGAAAAAAATTGCCAGGAAATTGCAGCCAGTTGTATGAAAAGATGATGCAACGTGAACAGATTCTTAGTCAATTTTATAAGTTAAGTGCCAACGAACAAGATTAATTTACATCGAAATGTATTATTGAAATGGCAGTTAAGAAAAGAAGGACGGAAAGTAGAGAAAACTCAAAGTGCACTTGCAGCAGGAAATATTTCCTTTCAACAGACACAGGGTTCCATAGCATTTTCAGATCGTTCCTTCTTAGTACACAAGCAATAAGCGATTCCAGAATTCGTACAATATCAAGAAAACACAGACAAAATGAAAAAGTATTGTAAAAGTCGATCTGCGTGGATGCCATTTCAGCGTTAGGCATGTTCCTGATGAAGAAAAACAGAAAATCAGTGATCACATTGAAAGTTTTCCTTTATACCGAAGTCACTACACCAGAAAAATGACGGATGAGCTATTTCTTTCACCTGAATTGAATATTAGTAAGATGTATTCTTTGTATAAGGAGGAAGCTTGTAGAAAAGGTGAACAACTTCAAAAAGAGTGGTTGCATTATGAAGTGTTCAAAGAAAACTCCCATCTATCGTTGACCAAGTTGAAATCAGATACTTGCAATACGTGTGACAAGTTTAAAGCAACCGGCGACCTCCGATCTGGGGAATATTTACTTCACGTAAACGAAGCTGAAGCTGTTTATGAGCAAAAAAGGAAGGAGAAACAGCTGTGATCTAATAAAAAGTATTTTGGAATAATAAGTTATAACCTTCAAAAGTGCCTTCCTACCCCGAACTTGAGCTGTTCTGAAGGCTTCTACAAACGACAACTGTGAGTATGCAACCTGACAATATGTGACTACAAACATGGTCCACCTTCTTGCTATATGTGATTGGAAGATGTTGCCAAGAGGGGTGGAAATGAGATAGCATCCTGCCGATGATTTTATTTGCACAAAGTTGAAGTGTAATCGAGAATTCAAAGAATTTGAATTGTGCTCTGATTCATGGGCTGAACAGAATAAAAATCGATATATTCTTGCAATGCTAAAACTACTCGCCAACATCTTTGTGCAAGACAATTCATGCATTTACTTGTACTTGTACTTGTATAGTACCTGGACACACACACACATGGAATGTGATTCCGTTCATGCCATTATTGAGAAATCAATAAAGAGAATAGATGTGATCGTACCAAATGATTGGTTCAATCTTGCTAGAATGGCCAAATCCTCCCCACATTTCTTTGATGTAATTCCAATCAGTCAAAGTAGCTTCTACAAATGGGATAAAGTATCAGAGGAAATATTGAAATTGCCCAGAGCTGGAGAATTCAAGTTTTCGTGCATCAGAAATTACTCTATTGAAATTGAAGACCCAAATTTGATGCTTTACAACTACAATATGCATGATAAACATGGAAGAGTATGCCTCGATGATGAAGTATGCTTAAAACAAGTAGGTTCCAAGTATTTTCATAAATATATGCACGTGATGGCTCAAATAGTAACTCTACTTTTAGTGCCACTCAACGCCTCTCACCATTTCGGAGATGTAGAAAGCAGATCTCCTCAGTTTGCGATCCTACATCCCTGTTACATACCACCCATATGATGAAGGTTTGAGGTCGACCTCAGAAAAAGATGAGCACTAGGACTTCATTTAGTGATAGCTGCAACATTGTAGGCTTCATTGTGTCTTAGATACTGTGATTACCAACCTATTATCCTGATGATTTTTCATAAATGTTGGTTTTACAAACGATGTGTCATTTTGACATAACCGCCATTACACGAAATAAAATCGTGTCAAATCAACCTAAATCCATAATAGTACATGACAAAGGTCATGCTGTCAATACAGATGTAATCTATTAAGAAGTATAAACATTAGAGTCAAATCTGTTCAATAAAATGAATGCCTTCATTCGATAATTGAATTTTAGAAAGCTCTTTTCGTCTCCTATAAATTTCAGATTTTGTCGCTTAGGTCACTTTAACACGAAGGTACAGCATGCTTCACAAAGTTTTTAATCTACGAGATTTTGTGCACACTATGCAGCGTCAAATATATAAGTGAGACTTGTAGAACTATCCAATCTAGGTTTTGCGAGCATCTGAGGGATCAAAGCTCTCCCGTATTTAGAAATCTATCCTATTTTCACAACATTAGTGAACCGCAAGCTCAGACAGACCGATTACCCTTGTCATGGAGAGTGCTTGACTTAAATCTCCAGCATCCGAACGTGAGACGATCTGTCGAAGAAATCTATATACGTCAAACCAGTAACGTTCTCATGAATGGTTGTTGTGAACGTCAATTGGATGTTTAAAGGACACCCGTTTTGCAAGCTCCTGCTTTTTATGACCCTTCTTGATCGATTGCATTTTATTTTGTGTAACTTGATTTGATTTTATTTCCATGTAAAGTCCTTTATCCGCTGATTGTAAACTGGTGTCCCCATTCATATTTCTATTGTCTATTGGCTTGTCTTCTGACACTATCAATTTGAGTGACACTCCACGGCAGAATGATTTAACGTCGCTTTCCTGGCCAGTCATTAAAACTGTACTTGATAAAGGCTTCGGCCGAAAATTTGAACGCTTTAATATAATTTCGAGCTCACCAAACCCGTTTTCCTGACCTCAAACTGAATTTTGATTGGAGCATCTTTCACTGAAATTCATAGAATCAAGTGGACGCCGATGCAGTGCTCGCACGGTTGCAATTGTCCTTAATCCTTTTATCCAAAGACGATCATGTTACAAAGAACTAGCCTTCCACATATGTGCGAGTAGATGCGCAGTATTGGAACGTTAAATACAGTTTGCAATGATGAGGATGTTCAACGAGTTGCCCCTGTACCGCTTTCAACAAAATGAAGGGACTGAATCGGAAATGCATTTGTGTGAAACTGTTTCTGCGTTACTGAGTGGACATGCAATTGGTTATTCTGTTGACAAACCATCTGCACCAGCAAGAACTATATTGACTTTCATGGAAAAACCTCTTTATGATGGTACTCAGTTTGTTGTGAGACTCGCGCCGATTTTCACATCATCAGCTGGTGTAATTGGAGAACATCTCGTATCCATCATGCACCTGCTTGAAAAGGTAGATGCTCGAATTGGGGAATTTTCATCATGGGCGACAATCACTCAGCAACCATAAAACTGCATGATTCTTTGCACACTAAGTCGGATGTCTCTACTTGTGGTTTGATCCGGTACACTTGCTCAAATGCGTAGGAAATAACTGGGTGACTGAAAAAACGCAAACAGTTGAAATAATTCCTCCCAGAGAGATTGAATGTATTGCTCTGTAATAGTAATGTAATTGCTCATCTGAATGATTTGATCGATTTATATGAATCAGAGAGGGACAATGATATGGAGAGAGCGACTTTGACGCATCAAGCGATCTATCTAACATCATTTAAAAAACAGAAAGGTTCGTTGGTACTGTAGGTATTTAATGAAAAGACTGTCGCTGCCATTTAACAAGATGGAAAATCTGACATCGTACATTTCATTGAGATCATTCCTCACATGTGGAAGATACTTGATAACAAAAGTACAAGTGCTTTCATACATATAAGTGATCCTGATCGTCGTCCTATCTTCAACAGCTCAGACATGATTCCTCGATATTTATCTTCAATTTGTGAATCATTCAAAAAACAAATTCCACCAGCTACTCAAAGATTTCTGACATTTTCTAAACCACTAACATGCAGCATTACACAGACATTAGATGGACTGGTCTTTTTATCGCATGCCTTGTTCCCTTCTCGGTATGCAACTTTGGAACACCCTCATCGGTATGAGTGTCACATTTTGTTGCAAATGTCTCCTAATTGCATCCAATGATTTTTCATCTCTATCTATTACATTTTTCTTAAGAGATTCGATATTTTTGTTCTGAAGACTTTTAGGTAATTGAAAGTGGAACATACAGAACTGGTTACTAACTGAAATAAAACATTACACAGGCTTACAATTTAAATCGATTACAGTATAAATGCGATTAATCCGATACGCAGAAAAGGCAACAACTTTCAACTTCCTTAATGTTTATATCTACTTGCATGTGCATGTTCAAATAATATAGAATTGTACATCAAAAAAAGCGTACACAAAATATTCAATGTTATTTTCATTCAATTCTACGATACACAGATCGTAGCCTACAGCTCAGATTCTCAACAGTATAAGCACTTTGTGAGCTTCGCTACTCTGCGATGACGGGGACACACGACATTTTGACAGAGATCACATGACGAGCGAGACACTGATGAGCACACTTTGCAACGGCCAAATTTTGATTGAAGAGTGGTCAAAGGAAGAGAAGTTGCTGGTTGCGTAAACCCCAAGATCTCTGCGGCATGTTTCGCAGCACGCGGCAAGTTACGGCTTTTCTTGTGTCTCGTTTCTGCATATGGTTTGGCCAACATCAAACTCAACTGTTTCATGAAATGTCGCCGAGAGTTTGGATAACCGTCGTGTTTCATTATGAGAAAAGCGTTGAAAGCCGACACATCAAGCATATTATAAAAAAGAAGTAACGGCCAACGAACTGTCTTTCTCCTGCATGTAAATTCCTCAATGTTCTCATCGAATTGGTCCACTCTTTCCCGAAGTTGTAGTCGATTATCATTCGTGGTTTCATTGACGATTCCGGAACAATTTCATTGCCAGAGTGAGTTGAGCTTAGCAACACAACGTTTCGGTTCTTCTTCGGACAGTAGGAAACCATAACAATCTTGTTTTCGTTATCATAAACGAAAACTGAAGAATCAGGCTGGCGATCCTTACTTTTCAATTGTGGGGGAATTTCTCCTCTGTTTAGCCTCATGGTCCCGAGCAACGTTAAATCTTTCTCGAGGAGTGAAGTAGCGAGAGAATGACTGGTGAAATAAATATCTGTCACAATATCTCGACGAGATCCATACACTGGTACGCACAATTCCATCACTACATCTTTTCCGAGATTTCTGTGAACTTTGTTGTCCTTCTTTCCGGTGTAGATAATTGAATTCAGAGCAAAACCACTCTTGGCCTCACAAAGCCAAAATATATTGACTCCATATTTAGCAGGCTTTGACGGTAAATATGTTGTTCCGGGTACCTTGCCCCGGTATCCGACAAGCTGCTCATCAACGGTTAGGACACTATCAGGTACATAAAATCTCATTAAGTTGCGTTGGAACAAGTCCCATATCTCCCGTATGGCAGTGAGGCGATCATCCTTCAGACGTTCTTCCCGATTTCGAAAGTTATCGAACCTCGCAGTGCGAAGAAAAAATTTGAATCGCAGAAAGCTGATCACGGCCCGAAGGAATGGCCTTCCTTCGGTAGAATTCCACAATGCTTCTATCGATGTGAAATTGTCTCTATCGAGACCAGCCCGCAGAAAAATTGCCAGACAAGCTAAAATTTTGTCGAAAGTGAATGGACACATGTACGAATGAATTTTCCTGACAGTCCGTATGACGTCGCTCACTTTCCTATTTGTGTATCTCAAAATAATGAGGACGATTTCTTCGTTGATAAACAACTGAAATGCCTCCTTCTCTGATGATGGGTGAGCCAGATTACGCGGATGAAAGTTCGTGATATTTCAGTTTCTTGACCTGGACTGAAATGGCTCTGTCGAGAAAATTATATCGTTTACTTGAATTTCCGAAGGGAGAACCTCTTCCTCTACTTCATTGCTGTCACTTTCGCTGTCAGTGTCATTTTGAACGTAGAAATCAATTTCTCCATCTTCTTCTTCTTCATCTTGCTGTATGTGATCGACATTAACGTTGATGGGAGACAGTTCACCGAAAATTTCGTCTTCTGATGCACTTTCGTCGAACGAATCATTGTTTTCGCTGAGATTCATGATCAATTCCATCGCGGCTTTTAGTCCGGCAGCCAGAACGAATTTCTGCAGGGAACGAGGCCGAAAGTGAGACTTTCACAGAATGATGTGCACCCTATGCCTGCTACAAATCTGTACGTCTGCCGCGTTCTAGTGAGTTCCTCTTCTTGCCAGACACGATCAAAGAAAATCACATGCAAATCCAATGGGACGAAAATTGCAGCTTTTGGCTAAAATGAAATTTTCTATGTTTTCTCTGATTAGCCAAAAAGTACCAAGCCCAGAGTCATAATTTTTGACATGGAATGTCTTTAGGTCATTTCCTATGATGTGCATGTGTCATTATCATGTTTCTGATCAGCAATGTATGTGAGAATGTGGTTGAAAATGGAAAAAGTTGTTCAAATTATTTGTGTTTGCCGACATTGAGAGGCTTGCCAAATCTAAATTTGTCTAGCTTTATAGACAGGTGTGCATGAACATGAAAGGAAATGACCTGAAGACATTCCATGTCAAAAATTATGACTCTAGACTTAATACTTTTTGTTTAATCAGAGAAAACATAGAAAATTTCATTTTAGCCAAAAGCTGCAATTTTCGTCCCATTGGATTTGCATGTGTTTTTCTTTGATCGTGTCTGACAAGAAGAGGAACTCACTAGAACTCGGCAGACGTGCCGATTCGCAGTAGGCATAGGGTGTACATCATTCTGTGAAAGTCTCACTTTCGGCCTCGTTCCCTGCAGAAACTCGTTCTGGCTTACGGACTATTTAGCACTTAGTCGAGTCATCGTTTGACGTTAGATCACTGTGCAATTTACGAAACACGTAGTCAAGGTTTGGCGGTCACACGTCTGCACTGTATCGTATATCGCCAGTGAGCGTTCGCACAGAGGGATAACGTTCTCCCGTATTCTCAAATGTATAGCTGCATGTGTTTATTGATACGCCCATGGGAAGATTGCAATGAGTAATCAAGAGGTAACTTTGGAAGGCAAGTAATCAACCATCGCTAACTAGTGAAAGAGATTAATAGCGATATTGCGGTCATTACGATGACTGCAGTAGGACAAGATCGATGACCTTTGTGAATGCAACAAAACGTGACACTTATACCGATGAAGGTGTTTTGCAACTGAGCCATGATTTAAACAACGGATTAAAATTTATCAGTGCAGGGAACCTTTATTGCTAACATTTCTTCATCGTTACAAGAGGAAGAATATATTGAGTAATTATTAACAAAGATATCGCTATTTAAGTATTCTTTTGCAACGAAATGTGACGGCGTATACCGATAAGGGTTAAAAGATAAAGCCGTAGCATTCTTGCTGCTTGGCAATTTTCAGTCAGAGAATCTAGAGGGTGAGTTTTTGTATTTTTCGCGGCATGCTTGGAGGCCTATAGCATAGGGCTTTATATTTTTCCAGCAAATGTTGATGGCTACAAAAGTTCGTCGCTTGCAATTACTTTACGATTCAAGGCCGCATCACATCACCTCTGTGTCACGTGTTGCGTGCTCAAAGTCATATATGCAGGTAAATAAGCTATTCATATCTATGGTAAAAGTTCTAGCGCAAAATATCAAAAGTCAAACACGCACATAAACATGTGACACGATGAGAGGAATGAAATGGCGCCCTCTTTAAATCAATTCGTCACATTTTCATGCGACGGTTTTCGCGCAAGATGGAAATAACTTATCGGGCACCTTACAATTTCGGAAAGCATTCAAATGTCTTGCTAATACATATTTCACTGGCTTCGTGTAGAAGTGTCATGACCAAGCTGCAGCATGAACATGGAATAATGGGAAGAACGAATAAAGCTGTTAGTATAATGTAAGTCAGCTTTATCAACTATTTTAAAGCAATAATGCAGGCGAGTCTTGAGGCGTTCTCCCAAGTCTCGCTTTGAAAGATATCTTTGAACTCAGGTAGGATGTGTATTCGAGAATATTTTAACAACTTCTATTCATTCTCAAAAGGCAATCCTACCATTTACAGAAAATATTTTTAGTGTAGCAAGTTACATATACATGTTCAGTGACAGTGAATGCGGATTTACAGTAATTATGAACATCGTAAGAATATCTAAAGAGGAACACAAAGTCAACTCGGAATTCGCGAAATTCGATTACCCGGTTGCCCGAGTGAACTCCGCATTCCTGAACAGTGGAAGGGAAAAATTATTTGTCGGAGATAGCTGCCTGTACTTTTAGGCAAGGAGCAGTTGGTCGAAAAACATCGCTTCGTTCAACACCCTTCCCAGAAAAGGTTTTATGCATTTAGGCATAACTACGGGTCTTCTAGAACATCCCCAGGTAGTTCTTAATTAAGAATATCATTATTGAATCAAGGTTGTTTTTAGCTTTCACAGGATACATTTTCTTCGAACAATTTCATTCAATTTGCACGTTCACATGACTATACAGTACATTACCTTCGCCTTAACAATGTTTATAGCGGTCAGCTGCACACAAAAGTCAATAACTTTTGTTGCAATAATTGTTTGGGTTGACCTCTGAGCCCAAGTTATCTCTTATCGGCCGATGGGGAAATAAATATCACTGACGCCGCTTTGGAAACTGAGCCCGAGTTAACTTGCGTAGGTGTAGGCAAGGAGTAGTTTCTCATACGGTCTCTAATTAAGGAGTTCGTTCAACACCCTCGCGGAAAAGGTTTTATGCATCTAGGCATAACTACAGGTCTTCTAGAACATCCCCAGCTAGTTCGTAAACTTAGTTGCGGTGTCAGTAAAAATCCACATGAGTTTTACAAGTAATACTATAAAACACCAACTTTCTAAATACTACTTACAAAATGTAAGCAATGTGAAAAATATGTTGGTTTCTAAAATTCAAATTTTGAACCATTTACTCTGAAAAATGGTGGCGACAATTTGTATCTATGAAATCCACTTAGTATGATCTTTTTGAATATGGTAACAAAATTTGCATATAATATTCAGATATGTCAATAATTCTCCTGTAGATAAAACAAAAAGTCTTGCCTTTTTGAAATTTTTTTTCTCTTAAAATTTGGCTCATTTTTTGTTTGTTAGATTTTTGAGCAGCATATCCTGCAATTTCAGTGCATACATCCGCAGTGCAAATCTATAGTAACAATTCAGGTGCTCATTCAAGGAATTCGGCTCATTGGTCCAAATTTTTGAGCTATGAGCCGAATTCCTTGAATGAGCGCCTGAATTGTTCCTAGAGATCTGCACTACGGATGTATGCATTGAAATTGCAGGATATGCTGCTCAAAAATTTCTGATTGGATGAAACATGAAAATTTGATTGCATATTTTTCCAATTGCTACGGATCTATTTACCAATAAATAGATCAAAACAAATTCTTTTGACTGATTGAATTGTGTTTCTAAAAATTCAAAAGGTGAATAAATATCAATGTTCAGTCATTATCTTCTTCCGATAACTCATCAATGGACCGCTGATTTTGGCATTCAACTGAACTCATGCATCTACACACTTCAGCGCATGACAAATTGTTCCTTTGGCATGAGCGGCATTTGACGACATGCACATTTTGTGCAGTGACACACAGTCAATTCAAGAAGACCGACTGGAGCAGGCTCATTCGTCAATAATAATGGCTTTAGACTACTCTCCGTAATAATCCATCCATGTTCGGCCGGTGATGGCAAGTTAAGCATAACCTGTATGGCTGATTTTTACACATGAGTTTGATAATTTACGCGTTTAAGGTGTAGGTACAGGCAATTAGAGGTGGGTGGCAAATTTTCATTTCTTTGACCGTTCTGGCAAAACAGCCATTACCTAAGATGATTAACATTTTTGAATGCATTATTGCCGAAAGCATATATCGAACAAATGAATGATTCGCACTCATCTTTTGAGGCTTCATTAATCTTGATTTCATCTCCTAGTTCAGTGGTTCACAACCTTTTCATCCTGCGCACCCCAAAATGGAAAATCATAGGATTTTTCATTATTCCGCTTACCCTCACCTACATATATAAAATAATATCAAGAACTCAATCATACTACAATTGAATTACGTCTAGATACATACTAAATTGGCAATTTAATAACACAACAATTTAGCTGGGGTAGCTGATGCGCGCTTGTGTAAGAACACAAGCGCAGCGAAGGTGATGCTTCAACATCAAACGAGTTCTTTGTTCGTTTTCAATCATTAAAATGGTGGTGAATACGGATTCGTATAAGTATGTGGTCGAGTTGGTGGTCGATAATTAGCATGTTTCACAAAGCTAACAGTGACCCGAACAGAAAAATTATCAAAGCAAAAATGATTTTTAGAGATTGGAAAGAGCCAAATAAATTAGTGGAATTTATACATAACTGCTAATTAGTGCAATATATTTCTACTACTATCCGTAGCTATCATCAGGCAGTAAGTGAATGATTCACAGAATAAAATTTGAAATTCACATCAAGAGATATACAGAAAAGATATATAAAATATACAAAACTAAGGTAAGAGAAAAGAAGAAGATATGCCGCAGGTAGCAAGGGTATACATAGTACCAACAGCATTTACAGAACATGATCTGACAGGAAGAAAAAAAGGGAAGAGATAGGATGTGAATTAAAAATCTGATTGCTGTGAAATAACAAAATCTTACTGTCAGGATATGCTGCTCAAAAATCTAACAAACAAAAAATGAGCCAAATTTTAAGAGAAAAAAAATTTCAAAAAGGCAAGACTTTTTGTTTTATCTACAGGAGAATTATTGACATATCTGAATATTATATGCAAATTTTGTTACCATATTCAAAAAGATCATACTAAGTGGATTTCATAGATACAAATTGTCGCCACCATTTTTCAGAGTAAATGGTTCAAAATTTGAATTTTAGAAACCAACATATTTTTCACATTGCTTACATTTTGTAAGTAGTATTTAGAAAGTTGGTGTTTTATAGTATTACTTGTAAAACTCATGTGGATTTTACTGACACCGCAACTAAGTTTACGAACTAGCTGGGGATGTTCTAGAAGACCTGTAGTTATGCCTAGATGCATAAAACCTTTTCCGCGAGGGTGTTGAACGAACTCCTTAATTAGAGACCGTATGAGAAACTACTCCTTGCCTACACCTACGCAAGTTAACTCGGGCTCAGTTTCCAAAGCGGCGTCAGTGATATTTATTTCCCCATCGGCCGATAAGAGATAACTTGGGCTCAGAGGTCAACCCAAACAATTATTGCAACAAAAGTTATTGACTTTTGTGTGCAGCTGACCGCTATAAACATTGTTAAGGCGAAGGTAATGTACTGTATAGTCATGTGAACGTGCAAATTGAATGAAATTGTTCGAAGAAAATGTATCCTGTGAAAGCTAAAAACAACCTTGATTCAATGATGATATTCTCAATTTTGTGTATTTTGTAGCTTTGTCTGTAGGTATCGGTTGATAAATTGATCAAACATTCATACTTTTAAGTCTGCTGGCCAATGCTGACCAGACACAACCTAATCGCTCTGCCAAAAAAATTACTGGACACATCGCCTTACAAGGCACAAAGTATATTGAAGTTGAGCATCTTCCTTCGTTTATGAAAAAATCATGTCAGACATTTTTAGCAACATTTCTTCGCTAAAATTAGTACGGCATCTTTTTGTGCATTAAACGAATCTTAAAGTCTTTACGTTGTGGTGAAGCCGAATGACAGATAGGTCACACTGTCTGTCAATTTTCATTAAAGAAGTCTGTTGTTTTCATTTTAAAATCCTACATCAAAGAAAGCGCTAAATTTCTTTCGTGAAGCCTACAGACCACAACTGATCATTTGACAAAGTATGGTCAAAAAATATATATAGAAATATGGAATAATGTATAGAATAATATTTCATATTGGATATCGTCATTAAAATTGAACTAGGACTTGAAAACGAAAATTGCATGTGAAGATTGTTCAACATTTTTGCGCAATTTTTTTTGTAAGAATCTGTATATGATGCTAGGAAACATCATTTTTGAGACTGTCACATTTATGGAATGACGCAGATATTTATAACCTGCAAAAGCACTTCAAGTAACTCACAATGCGTTTTTCGCATTGTCATGTGCTTCATGACAAAACACAACCAGATTCAAGAAGCAACAAGGCCAACTGTACTTCAAAAATATGGTTAAAAACAATTGGTATCATTTGCGGTGCAATATTATGAAAATTATTTGATACGCAGAACTTGATACTTAAGCAACTAAAAGAAAGAGAAGCATATCCTACCAAACTAGACAGCAGCAGCGCTGCAAGATGAAAAGAAAATAAACAGCTGGTAACCTACATTTTACCGGTTTGGTAACATACGATTTACAATGCACCCAGCCTCATTGCTAATCGCTGTGAAATATCAAACAGTCCGATTCGATTATCCCGTTGCTCACCTCTATTCGTAATTTAGAAATGTTGCATACATTCGTCGTTATCGACTTTCTTGGTGGTATTCTGACCATTGGCTTCTCTCTAACAAATGATGGGTAGACAGAAAGTATATCACGGTGCACTGGAAGCAAGATTTTGGGGACTAGACTTCCTCAAATCTGAAACAAATTTTGTATTAATCTAGAGTGTCGTGGATACTTGTTTCTGCAAATTTTGACGTATTCTGTAGAGGGCTTTCTTTTTTGAACATTTTTTGATTTTTTCAAAGTTCAAGTATAAACTAAAGTTTTTCAATAATTCTAAATAATTCTTCAAGAATCAAATTAATTCCATATTGCTCCAGTGTGTTGTGCAGACTGTTATTGCAAATTTTTAAATATTCTGTAGAAGATTTTTTTGCAATATATATTGAATTTTCTCAAAAGTCTAACTCAAATTCTAATTTTGGAATCATTTCAAAAATTCTTCAAGTATGAAATCCATTTTAAACTCTTCTTTGTTCACTTTCAGGATATATTTACATGAGACAAAAAGATCCTGTAGGTCTTTCATCTTGAACAGCATTTTTTAATTATTTAGAAATTTGAATTTCAATGTGCCTTATATCCTTTTAAAAAAGATGTTGCCATACTTATGTCTGTTGTCATATAATTTCTGGATGACCTGCATAACATTGCTTATCGCTTTTTCAATACATGCACATGCAAGATTGAATTGCATAGGAGTTTTCTCTATGTTATGCAAGTTTCACTAAAGTGCTTAAACAATATGGTGTATCCATTCTCCAAATTTTATAACAAATTACATGTAATTGAAAACTAGTCCAAAATGAAAAGCCCTCTACAGGACTTTCTATTTTGACTTGCAAATGAGTCCTGAAAGTGAGCAAAGAAGAGTTTAATGCTGGGATTTTATGCTTGGAGATTTTTTAAAATAATTGTAAAACTTGTATTTGAATTTTGAGAGAGAGAGTGAGAGAAGGAGAGAAGACTATCTCCCCCTTTTCCTTGGAGGCACAGGACCTCTTCCGCTTACGCTTCGTCAGAAATACCAGCTTTCAAAAGATAATTGAGAGACAGACCACGTATTTCTCTATCCTGAGGAAAAGAGGCCATAGATTATTCATCGCAAATGTCACTTATGAGTAAGGCATTTGGAGAATAGACAGCCCTATGGGACATTCGTGAATGTCAATACTTGGAAGAATGCATGTATTTTGGCTCTCTATTTGAATACTTAAATATTACACAACAAGCAAAAAGCCTCACCTAAATGTTTAGCTCGATTTATCAGCAATTTCTTGATATTCTTCACGATACAAAATGGGCACAACGCTTGATGTATTTATCAGAAAATAAAATTAATTTGCTTGAGAGCTTGACATGTGTCTGGGTCCATTAGTGACATTAACAAAGCTTATCATCCACTCTTCTAAAGACGTGATAGAAATAATTATGGGAATAGAGCATTATGTTTTCTGATGAAATGGCATGATCGGAACTGTTAACAACTCTGTTGTGATCTCACCACGTCGGAAATGCTCAAAACAGTTCGATCGACTAGAAATGATAATATATTAAGAGAGACAAAAGGCTGAATGCAAAATCCACTTGGACCTATTATCATAGACATCGGATTACAATATTAGGACTAGACCGGAAACAGCTGACTTCTGGTGGCCTTTAACCCTTTCGCTGCTAAGACAAATTTTGTCTCATTTCCTCAGGTGCGGATGGTAGGTTAACTTACCATTGATAAAATCACTCATCTTATCACCTAAAACCATGTTCGAATGCAAATGACACATGTTTAACTTGTTTCTCTTCATTGTTTTCTCAACTGCTTTATGCGCCCCACCGCGAGCGCTCGTGTTTTCCCTAATATCTGACATTCTCGTTATCTCATTCTACTGATAAGGTGTCAAAGATGACTTTGAAACCGCTTTCTGAAGAAGTTGTTATATAGCTCCAAATTGCTCGCACCTTATGAAATTGACGGTTCCCTTGTTCATTGGTGGGAAATTCAGGTATGCGCGGTTATAAAGAAGCGATCATTTTTCCATTGGCTTTGAGACTTCTTGATCAACATAATAATCGGTATTCACTATTCGGAGATAAATCATTGCAATAAGACATTCATTGCTGTGGGCATTTTGTATCCATATAAGTGACATCTTTCTAATTGCGTCTCTCGTCAATAAAAAGATGATGAAAAGTAGAATATCAGAAATTTTAAATCAAAAAATACAATCGCTAGAACTCAAAGAAATGACTTGATAGATGATCAGAAATTCAATTTTATCACCGATTTGCAATATCACATTTTTATCCATACTTTGTCCGATACACCGTTATCGGTTTAAATTAGGCCTAAATTAAACGTGTGTAGTTTCAATGAGGTAATGTCATGTATGGTGAACAAGTGCATGTACAACCATACGTCTAAGACCGCCCTTATTCAGGTTCTCGTAATATTTTTGAAATATTCTGTTGTTAATCCTTTGTTGACAAGAAGCTGTTATACGCGCATACCAATGGCGGCTTGTGCCACAAGCTAGTGAGGAAGCAAAGTTATTTAAATTATATTATTAGCATATTCATTATTACAGTCGCCGTTGCTATTCAAGCGACTACCTTATTCTGTGATATAAAATCAAAACCTATTTCACGAGAGGGTGAATATTTCCAAAAAAATTCCTTTATTCGAAGTCAGCTCCTACCTTTCTCATGATGATATGTCTTCTTCTGTACTATTTTGAAGCATTCTGAATTCGTCTGTATAGTTTGATTTTCATTCACAAATATATATATATATACTTTCTATGAAAAACACATCCGAATATATTGTAGCGGTTCTTCTCCGAACAAATAATTTCCTCGCTGAGCCGTGCAAGGAAAGTACGTGATAGGGATGAGGGAACGTTCGGCACCACTGTCGATCAAGAACGACATGCTTGATGGCAGAACGCGAGTAGAAAGAGTCAGAGTGCAGGACTGATCATGGTCATGGCTCGGCCCGTACGCATGACCGATCAGTTTGACGGCGATGGGGCTCGTGACTGTTGCGGGGTTTGTTGTCCTCTCTGTACCATGGGTACAGTCTTTTGTGGCCGCTGACACCATGAACGACATGTTCGAGCTTGAGACCCATAATAGATATGGGCGTTACACACCTTGGGGCGTTGGTTGGCGTGAAATGGTCGTGGTGCAAAATCGTGAGAATCGGATCGGGAGGCTGAGTTTGGAGGACGACGTTGAATACCACAAACCGCGAACGGCGAGTCTAAAGTGGTTACGGCGAGCATGCTGTCCGCTATCTTTGCAAAAGTATCTATATCGACGTCTTCGCGTGCCACTAGAGCCGATCGAAGTGATGATGGCAAGGCAGAAAGGAGACGAGATTTGATAACGACGTCATCAGCCTTAAGTCCGACCTCAGAGAATCGCCTCTTTATATCCATAACGAACTGGGCGGGACGCCGATCGTTTAGTTGGATAGACGCGAGCGCCTTTTCGATCAATTGAAATCGGTTGGCGCGTAAGGATGTCAATACTGCCTCTTTGAGGTCGTCGTCGTAAATAGTCAAATCCGGGTCCAAGTCGCAGGCGATCTCCTCCGGTAAGGCGGACAAGGCGTGGTGGAATCTTGTCCGAGATGACTTAACGTTGGCGAGGGCAAATTGGGACTCAAGTTGGCGGAACCATGTCTCCGGAGTCTTTCGGTAAAATGGAGGAGGTTTCACGGAGATTCTGGCGATTTGAGGTGAGGGAGGTTCGCTTTCGGTGGCAGTCAACATGGCGCAGTTGTTCAAAATGGCGTGGACGTAGGACACTCTGCTACCACTTGTAGAAGTCAGTATCTGCTTATTTTGTGTCTTTATTCATCAAGCAGGATTCTCATATCTTCAATACAAATAGGGAGAGAGAAGCGAGAAGGGGAAGTCGGCGAATGCAGCGTACGGGGAAAGTTAGCGCACGGCTCAGCGAGGAAATCATTTGTTCGGACAAGAACCGCTACAATATCATAAAATTGTTCATATTTCATGATGACTTATGGCGACTTAGGTTGACGCTTTTGACAGTGATTTTTCTAGACAAACCTGCCAATGAATTCTTTTGTTTGATTGAAAATATGAAATAATACCTTCTTCATCGGGTACGGAATATTGAATGAAAAATGCAAATTTTTCCTGCCATTTCGCCGTCCGGCTTGTTCGCAGGAATCGAAGAAAATGTTGTACAAAACAGAATACAGTTCATGAGGATGGCATGATATTGATTTAATACTAGATAAATTGCTATTAGACCTGTTAAACATAAGATACACAACCGTATAAAATTATTCATGTACCTCTATAATGCTGCTATTTAAAATATAAGTATACTGATGCTGTATCACCACAAATAAGACAAAGACTACTAAAATGAAGTTAAGAAAAATGCTGGAGAAAGAAACCAGGTAGTAGTAACCCCATGGCAGGCGAAAGTCCAAAATCAGAAATCCCGACTCAGCCCCCCCCCTCTGGAAGGAAAGGAGTGCACCAAGGATGTGTTGGGAGGAATGGGTCCGTGAGGAGGAAACCGCTGAAAAAGTGTTTGCCATTTTCATGAAAAACCGCCCCCCCCCCCAAACGACTCAACCGACCAAGTTGGTTGAAAAGACCAAAGTTGTTCATAATCATGTGGAACAAACTTCTATCAAGGTTTCAGGTTGAAATGTGCACAAAATTTCTTCGAAAATGTTCGTCACCTTGGGCCACGACACTTATGATTTTTTCGTGAAAAAAATATTTCAAAATGTTGGAATTGAGCTCCGAGACCCATCCCATCTTGTTTGTCGTCAAAAGTTGGGTTGTTCAAATTTTCGTAAAAAACCGCCCCCCCCCCTTCCAAACGAATGAACCGACCAAGTTGACCAAATATTCCAGAAGACCAAAGTTGTTCATAATCATGTGGACACTTAGGATTTTTTCGTGAAAAAAAAAATTTCAGAATGTTCGAATTGAGCTCCGAGACCCATCCCATCGTGTTTGTCGTCAAAAGTTGGGTTGGTGAAGTTTCGGTGAAAAACGGCCCCCCCCCAACGACTAAGCTGACCAAGTCGGTCGAAAAGACCAAAGTTGTTCACAATCATGTGAAACAATGTTCTCTTAAGGTTTCAGGTTAAAATGCGATCAAAGACATTTTTCGAAAATGTTCGTCGCTTTGAGCCTCGACACAGGATATTTTCGTGAAAAAAATATTTCAAAATGTTGGAATTGGAATTGAGCTCCGAGACCCAGCCCTTGGTGTTTGTCGTCAAAAGTTGGGTTGGTGAAGTTTTGGTAAGAATCCCCCCCTCCCCCGACAACTCAACTGACCAAGTTGGTTGAAAAGACGAAAGTTGTTGAGAATCATGTGGAACAAAATTCTATCAAGGTTTCAGGTTGAAATGTGCAGAAAATTTCTACGAAAATGTTCGTCACCTTGGGCCTCGACACTTAGGATTTTATCGCGAAAAAAATT
This sequence comes from Prostheceraeus crozeri, assembly GCA_907163375.1. Lineage (NCBI taxonomy): Eukaryota > Metazoa > Platyhelminthes > Polycladida > Euryleptidae > Prostheceraeus > Prostheceraeus crozeri. Next base: position 325,355 of record CAJQUW010009024.1, on the reverse strand, counting down.
TCAAAATGTTGGAATTGAGCTCCGAGACCCATCCCATCGTGTTTGTCGTCAAAAGTTGGGTTGGTGAAGTTATGATGAAAAAACCGCCCCCCCCTTAAAGACTCAAGCGACCAAGTCAGTCGATTGGTCGAGAAGACGAAAGTTGTTCACAATCATGTCGAACAAACTTCTATCAAGGCTTCAGGTTGAAATGCGCACAAAATTTTGTCGAAAATGTTCGTCACCTTGGGCCTCGACACTTACGATTTTTTCGTGTAAAAAAAATTCAAAATGTTGGAATTGAGCTCCGAGACCCATCCCATCGTGTTTGTCGTCAAAAGTCGGGTTGGTGAAGTTTTGGAGAAAAAACCACCCTCCCCCCCCCAACGACTCCAGCGACCAAGTCGGTCGAAAAGACCAAAGTTGTTCACAATCATGTGAAACAATGTTCTCTTAAGGTTTCAGGTTGAAATGCGATCAAAGACATTTTTCGAAAATGTTCGTCGCTTTGAGCCTCGACACAGGATATTTTCGTGAAAAAAATATTTCAAAATGTTGGAATTGGAATTGAGCTCCGAGACCCATCCCATCGTGTTTCTCGTCAAAAGTTGGGTTGGTGAAATTTGGTGAAAAGCCGCCCCCACCCCCCAACGACTCAACCGACCAAGGTGGCCGATTGGTCGAGAAGACCAAAGTTGTTCACAATCATGTGGAATAAACTTCTATCAAGGCTTCAGGTTGAAATGCGCACAAAATTTTGTCGAAAATATTCGTCACCTTGGGCCTCGACACTTAGGATTTTTTCGTAAATAAAAATTTCAAAATGTTGGAATTGAGCTCCGAGACCCATCCCATCGTGTTTGTCGTCAAAAGTTGGGTTGGTGAAGTTTCGGTGGAAGAACCGCCCCCCCCCAACGACTCAACCGACCAAGTTGGCCGATTGGTCGAGAAGACGAAAGTTGTTCACAATCATGTGAAACAATGTTCTCTTAAGGTTTCAGGTTGAAATGCAATCAAAAACATTTTTCGAAAATGTTCGTCGCTTTGAGCCTCGACACAGGATATTTTCGTGAAAAAAAATTTCAAAATGTTGGAATTGAGCTCCGAGACCCATCCCGTCGTGTTTGTCGTCAAAAGTTGGGTTGGTGCAGTTTTGGTGAAAAAACCGCCCCCCCCCCAACGACTCAAGCGACCAAGTCGGTCGAAAAGGCCAAAGTTGTTCACAATCATGTGAAACAATGTTCTCTTAAGGTTTCAGGTTGAAATGCGATCAAAGACATTTTTCGAAAATGTTCGTCGCTTTGAGCCTCGACACTTACGATTTTTTTCGTGTAAGAAATATTTCAAAATGTTGGAATTGAGCTCCGAGACCCATCCCATCGTGTTTGTCGTCAAAAGTTGGGTTGGTGAAGTTTTGGTGAAAAGCCGCCCCCCACCCCACAACGACTCAACCGACCAAGTTGGCCGATTGGTCGAGAAGACCAAAGTTGTTCACAATCATGTCGAACAAACTTCTATCAAGGCTTCAGGTTGAAATGCGCACAAAATTTTGTCGAAAATGTTCGTCGCTTTGAGCCTCGACACAGGATATTTTCGTGAAAAAAAATTTCAAAATGTTGGAATTGAGCTCCGAGACCTATCCCATCGTGTTTGTCGTCAAAAGTTGGGTTGGTGAAGTTTTGGTGAAAAAACCGCCCCCCCCCACCAACGACTCAAGCGACCAAGTCGGTCGAAAAGACCAAAGTTGTTCACAAACATGTGGAACAAACTTCTATCAAGGCTTCAGGTTGAAATGCGCACAAAATTTTTCGAAAATGTTCGTCGCTTTGGGCCTCGACACATGGGATTTTTTCGTGAAGAAATATTTCAAAATGTTGGAATTGAGCTCCGAGACCCATCCCATCGTGTTTGCCGTCAAAAGTTGGGTTGGTGAAGTTTTGGTGAAAAACCGCCCCCACCCCACAACGACTCAACCGACCAAGTTGGCCGATTGGTCGAGAAGACCAAAGTTGTTCACAATCATGTGGAACAAACTTCTATCAAGGCTTCAGGTTGAAATGCGCACAAAATTTTGTCGAAAATATTCGTCACCTTGGGCCTCGACACTTATGATTTTTTAGTGTAAAAAATATTTCAAAATGTTGGAATTGAGCTCCGAGACCCATCCCATCGTGTTTGTCGTCGAAAGTTGGGTTGGTGCAGTTTCGGTGAAAAAACCGGCCCTCCCCCAACGACTCAAGCGACCAAGTCGGTCGAAAAGACCAAAGTTGTTCACAATCATGTGAAACAATGTTCTCTTAAGGTTTCAGGTTGAAATGCGATCAAAGACATTTTTCGAAAATGTTCGTCGCTTTGAGCCTCGACACAGGATATTTTCGTGAAAAAAATATTTCAAAATGTTGGAATTGGAATTGAGCTCCGAGACCCATGCCACCGTGTTTGTCGTCAAAAGTTGGGTTGATGAAGTTTTGGTAAGAAACCGCGCCCCCCCTCGACGACTCAACTGACCAAGTTGGTTGAAAAGACGAAAGTTGTTGAGAATCATGTGGAACAAACTTCTATCAAGGTTTCAGGTTGAAATGTGCACAAAATTTCTTCGAAAATGTTCGTCACCTTGGGCTCCGACACTTATGTTTTTTTCGTGAAAAAACATTTTAAAATGTTGGAATTGAGTTCCGAGACCTATCCCATCGTGTTTGTCGTCAAAAGTTGGGTTGGTGAAGTTTTGGTGAAAAAACCGCCCCCCCCACCAACGACTCAAGCGACCAAGTCGGTCGAAAAGACCAAAGTTGTGCACAATCATGTGGAGCAAACTTCTATCAAGGTTTCAGGTTGAAATGCGCACAAAATTTTGTCGAAAATGTTCGTCGCTTTGGGCCTCGACACATGGGATTTTTTCGTGAAGAAATATTTCAAAATGTTGGAATTGAGCTCCGAGACCCATCCCATCGTGTTTGTCGTCAAAAGTTGAGTTGGTGAAGTTTTGGTGAAAAACCGCCCCCACCCCACAACGACTCAACCGACCAAGTTGGCCGATTGGTCGAGAAGACCAAAGTTGTTCACAATCATGTGGAACAAACTTCTATCAAGGCTTCAGGTTGAAATGCGCACAAAATTTTGTCGAAAATATTCGTCACCTTGGGCCTCGACACTTACGATTTTTTAGTGTAAAGAATATTTCAAAATGTTGGAGGAATTGATCTCCGAGACCCATCCCATCGTGTTTGTCGTCAAAAGTTGGGTTGGTGCAGTTTCGGTGAAAAAACCGCCCCCCCCCCCAACGACTCAAGCGACCAAGTCGGTCGAAAAGACCAAAGTTGTTCACAATCATGTGAAACAATGTTCTCTTAAGGTTTCAGGTTGAAATGCGATCAAAGACATTTTTCGAAAATGTTCATCGCTTTGAGCCTCGACACAGGATATTTTCGTGAAAAAAATATTTCAAAATGTTGGAATTGGAATTGAGCTCCGAGACCCATGCCACCGTGTTTGTCGTCAAAAGTTGGGTTGATGAAGTTTTGGTAAGAAACCGCGCCCCCCCTCGACGACTCAACTGACCAAGTTGGTTGAAAAGACGAAAGTTGTTGAGAATCATGTGGAACAAACTTCTATCAAGGTTTCAGGTTGAAATGTGCACAAAATTTCTTCGAAAATGTTCGTCACCTTGGGCTCCGACACTTATGTTTTTTTCGTGAAAAAACATTTTAAAATGTTGGAATTGAGCTCCGAGACCCATCCCATCGTGTTTGTCGTCAAAAGTTGGGTCGGTGAAGTTTCGGTGAAGTTTTGGTGAAAAAACCGCCCCCCCCCACCAACTCAACGGACTAAGTTGGTTGAAAAGACCAAAGTTGTTCAGAATCATGTGAAACAAACTTCTATCAAGGTTTCAGGTTGAAATTCGTCCAAAAAATTTTGTCGGAAATGTTCGTCGCTTGGGCCTCGACACATGGGATTTTTTCGTGAAAAAAATATTTCAAAATGTTGGAATTGGAATTGAGCTCCGAGACCCATCCCATCGTGTTTGTCGTCAAAAGTTGGGTCGGTGAAGTTTCGGTGAAAAAACCGCCTCCCCCCCCAACGACTCAAGCGACCAAGTCGGTCGAAAAGACCAAAGTTGTTCACAATCATGTGAAACAATGTTCTCTTAAGGTTTCAGGTTGAAATGCGATCAAAAACATTTTTCGAAAATGTTCGTCGCTTTGAGCCTCGACACAGGATATTTTCGTGAAAAAAAAATTTCAAAATGTTGGAATTGAGCTCCGAGACCTATCCCATCGTGTTTGTCGTCAAAAGTTGGGTTGGTGAAGTTTTGGTGAAAAAACCGCCCCCCCACCAACAACTCAAGCGACCAAGTCGGTCGAAAAGACCAAAGTTGTTCACAAGCATATGGAACAAACTTCTATCAAGGCTTCAGGTTGAAATGCGCACAAAATTTTGTCGAAAATGTTCGTCGCTTTGGGCCTCGACACATGGGATTTTTTCGTGAAGAAATATTTCAAAATGTTGGAATTGAGCTCCGAGACCCATCCCATCGTGTTTGTCGTCAAAAGTTGGGTTGATGAAGTTTTGGTGAAAAACCGCCCCCACCCCACAACGACTCAACCGACCAAGTTGGCCGATTGGTCGAGAAGACCAAAGTTGTTCACAATCATGTGGAACAAACTTCCATCAAGGCTTCAGGTTAAAATGCGCACAAAATTTTGTCGAAAATATTCGTCACCTTGGGCCTCGACACTTACGATTTTTTAGTGTAAAAAATATTTCAAAATGTTGGAATTGAGCTCCGAGACCCATCCCATCGTGTTTGTCGTCAAAAGTTGGGTTGGTGCAGTTTCGGTGAAAAAACCGGCCCCCCCCCAACGACTCAAGCGACCAAGTTGGCCGATTGGTCGAGAAGACCAAAGTTGTTCACAATCATGTGAAACAATGTTCTCTTAAGGTTTCAGGTTGAAATGCGATCAAAGACATTTTTCGAAAATGTTCATCGCTTTGAGCCTCGACACAGGATATTTTCGTGAAAAAAATATTTCAAAATGTTGGAATTGGAATTGAGCTCCGAGACCCATGCCACCGTGTTTGTCGTCAAAAGTTGGGTTGATGAAGTTTTGGTAAGAAACCGCGCCCCCCCTCGACGACTCAACTGACCAAGTTGGTTGAAAAGACGAAAGTTGTTGAGAATCATGTGGAACAAACTTCTATCAAGGTTTCAGGTTGAAATGTGGACAAAATTTCTTCGAAAATATTCGTCCACCTTGGGCTCCGACACTTATGATTTTTTCGTGAAAAAACATTTCAAAATGTTGGAATTGAGTTCCGAGACCTATCCCATCGTGTTTGTCGTCAAAAGTTGGGTTGGTGAAGTTTTGGTGAAAAAACCGCCCCCCCCCACCAACGACTCAAGCGACCAAGTCTGTCGAAAAGACCAAAGTTGTTCACAAACATGTGGAACAAACATCTATCAAGGCTTCAGGTTGAAATGCGCACAAAATTTTGTCGAAAATGTTCGTCGCTTTCGGCCTCGACACTTACGATTTTTTAGTGTAAAAAATATTTTAAAATGTTGGAATTGAGCTCCGAGACCCATCCCGTCGTGTTTGTCGTCAAAAGTTGGGTTGGTGCAGTTTTGGTGAAAAAACCGCCCCCCCCCCCCAACGACTCAACCGACCAAGTCGGTCGAAAAGACCAAAGTTGTTCACAATCATGTGAAACAATGTTCTCTTAAGGTTTCAGGTTGAAATGCGATCGAAGACATTTTTCGAAAATGTTGGTCGCTTTGGGCCTCGACACAGGATATTTTCGTGAAAAAAATATTTCAAAATGTTGGAATCGGAATTGAGCTGCGAGACCCATGCCTCCGTGTTTGTCGTCAAAAGTTGGGTTGATGAAGTTTTGGTAAGAAACCGCGCCCCCCCCCTCGACGACTCAACTGACCAAGTTGGTTGAAAAGACGAAAGTTGTTGAGAATCATGTGGAACAAACTTCTATCAAGGTTTCAGGTTCAAATGTGCACAAAATTTCTTCGAAAATGTTCGTCACCTTTGGCTTCGACACTTATGTTTTTTTCGTGAAAAAACATTTCAAAATGTTGGAATTGAGTTCCGAGACCTATCCCATCGTGTTTGTCGTCAAAAGTTGGGTTGGTGAAGTTTCGGTGAAAAAACCGCCCCCCCCCAACGACTCAACCGACCAAGTTGGCCGATTGGTCGAGAAGACGAAAGTTGTTCACAATCATGTGAAACAATGTTCTCTTAAGGTTTGAGGTTGAAATGCGATCAAAAACATTTTTCGAAAATGTTCGTCGCTTTGAGCCTCGACACAGGATATTTTCGTGAAAAAAAATTTCAAAATGTTGGAATTGAGCTCCGAGACCTATCCCATCGTGTTTGTCGTCAAAGTTGGGTTGGTGAAGTTTTGGTGAAAAAACCGCCCCCCCCCCCCACCAACGACTCAAGCGACCAAGTCGGTCGAAAAGATTAAAGTTGTTCACAAACATGTGGAACAAACTTCTATCAAGGCTTCAGGTAGAAATGCGCACAAAATTTTGTCGAAAATGTTCGTCGCTTTGGGCCTCGACACATGGGATTTTTTCGTGAAGAAATATTTCAAAATGTTGGAATTGAGCTCCGAGACCGATCCCATCGTGTTTGCCGTCAAAAGTTGGGTTGGTGAAGTTTTGGTGAAAAACCGCCCCCACCCCACAACGACTCAACCGACCAAGTTGGCCGATTGGTCGAGAAGACCAAAGTTGTTCACAATCATGTGGAACAAACTTCTATCAAGGCTTCAGGTTGAAATGCGCACAAAATTTTGTCGAAAATATTCGTCACCTTGGGCCTCGACACTTACGATTTTTTAGTGTAAAAAATATTTCAAAATGTTGGAATTGAGCTCCGAGATCCATCCAATCGTGTTTGTCGTCAAAAGTTGGGTTGGTGCAGTTTCGGTGAAAAAACCGGCCTTCCCCCCAACGACTCAAGCGACCAAGTTGGCCGATTGGTCGAGAAGACCAAAGTTGTTCACAATCATGTGAAACAATGTTCTCTTAAGGTTTCAGGTTGAAATGCGATCAAAGACATTTTTCGAAAATGTTCGTCGCTTTGAGCCTCGACACAGGATATTTTCGTGAAAAAAATATTTCAAAATGTTGGAATTGGAATTGAGCTCCGAGACCCATGCCACCGTGTTTGTCGTCAAAAGTTGGGTTGGTGCAGTTTCGGTGAAAAAACCGCCCTCCCCCTACCAACGACTCAAGCGACCAAGTCGGTCGAAAAGACCAAAGTTGTTCACAATCATGTGAAACAAAGTTCTCTAAAGGGTTCAGTTGAAATGCGATCAAAAACATTTTTCGAAAATGTTCGTCGATTTGAGCCTCGACACAGGATATTTTCGTGAAAAAAAAATTTCAAAATGTTGGAATTGAGCTCCGAGACCTATCCCATCGTGTTTGTCGTCAAAAGTTGGGTCGGTGAAGTTTCGGTGAAAAAACCGCCCCCCCCCCCACCAACAACTCAAGCGACCAAGTCGGTCGAAAAGACCAAAGTTGTTCACAAACATATGGAACAAACTTCTATCAAGGCTTCAGGTTGAAATGCGCACAAAATTTTGTCGAAAATGTTCGTCGCTTTGGGCCTCGACACATGGGATTTTTTCGTGAAGAAATATTTCAAAATGTTGGAATTGAGCTCCGAGACCCATCCCATCGTGTTTGTCGTCAAAAGTTGGGTTGGTGAAGTTTTGGTGAAAAACCGCCCCCACCCCACAACGACTCAACCGACCAAGTTGGCCGATTGGTCGAGAAGACCAAAGTTGTTCACAATCATGTGAAACAATGTTCTCTTAAGGTTTCAGGTTGAAATGCGATCAAAGACATTTTTCGAAAATGTTCGTCGCTTTGAGCCTCGACACAGGATATTTTCGTGAAAAAAATATTTCAAAATGTTGGAATTGGAATTGAGCTCCGAGACCCATGCCACCGTGTTTGTCGTCAAAAGTTGGGTTGGTGCAGTTTCGGTGAAAAAACCGCCCTCCCCCTACCAACGACTCAAGCGACCAAGTCGGTCGAAAAGACCAAAGTTGTTCACAATCATGTGAAACAATGTTCTCTTAAGGTTTGAGGTTGAAATGCGATCAAAAACATTTTTCGAAAATGTTCGTCGCTTTGAGCCTCGACACAGGATATTTTCGTGAAAAAAAATTTCAAAATGTTGGAATTGAGCTCCGAGACCTATCCCATCGTGTTTGTCGTCAAAAGTTGGGTTGGTGAAGTTTTGGTGAAAAAACCGCCCCCCCCCACCAACGACTCAAGCGACCAAGTCGGTCGAAAAGACCAAAGTTGTTCACAAACATGTGGAACAAACTTCTATCAAGGCTTCAGGTTGAAATGCGCACAAAATTTTTCGAAAATGTTCGTCGCTTTGGGCCTCGACACATGGGATTTTTTCGTGAAGAAATATTTCAAAATGTTGGAATTGAGCTCCGAGACCCATCCCATCGTGTTTGCCGTCAAAAGTTGGGTTGGTGAAGTTTAGGTGAAAACACGCCCCCCACCCCCCAACGACTCAACCGACCAAGTTGGCCGATTGGTCGAGAAGACCAAAGTTGTTCACAATCATGTGGAACAAACTTCTATCAAGGCTTCAGGTTGAAATGCGCACAAAATTTTGTCGAAAATATTCGTCACCTTGGGCCTCGACACTTATGATTTTTTAGTGTAAAAAATATTTCAAAATGTTGGAATTGAGCTCCGAGACCCATCCCATCGTGTTTGTCGTCGAAAGTTGGGTTGGTGCAGTTTCGGTGAAAAAACCGGCCCTCCCCCAACGACTCAAGCGACCAAGTCGGTCGAAAAGACCAAAGTTGTTCACAATCATGTGAAACAATGTTCTCTTAAGGTTTCAGGTTGAAATGCGATCAAAGACATTTTTCGAAAATGTTCGTCGCTTTGAGCCTCGACACAGGATATTTTCGTGAAAAAAATATTTCAAAATGTTGGAATTGGAATTGAGCTCCGAGACCCATGCCACCGTGTTTGTCGTCAAAAGTTGGGTTGATGAAGTTTTGGTAAGAAACCGCGCCCCCCCCTCGACGACTCAACTGACCAAGTTGGTTGAAAAGACGAAAGTTGTTGAGAATCATCTGGAACAAACTTCTATCAAGGTTTCAGGTTGAAATGCGCACAAAATTTCTTCGAAAATGTTCGTCACCTTGGGCTCCGACACTTATGTTTTTTTCGTGAAAAAATATTTCAAAATGTTGGAATTGAGCTCCGAGACCCATCCCATCGTGTTTGTCGTCAAAAGTTGGGTTGGTGAAGTTTTGGTGAAAAAACCGCCCCCCCCACCAACGACTCAAGCGACCAAGTCGGTCGAAAAGACCAAAGTTGTGCACAATCATGTGGAGCAAACTTCTATCAAGGTTTCAGGTTGAAATGCGCACAAAATTTTGTCGAAAATGTTCGTCGCTTTGGGCCTCGACACATGGGATTTTTTCGTGAAGAAATATTTCAAAAATGTTGGAATTGAGCTCCGAGACCCATCCCATCGTGTTTGTCGTCAAAAGTTGAGTTGGTGAAGTTTTGGTGAAAAACCGCCCCCACCCCACAACGACTCAACCGACCAAGTTGGCCGATTGGTCGAGAAGACCAAAGTTGTTCACAATCATGTGGAACAAACTTCTATCAAGGCTTCAGGTTGAAATGCGCACAAAATTTTGTCGAAAATATTCGTCACCTTGGGCCTCGACACTTACGATTTTTTAGTGTAAAAAATATTTCAAAATGTTGGAATTGAGCTCCGAGACCCATCCCATCGTGTTTGTCGTCAAAAGTTGGGTTGGTGCAGTTTCGGTGAAAAAACCGCCCCCCCCCAACGACTCAAGCGACCAAGTCGGTCGAAAAGACCAAAGTTGTTCACAATCATGTGAAACAATGTTCTCTTAAGGTTTCAGGTTGAAATGCGATCAAAGACATTTTTCGAAAATGTTCATCGCTTTGAGCCTCGACACAGGATATTTTCGTGAAAAAAATATTTCAAAATGTTGGAATTGGAATTGAGCTCCGAGACCCATGCCACCGTGTTTGTCGTCAAAAGTTGGGTTGATGAAGTTTTGGTAAGAAACCGCGCCCCCCCTCGACGACTCAACTGACCAAGTTGGTTGAAAAGACGAAAGTTGTTGAGAATCATGTGGAACAAACTTCTATCAAGGTTTCAGGTTGAAATGTGCACAAAATTTCTTCGAAAATGTTCGTCACCTTGGGCTCCGACACTTATGTTTTTTTCGTGAAAAAACATTTTAAAATGTTGGAATTGAGTTCCGAGACCCATCCCATCGTGTTTGTCGTCAAAAGTTTGGTTGGTGAAGTTTTGGTGAAAAAACCGCCCCCCCCCACCAACGACTCAAGCGACCAAGTCGGTCGAAAAGACCAAAGTTGTGCACAATTATGTGGAGCAAACTTCTATCAAGGTTTCAGCTTGAAATGCGCACAAAATTTTGTCGGAAATGTTCGTCGCTTTGGGCCTCGACACATGGGATTTTTTCGTGAAAAAAATATTTCAAAATGTTGGAATTGGAATTGAGCTCCGAGACCCATGCCACCGTGTTTGTCGTCAAAAGTTGGGTTGGTGCAGTTTCGGTGAAAAAACCGCCCTCCCCCCACCAACGACTCAAGCGACCAAGTCGGTCGAAAAGACCAAAGTTGTTCACAATCATGTGAAACAATGTTCTCTTAAGGTTTCAGGTTGAAATGCGATCAAAAACATTTTTCGAAAATGTTCGTCGCTTTGAGCCTCGACACAGGATATTTTCGTGAAAAAAAAATTTCAAAATGTTGGAATTGAGCTCCGAGACCTATCCCATCGTGTTTGTCGTCAAAAGTTGGGTTGGTGAAGTTTTGGTGAAAAAACCGCCCCCCCACCAACAACTCAAGCGACCAAGTCGGTCGAAAAGACCAAAGTTGTTCACAAGCATATGGAACAAACTTCTATCAAGGCTTCAGGTTGAAATGCGCACAAAATTTTGTCGAAAATGTTCGTCGCTTTGGGCCTCGACACATGGGATTTTTTCGTGAAGAAATATTTCAAAATGTTGGAATTGAGCTCCGAGACCCATCCCATCGTGTTTGTCGTCAAAAGTTGGGTTGATGAAGTTTTGGTGAAAAACCGCCCCCACCCCACAACGACTCAACCGACCAAGTTGGCCGATTGGTCGAGAAGACCAAAGTTGTTCACAATCATGTGGAACAAACTTCCATCAAGGCTTCAGGTTAAAATGCGCACAAAATTTTGTCGAAAATATTCGTCACCTTGGGCCTCGACACTTACGATTTTTTAGTGTAAAAAATATTTCAAAATGTTGGAATTGAGCTCCGAGACCCATCCCATCGTGTTTGTCGTCAAAAGTTGGGTTGGTGCAGTTTCGGTGAAAAAACCGGCCTTCCCCCCAACGACTCAAGCGACCAAGTTGGCCGATTGGTCGAGAAGACCAAAGTTGTTCACAATCATGTGAAACAATGTTCTCTTAAGGTTTCAGGTTGAAATGCGATCAAAGACATTTTTCGAAAATGTTCATCGCTTTGAGCCTCGACACAGGATATTTTTCGTGAAAAAAATATTTCAAAATGTTGGAATTGGAATTGAGCTCCGAGACCCATGCCACCGTGTTGTCGTCAAAAGTTGGGTTGATGAAGTTTTGGTAAGAAACCGCGCCCCCCCTCGACGACTCAACTGACCAAGTTGGTTGAAAAGACGAAAGTTGTTGAGAATCATGTGGAACAAACTTCTATCAAGGTTTCAGGTTGAAATGTGGACAAAATTTCTTCGAAAATATTCGTCACCTTGGGCTCCGACACTTATGATTTTTTCGTGAAAAAACATTTCAAAATGTTGGAATTGAGTTCCGAGACCTATCCCATCGTGTTTGTCGTCAAAAGTTGGGTTGGTGAAGTTTTGGTGAAAAAACCGCCCCCCCCCACCAACGACTCAAGCGACCAAGTCTGTCGAAAAGACCAAAGTTGTTCACAAACATGTGGAACAAACATCTATCAAGGCTTCAGGTTGAAATGCGCACAAAATTTTGTCGAAAATGTTCGTCGCTTTCGGCCTCGACACTTACGATTTTTTAGTGTAAAAAAATATTTTAAAATGTTGGAATTGAGCTCCGAGACCCATCCCGTCGTGTTTGTCGTCAAAAAGTTGGGTTGGTGCAGTTTTGGTGAAAAAAAGTCCGCCCCCCCCCCCCAACGACTCAACCGACCAAGTCGGTCGAAAAGACCAAAGTTGTTCACAATCATGTGAAACAATGTTCTCTTAAGGTTTCAGGTTGAAATGCGATCGAAGACATTTTTCGAAAATGTTGGTCGCTTTGGGCCTCGACACAGGATATTTTCGTGAAAAAAATATTTCAAAATGTTGGAATCGGAATTGAGCTGCGAGACCCATGCCTCCGTGTTTGTCGTCAAAAGTTGGGTTGATGAAGTTTTGGTAAGAAACCGCGCCCCCCCCCCTCGACGACTCAACTGACCAAGTTGGTTGAAAAGACGAAAGTTGTTGAGAATCATGTGGAACAAACTTCTATCAAGGTTTCAGGTTCAAATGTGCACAAAATTTCTTCGAAAATGTTCGTCACCTTTGGCTTCGACACTTATGTTTTTTTCGTGAAAAAACATTTCAAAATGTTGGAATTGAGTTCCGAGACCTATCCCATCGTGTTTGTCGTCAAAAGTTGGGTTGGTGAAGTTTCGGTGAAAAAACCGCCCCCCCCCCAACGACTCAACCGACCAAGTTGGCCGATTGGTCGAGAAGACGAAAGTTGTTCACAATCATGTGAAACAATGTTCTCTTAAGGTTTGAGGTTGAAATGCGATCAAAAACATTTTTCGAAAATGTTCGTCGCTTTGAGCCTCGACACAGGATATTTTCGTGAAAAAAAATTTCAAAATGTTGGAATTGAGCTCCGAGACCTATCCCATCGTGTTTGTCGTCAAAGTTGGGTTGGTGAAGTTTTGGTGAAAAAACCGCCCCCCCCCCACCAACGACTCAAGCGACCAAGTCGGTCGAAAAGATTAAAGTTGTTCACAAACATGTGGAACAAACTTCTATCAAGGCTTCAGGTAGAAATGCGCACAAAATTTTGTCGAAAATGTTCGTCGCTTTGGGCCTCGACACATGGGATTTTTTCGTGAAGAAATATTTCAAAATGTTGGAATTGAGCTCCGAGACCGATCCCATCGTGTTTGCCGTCAAAAGTTGGGTTGGTGAAGTTTTGGTGAAAAACCGCCCCCACCCCACAACGACTCAACCGACCAAGTTGGCCGATTGGTCGAGAAGACCAAAGTTGTTCACAATCATGTGGAACAAACTTCTATCAAGGCTTCAGGTTGAAATGCGCACAAAATTTTGTCGAAAATATTCGTCACCTTGGGCCTCGACACTTACGATTTTTTAGTGTAAAAAATATTTCAAAATGTTGGAATTGAGCTCCGAGATCCATCCAATCGTGTTTGTCGTCAAAAGTTGGGTTGGTGCAGTTTCGGTGAAAAAACCGGCCTTCCCCCCAACGACTCAAGCGACCAAGTTGGCCGATTGGTCGAGAAGACCAAAGTTGTTCACAATCATGTGAAACAATGTTCTCTTAAGGTTTCAGGTTGAATGCGATCAAAGACATTTTTCGAAAATGTTCGTCGCTTTGAGCCTCGACACAGGATATTTTCGTGAAAAAAATATTTCAAAATGTTGGAATTGGAATTGAGCTCCGAGACCCATGCCACCGTGTTTGTCGTCAAAAGTTGGGTTGGTGCAGTTTCGGTGAAAAAACCGCCCTCCCCCTACCAACGACTCAAGCGACCAAGTCGGTCGAAAAGACCAAAGTTGTTCACAATCATGTGAAACAATGTTCTCTTAAGGTTTCAGGTTGAAATGCGATCAAAAACATTTTTCGAAAATGTTCGTCGCTTTGAGCCTCGACACAGGATATTTTCGTGAAAAAAAAATTTCAAAATGTTGGAATTGAGCTCCGAGACCTATCCCATCGTGTTTGTCGTCAAGAGTTGGGTTGGTGAAGTTTTGGTGAAAAAACCGCCCCCCCCCCCACCAACAACTCAAGCGACCAAGTCGGTCGAAAAGACCAAAGTTGTTCACAAACATATGGAACAAACTTCTATCAAGGCTTCAGGTTGAAATGCGCACAAAATTTTGTCGAAAATGTTCGTCGCTTTGGGCCTCGACACATGGGATTTTTTCGTGAAGAAATATTTCAAAATGTTGGAATTGAGCTCCGAGACCCATCCCATCGTGTTTGTCGTCAAAAGTTGGGTTGGTGAAGTTTTGGTGAAAAACCGCCCCCACCCCACAACGACTCAACCGACCAAGTTGGCCGATTGGTCGAGAAGACCAAAGTTGTTCACAATCATGTGAAACAATGTTCTCTTAAGGTTTCAGGTTGAAATGCGATCAAAGACATTTTTCGAAAATGTTCGTCGCTTTGAGCCTCGACACAGGATATTTTCGTGAAAAAAATATTTCAAAATGTTGGAATTGGAATTGAGCTCCGAGACCCATGCCACCGTGTTTGTCGTCAAAAGTTGGGTTGGTGCAGTTTCGGTGAAAAAACCGCCCTCCCCCTACCAACGACTCAAGCGACCAAGTCGGTCGAAAAGACCAAAGTTGTTCACAATCATGTGAAACAATGTTCTCTTAAGGTTTGAGGTTGAAATGCGATCAAAAACATTTTTCGAAAATGTTCGTCGCTTTGAGCCTCGACACAGGATATTTTCGTGAAAAAAAATTTCAAAATGTTGGAATTGAGCTCCGAGACCTATCCCATCGTGTTTGTCGTCAAAGTTGGGTTGGTGAAGTTTTGGTGAAAAAACCGCCCCCCCCCCCACCAACGACTCAAGCGACCAAGTCGGTCGAAAAGATTAAAGTTGTTCACAAACATGTGGAACAAACTTCTATCAAGGCTTCAGGTAGAAATGCGCACAAAATTTTGTCGAAAATGTTCGTCGCTTTGGGCCTCGACACAGGATATTTTCGTGAAAAAAAATTTCAAAATGTTGGAATTGAGCTCCGAGACCGATCCCATCGTGTTTGCCGTCAAAAGTTGGGTTGGTGAAGTTTTGGTGAAAAACCGCCCCCACCCCACAACGACTCAACCGACCAAGTTGGCCGATTGGTCGAGAAGACCAAAGTTGTTCACAATCATGTGGAACAAACTTCTATCAAGGCTTCAGGTTGAAATGCGCACAAAATTTTGTCGAAAATATTCGTCACCTTGGGCCTCGACACTTACGATTTTTTAGTGTAAAAAATATTTCAAAATGTTGGAATTGAGCTCCGAGACCCATCCCATCGTGTTTGTCGTCAAAAGTTGGGTCGGTGAAGTTTCGGTGAAAAAACCGGCCTTCCCCCAACGACTCAAGCGACCAAGTTGGCCGATTGGTCGAGAAGACCAAAGTTGTTCACAATCATGTGAAACAATGTTCTCTTAAGGTTTCAGGTTGAAATGCGATCAAAGACATTTTTCGAAAATGTTCGTCGCTTTGAGCCTCGACACAGGATATTTTCGTGAAAAAAATATTTCAAAATGTTGGAATTGGAATTGAGCTCCGAGACCCATGCCACCGTGTTTTTCGTCAAAAGTTGGGTTGATGAAGTTTTGGTAAGAAACCGCGCCCCCCCCCCCTCCACGACTCAACTGACCAAGTTGGTTGAAAAGACGAAAGTTGTTGAGAATCATGTGGAGCAAACTTCTATCAAGGTTTCAGGTTGAAATGTGCACAAAATTTCTTCGAAAATGTTCGTCACCTTGGGCTCCGACACTTATGTTTTTTTCGTGAAAAAACATTTCAAAATGTTGGAATTGAGCTCCGAGACCCATCCCATCGTGTTTGTCGTCAAAAGTTGGGTTGGTGAAGTTTTGGTGAAAAACCGCCCCCACCCCACAACGACTCAACCGACCAAGTTGGCCGATTGGTCGAGAAGAACAACAATCAGGTGAAACAATGTTCTGTTAAGGTTTCAGGTTGAAATGCGATCAAAAACTTTTTTCGAAAATGTTCGTCACCTTGGGCCTCGACACCTAGGATTTATTCGTAATTAAAAATTTCAAAATGTTGGAGTTGAGCTCCAAGACCCATCCCATCGTGTTTGTCTTGAAAAGTTGGGTTGGTGAAGTTTTTGTGAAAAGCGCCCCCACCCCTCCAACGACTCAACCGACCAAGTTGGCCGATTGGTCGAGAAGACCGAAGTTGTTCACAATCATGTGAAACAATTTTCTCGTAAGGTTTCAGGTTGAAATGCGATCAAAAACTTTTTAGAAAATGTTCGTCACCTTGGGCCTCGACAATCAGGATTTTTTCGTGTAAAAAAAAATTCAAAATGTTGAAATTGAGCTCCGAGACCCATCCCATCGTGTTTGTCGTCAAAAGTTGGGTTGGTAAAGTTTTGGTAAAAAACTATCCCCCCCCCCAACGACTCAAGCGACCAAGTCGTCGATCGGTCGAGAAGATGAAAGTGGCGCACAATCATGTGGAGCAAACTTCTATCAAGGTTTCAGGTTTAAATGTGCACAAAATTTTTTCAAAAAGGTCCGTCACCTTGGGCCTCCACACCTAGGATTTTTTCGTGAAAAGAAAAATTTCAAAATGTTGGAATTGAGCTCCGAGACCCATCCCATCGTGTTTGTCGTCAAAAGTTGGGTTAGTGAAATTTGGTGAAAAACCGCCCCCCCCCACCAATGACTCAACCGACCAAGTTGGTCGAAAAGACCAAAGATGTTCGTAATCATGTGGAACAAACTTCTATCAAGGCTTCAGGTTGAAATGCGCACAAAATTTTGTCGAAAATATTCGTCACCTTGGGCCTCGACACTTACGATTTTTTAGTGTAAAAAATATTTCAAAATGTTGGAATTGAGCTCCGAGACCCATCCAATCGTGTTTGTCGTCAAAAGTTGGGTTGGTGCAGTTTCGGTGAAAAACCGGCCCCCCCCAACGACTCAAGCGACCAAGTCGGTCGAAAAGACCAAAGTTGTTCACAATCATGTGAAACAATGTTCTCTTAAGGTTTCAGGTTGAAATGCGATCAAAGACATTTTTCGAAAATGTTCGTCGCTTTGAGCCTCGACACAGGATATTTTCGTGAAAAAATTATTTCAAAATGTTGGAATTGAGCTCCGAGACCCATCCCATCGTGTTTGTCGTCAAAAGTTGGGTTGGTGCAGTTTCGGTGAAAAAACCGCCCTCCCCCCACCAACGACTCAAGCGACCAAGTCGGTCGAAAAGACCAAAGTTGTTCACAATCATGTGAAACAATGTTCTCTTAAGGTCTCAGGTTGAAATGCGATCAAAAACATTTTTCGAAAATGTTCGTCGCTTTGAGCCTCGACACAGGATATTTTCGTGAAAAAAATATTTCAAAATGTTGGAATTGGAATTGAGCTCCGAGACCTATCCCATCGTGTTTGTCGTCAAAAGTTGGGTTGGTGAAGTTTTGGTGAAAAAACCGCCCCCCCCCCACCAACGACTCAAGCGACCAAGTCGGTCGAAAAGACCAAAGTTGTTCACAAACATATGGAACAAACTTCTATCAAGGCTTCAGGTTGAAATGCGCACAAAATTTTGTCGAAAATGTTCGTCGCTTTGGGCCTCGACACATGGGATTTTTTCGTGAAGAAATATTTCAAAATGTTGGAATTGAGCTCCGAGACCCATCCCATCGTGTTTGTCGTCAAAAGTTGGGTTGGTGAAGTTTTGGTGAAAAACCGCCCCCACCCCACAACGACTCAACCGACCAAGTTGGCCGATTGGTCGAGAAGAACAACAATCAGGTGAAACAATGTTCTGTTAAGGTTTCAGGTTGAAATGCGATCAAAAACTTTTTTCGAAAATGTTCGTCACCTTGGGCCTCGACACCTAGGATTTATTCGTAATTAAAAATTTCAAAATGTTGGAGTTGAGCTCCAAGACCCATCCCATCGTGTTTGTCTTGAAAAGTTGGGTTGGTGAAGTTTTTGTGAAAAGCGCCCCCACCCCTCCAGCGACTCAACCGACCAAGTTGGCCGATTGGTCGAGAAGACCGAAGTTGTTCACAATGATGTGAAACAATTTTCTCGTAAGGTTTCAGGTTGAAATGCGATCAAAACCTTTTTAGAAAATGTTCGTCACCTTGGGCATCGACGATCAGGATTTTTTCGTGATAAAAAAAAATTCAAAATGTTGGAATTGAGCTCCGAGACCCATCCCATCGTGTTTGTCGTCAAAAGTTGGGTCGGTAAAGTTTTGGTAAAAAACTGCCCCCCCCCCCCAACGACTCAAGCGAACAAGTCGTCGATTGGTCGAGAAGATGAAAGTTGCGCATAATCATGTGGAGCAAACTTCTATCAAGGCTTCAGGTTTAAATGTGCACAAAATTTTTTCAAAAAGGTCCGTAACCTTGGGCCTCCACACCTAGGATTTTTTCGTGAAAAGAAAAATTTCAAAATGTTGGAATTGAGCTCCGAGACCCATCCCATCGTGTTTGTCGTCAAAAGTTGGGTTAGTGAAATTTGGTGAAAAACCGCCCCCCCCACCAATGACTCAACCGACCAAGTTGGTCGAAAAGACCAAAGATGTTCGTAATCATGTGGAACAAACTTCTATCAAGGCTTCATGTTCAAATGTGCACAAAATTTTTTCAAAAAGGTCCGTCACCTTGGGCCTGGACACTTAGGATTTTTTCGTGTAAAAAAAATTCAAAATGTTCGAATTGAGCTCCGAGACCCATCCCATCGTGTTTGTCGTCAAAAGTTGGGTTGGTTAAGTTTTAATAAAAAACCGCCCCCCCTCGACGACTCAGCTGACCAAGTTGGTTGAAAAGACCAAACTTGTTGAGAATGATGTGGAACAAACTTCTATCAAGGTTTCAGGTTCAAATGTGCACAAAATTTTTAAAAAAATGTTCGTCATCTTGGGCCTCCGCACCTAGGATTTTTTAGTGAAAAGAAAAATTTCAAAATGTTGTAATTGAGCTCCGAGACCCATCCCATCGTGTTTGTCGTCAAAAGTTGGGTTGGCGAAGTTTTGGTGAAAAACCGCGCCCCCCCCCCTACCGACGACTCAACCGACCAAGTTGGTTGAAAATACGAAAGTTGTTGAGAATCATCTGGAACAAATTCTATCAAGGTTTCAGGTTGAAATGTGTACAAAATTTCTTCGAAAATGTTCGTCATCTTGGGCTTCGACACTTATGTTTTTTTCGTGAAAAAACATTTCAAAATGTTGGAATTGAGTTCCGAGACCCATCCCATCGTGTTTGTCGTCAAAAGTTGGGTTGGTGAAGTTTTGGTCAAAAAACCGCCCCATCCCCCCAACGACTCAACCGACCAAGTCGGTCGAAAAGACCAAATTTGTTTACAATCATGTGGAGCAAACTTCTATCAAGGCTTCATGTTCAAATGTGCACAAAATTTTTTCGAAAATGTTCGTCACCTTGGGCCTCCACACCCGGGTTTTTTTAGTGAAAAGAAAAATTCCAAAATGTTGGAATTGAGCTCCGAGACCCATCCCATCGTGTTTGCCGTCAAAAGTTGGGTTGGTGAAGTTTCGATGAAAAACCGCCTCTCCCTCAACGACTCAACCGACCAAGTTGGCCGATTGGTCGAGAAGACCAAAGTTGTTCACAATCATGTGGAACAAACTTCTGTCAAGGTTTCAGGTTGAAATGTGCACAAAATTTTTTCTAAAATGTTCGTCACCTTGGGCTTCGACACTTACGTTTTTTTCGTAATTAAAAATTTCAAAATGTTGGAATTGAGCTCCGAGACCCATCCCATCGTGTTTGCCCCGTCAAAAGTTGGGTTGATGAAGTTTCGATGAAAAACCGCCCCTCCCCCAACGACTCAACCGACCAAGTTGGCCGATTGGTCGAGAAGACCAAAGTTGTTCACAATCATGTGGAACAAACTTCTGTCAAGGTTTCAGGTTGAAATGTGCACAAAATTTTTTCTAAATAGTTCGTCACCTTGGGCTTCGACACAGGATTTTTTCGTGAAAAAAATATTTCAAAATGTTGGAATTGAGCTCCGAGACCCATCCCATCGTGTTTGTCGTCAAAAGTTGGGTTGGTGAAATTTGGTGAAAAACCGCCCCCCCCCCACCAATGACTCAACCGACCAAGGTGGTCCAAAGACCAAAGTTGTTCGCAATCATGTGGAACAAACTTCTATCAAGGCTTCATGTTCAAATGTGCACAAAATTTTTTCGAAAATGTTCGTCACCTTGGGCCTCCACACCCAGGATTTTTTAGTGAAAAAAATAATTCCAAAATGTTGGAATTCAGCTCCGAGACCCATCCCATCGTGTTTGCCGTCAAAAGTTGGGTTGGTGAAGTTTCGATGAAAAACCGCCCCTCCCCCAACGACCCAACCGACCAAGTTGGCCGATTGGTCGAGAAGACAAAAGTTGTTCACAATCATGTGGAACAAACTTCTGTCAAGGTTTCAGGTTGAAATGTGCACAAAATTTTTTCGAAAATGTTCGTCACCTTCGGCTTCGACACCTACGTCTTTTTCGTAATTAAAAATTTCAAAATGTTGGAATTGAGCTCCGAGACCCATCCCATCGTGTTTGCCGTCAAAAGTTGGGTTGGTGAAGTTTCGATGAAAAACCGCCCCCCCCCCCAACCAACGACTCAACCGACCAAGGTGGTCGAAAAGACCAAAGTTCTTCACAATCATGTGAAACAATGTTCTCTTAAGGTTTCAGGTTGAAATGCAATCAAAAACATTTTTCGAAAATGTTCGTCGATTTGAGCCTCGACACAGGATATTTTCGTGAAAAAAAAATTTGAAAATGTTGGAATTGAGCTCCGAGACCCATCCCATCGTATTTGTCGTCAAAAGTTGGGTTGGTGAAGTTTTGGTGAAAAAACCGCCCCCCCACCAACGACTCAAGCGACCAAGTCGGTCGAAAAGACCAAAGTTGTTCACAAACATGTGGAACAAACTTCTATCAAGGCTTCAGGTTGAAATGCGCACAAAATTTTGTCGAAAATGTTCGTCGCTTTGGGCCTCGACACACGGGATTTTTTCGTGAAGAAATATTTCAAAATGTTGGAATTGAGCTCCGAGACCCATCCCATCGTGTTTGTCGTCAAAAGTTGGGTTGGTGAAGTTTTGGTGAAAAACCGCCCCCACCCCACAACGACTCAACCGACCAAGGTGGCCGATTGGTCGAGAAGACCAAAGTTGTTCACAATCATGTGGAACAAACTTCTATCAAGGCTTCAGGTTGAAATGCGCACAAAATTTTGTCGAAAATATTCGTCACCTTGGGCCTCGACACTTACGATTTTTTAGTGTAAAAAATATTTCAAAATGTTTGAATTGAGCTCCGAGACCCATGCCACCGTGTTTGTCGTCAAAAGTTGGTGCAGTTTCGGTGAAAAAACCGCCCCCCCCCAACGACTCAAGCGACCAAGTCGGTCGAAAAGACCAAAGTTGTTCACAATCATGTGAAACAATGTTCTCTTAAGGTTTCAGGTTGAAATGCGATGAAAAACATTTTTCGAAAATGTTCGTCACCTTGGGCTTCGACACTTATGTTTTTTTCGTGTTCACCTGATTGTGAACAACTTTGGTCTTCTCGACCAATCGGCCAATTTGGTCGGTTGAGTCGTTTGGGGAGGGGCGGTTTTTTCACCGAAACTTCACCAACCCAACTTTTGACGAGAAACACGATGGGATGGGTCTCGGAGCTCAATTCCAACATTTTGAAATTTTTATTTACGAAAAAATCCTAAGTGTCGAGGCTCAAAGCGAGGAACATTTTCGAAAAATGTTTTTGATCGCATTTCGACCTGCAACCTTAAGAGAACATTGTTTCACATGATTGTGAACATCTGTGGTCTTCTCGACCAATCGGCCAACTTGGTCGGTTGAGTCGTTGGGAGGGGTCGGTTTTTTCACCGAAACTTCACCAACCCAACTTTTGACGACAAACACGATGGGATGGGTCTCGGAGCTCAATTCCAACATTTTGAAATTTTTCTTTTCACTAAAAAATCCTAGGTGTGGAGGCCCAAGGTGACGAACATTTTCGAAAAAATTGTGTGTGCATTTCAACCTGAAACCATAAGAGAACATTGTTTCACCTGATTGTGAACAACTTTGGTCTTCTCGACCAATCGTTCAACTTGGTCGGTTGAGTCGTTGGGGGGAGGGGCGGTTTTTCATCGAAACTTCACCAACCCAACTTTTGACGACAAACACGATGGGAAAGGTCTCGGAGCTCAATTCCAAAATTTTGAAATTTTTCTTTTCACTAAAAAATCCTAGGTGTGGAGGCCGAAGGTGACGAACATTTTCGAAAAAATTTTGTGCACATTTCAACCTGAAACCTTGATAGAAGTTTGTTCCACATCATTCTCAACAACTTTGGTCTTTTCAACCAACTTGGTCGCTTGAGTCGTTGGTGGGGAGGGGGCGGTTTTTTCACCAAAACTTCACCAACCCAACTTTTGACGACAAACACGATAAGATAGGTCTCGGAGCTCAATTCAAACATTTTGAAATTTTTTTTTCACGAAAAAATCCTATGTGTCGAGGCCCAAGGTGACGAACATTTTCGAAGAAATTTTGTGCACATTTCAACCTGAAACCTTGATAGAAGTTTGTTCCACATGATTCTTAACAACTTTGGTCTTTTCAACCAACTTGGTCAGTTGAGTCGTCGAGGGGGGGGGCGCGGTTTCTTACCAAAACTTCACCAACCCAACTTTTGACGACAAACACGGTGGGATGGGTCTCGGAGCTCAATTCCAATTCGAACATTTTGAAATAATTTTTTCACGAAAATATCCTGTGTCGAGGCTCAAAGCGACGAACATTTTCGAAAAATGTTTTTGATCGCATTTTAACCTGAAACCTTAAGAGAACATTGTTTCACATGATTGTGAACAACTTTGGTCTTCTCGACCAATCGGCCAACTTGGTCGGTTGAGTCGTTGTGGGAAGGGGGGGGCGGTTTTTTTCACCGAAACTTCACCAACCCAACTTTTGACGACAAACACGATGGGATGGGTCTCGGAGCTCAATTCCAACATTTTGAAATATTTTTTACACGAAAATATCGTAAGTGTCGAGGCCCAAGGTGACGAACATTTTCGACAAAATTTTGTGCGCATTTCAACCTGAAGCCTTGATAGAAGTTTGTTCCACATGATTGTGAACAACTTTGGTCTTCTCGACCAATCGGCCAACTTGGTCGGATGAGTCGTTGTGGGGTGGGGGGCGGTTTTTCACCAAAACTTCACCAACCCAACTTTTGACGACAAACACGATGGGATAGGTCTCGGAACTCAATTCCAACGTTTTGAAATGTTTGTTCACGAAAAAAACATAAGTGTCGAAGCCCAAGGTGACGAACATTTTCAAAGAAATTTTGTGCACATTTCAACCTGAAACCTTTATAGAAGTTTGCTCCACATGATTCTCAACAACTTTCGTCTTTTCAACCAACTTGGTCAGTTGAGTCGTCGAGGGGGGGGGCGCGGTTTCTTACCAAAACTTCATCAACCCAACTTTTGACGACAAACACGGTGGCATGGGTCTCGGAGCTCAATTCCAATTCCAACATTTTGAAATATTTTTTTCACGAAAATATCCTGTGTCGAGGCTCAAAGCGACGAACATTTTCGAAAAATGTCTTTGATCGCATTTCAACCTGAAATCTTAAGAGAACATTGTTTCACATGATTGTGAACAACTTTGGTCTTTTCGACCGACTTGGTCGCTTGAGTCGTTGAGGGGGGGGCCGGTTTTTTCACCGAAACTGCACCAACTTTTGACGACAAACACGATGGGATGGGTCTCGGAGCTCAATTCCAACATTTTGAAATATTTTTTACACTAAAAAATCGTAAGTGTCGAGGCCCAAGGTGACGAATATTTTCGACAAAATTTTGTGCGCATTTCAACCTGAAGCCTTGATAGAAGTTTGTTCCACATGATTGTGAACAACTTTGGTCTTCTCGACCAATCGGCCACCTTGGTCGGTTGAGTCGTTGTGGGGTGGGGGCGGTTTTTCACCAAAATTTCAGCAACCCAACTTTTGACGACAAACACGATGGGATGGGTCTCGGAGCTCAATTCCAACATTTTGAAATATTTTTTCACGAAAAAATCCCATGTGTCGAGGCCCAAAGCGACAAAAATTTTTTGAAAAAAGTTTTTGATCGCATTTCAACCTGAAACCTTAAGAGAACATTGTTTCACATGATTTTGAACAACTTTGGTCTTCTCGACCAATCGGCCAACTTGGTCGGTTGAGTCGTTGGGGGGGGGGCGGTTTTTTCACCGAAACTTCACCAACCCAACTTTTGACGACAAACACGATGGGATGGGTCTCGGAACTCAATTCCAACATTTTGAAATATTTTTTACACGAAAAAATCGTAAGTGTCGAGGCCCAAGGTGACGAATATTTTCGACAAAATTTTGTGCGCATTTCAACCTGAAGCCTTGATAGAAGTTTGTTCCAAATTATTGTGAAGAACTTTGGTCTTTTCGACCACCTTGGTCGGTTGAGTCGTTGGTTGGGGGGGGGGCGGTTTTTCACCAAATTTGAGCAACCCAACTTTTGACGACAAACACGATGGGATGGGTCTCGGAGCTCAATTCCAACATTTCGAAATATTTTTTTCACGAAAAAATCCTGTGTCGAAGCCCAAGGTGACGAACATTTTAGAAAAAATTTTGTGCACATTTCAACCTGAAACCTTGACAGAAGCTTGTTCCACATGATTGTGAACAACTTTGGTCTTCTCGACCAATCGGCCAACTTGGTCGGTTGAGTCGTTGGGGGAGGGGCGGTTTTTCATCGAAACTTCACCAACCCAACTTTTGACGGCAAACACGATGGGATGGGTCTCGGAGCTCAATTCCAACATTTTGAAATTTTTAATTACGAAAAAACGTAAGTGTCGAAGCCGAAGGTGACGAACATTTTCGAAAAAATTTTGTGCACATTTCAACCTGAAACCTTGACAGAAGTTTGTTCCACATGATTGTGAACAACTTTTGTCTTCTCGACCAATCGGCCAACTTGGTCGGTTGGGTCGTTGGTGGAGGGGCGGTTTTTCATCGAAACTTCACCAACCCAACTTTTGACGGCAAACACGATGGGATGGGTCTCGGAGCTCAATTCCAACATTTTGGAATTATTTTTTTCACTAAAAAATCCTGGGTGTGGAGGCCCAAGGTGACGAACATTTTCGAAAAAACTTTGTGCACATTTGAACATGAAGCCTTGATAGAAGTTTGTTCCACATGATTGCGAACAACTTTGGTCTTTGGACCACCTTGGTCGGTTGAGTCATTGGTGGGGGGGGGCGGTTTTTCACCAAATTTCATCAACCCAACTTTTGACGACAAACACGATGGGATGGGTCTCGGAGCTCAATTCCAACATTTTGAAATATTTTTTTCACGAAAAAATCCTGTGTCGAAGCCCAAGGTGACGAACTATTTAGAAAAAATTTTGTGCACATTTCAACCTGAAACCTTGACAGAAGTTTGTTCCACATGATTGTGAACAACTTTGGTCTTCTCGACCAATCGGTCAACTTGGTCGGTTGAGTCGTTGGGGGGAGGGGCGGTTTTTCATCGAAACTTCACCAACCCAACTTTTGACGACAAACACGATGGGAAAGGTCTCGGAGCTCAATTCCAAAATTTTGAAATTTTTCTTTTCACTAAAAAATCCTAGGTGTGGAGGCCGAAGGTGACGAACATTTTCGAAAAAATTTTGTGCACATTTCAACCTGAAACCTTGATAGAAGTTTGTTCCACATCATTCTCAACAACTTTGGTCTTCTCGACCAATCGGCCAACTTGGTCGGTTGAGTCGTTGGGGGAGGGGTGGTTTTTCATCGAAACTTCACCAACCCAACTTTTGACGGCAAACACGATGGGATGGGTCTCGGAGCTCAATTCCAACATTTTGGAATTTTTCTTTTCACTAAAAAATCCTGGGTGTGGAGGCCCAAGGTGACGAACATTTTCGAAAAATGTTTTTGATCGCATTTCAACCTGAAACCTTAAGAGAACATTGTTTCACATGATTGTGAACAACTTTGGTCTTTTCGACCGACTTGGTCGCTTGAGTCGTTGGGGGGAAGGCCGGTTTTTTCACCGAAACTGCACCAACCCAACTTTTGACGACAAACACGATGGGATGGGTCTCGGAGCTCAATTCCAACATTTTGAAATATTTTTTACACTAAAAAATCGTAAGTGTCGAGGCCCAAGGTGACGAATATTTTCGACAAAATTTTGTGCGCATTTCAACCTGAAGCCTTGATAGAAGTTTGTTCCACATGATTGTGAACAACTTTGGTCTTCTCGACCAATCGGCCACCTTGCCTCAGTGAATCACTATTGCACATTGTGAGTCAAGTTTGCAAGTTGTAGACAAAGTATTTCGCAATATGAGCATTCAGTCAGTGATCAAATCGTTCATCACAGAACTTCTGCGTTTGTAAATTTTTATTACAATGGAATTTTATGACCGCCTAAAGCGCTCTTGTGGAGGCGAAATATGGATATAGGCATATCATTATTGTATCAATGTTATCATTGCATCAATGACCGTTTGGGTCATCATTTTGGCTATCTATTTTCAATTTGCTTGCGTCTGATTAACTTTGAATGTGTAGTTAAGATTGTCATGAATTATAAAGTAGGCCTGCAACTCATTAGACTAGTAAATAAGACAATAGAAGCGTATTACTGCTCATCGCACAAAGCATGTTATCAAAGTGCCAATAATTGCAATAAAGTGCGTATCATAATATATTGTAATAGGCAACTCTTGCTTACACGGAGTACAAATAGGGCTATCATTCACGCATTTCGTGTAGGCTATTGCGGAAATTCAGTCATTTCTAGTGGCATTGACCAAATAATGTCTGACGATCAAAGCCTTAACTAACCAGTACAGAGACGCCAGCCACCGTCCCATCCCTAACCGGCCAGTTTTGAATACGCCTGCTGCTGGCTGGGCCCGGCCGACCGGTTTTGATGACACCGGCCACGGTCGCCGAAAGCCCGTCCGGCTGTAACCTGCAAAAGTGCCCGTCACTGACTGAATGCTTGATAAAGCTTCTTCACTGTTCGGTAAAAGATTTTGTATCTAATATTCCTGTCAAAATAGCACTATGTCATCAAGTTCATGATATTTTGATGTATCTTAGAGCCTGTAAGAAGCAATGGACAAGTCGCCGTGCTGCTTGCTTCATATAATTTCAAAATCTTTGTCTCGCGACATTTGAGAAAGTTATTCATGCGATTAAAGTTCCTAATGTAGGCAAACAGTTGTATAATAATACCTGAAACTTCAAAGGTATGTTATCACAATCAGCAGAAAATTTTGTAGTACTATGATAATTTCTTACCTTCAAAGCATTGACAGACAGCGTGCAATGATATTCCACAATACACACCAATTAAGTAAATACTTTTTTTCCTAAAATCTATATTCGCAGCTATGCACTTGACGCAGGTTGATCCTAGTTTTGAAATTCGGATGGTCTCGGACTGTCGTATATCAGCAGATGATTGATTGAACCACTCGATTCCAGATTCCAAATTGTCACCAGGTATTTGAATGCAAGTCCCAGAATAATTAAGTACAAAACTTACTTTCTTTCTTAAGGCTATTAAATAACCTAGTCTTGAATACTCTGGTCCTTTCAAAAGACTTTTGATTTTTTCAACATCCTCTCTATTATCAAAGCGCGCTAAACTGCCACCCAAGGAAGCACAAGTCATCCGTGGAGCATTCGTGATGAGATGGTAGCTGCGAACGCCATCTGAAAAGGGGAAATGATGAAGGTTATGTTTTGTAATTTCAGCAAAATATGCATGCCTTTCCCCATAGAAGTAGAAAATGACAAACTCATAGAAATGGAAATACATCCATCATTTCAATTATCGTGCATGGAGATTCAATTCATTTCTTTGTTAAACAGTGCATTTGAAAAGTGCTCCCATCACTGACATACCAATTCATTTCATCCATTAAGCACGCTGAAATATAGAAACAAAGAAATCCTACATTCTGTAATAAAACAGGATTAGAACAGACATTGATATGGGAAACAATGAGAGCGCATGGACATAAAATTCCGACTTTTCCCTTTGTTGGATGATGATAATAATAAAAAAACTCTATTGCATCTCAGAGATATTCGGACACAGGATTACATCATAATAGGAAATATTGCACACGTCTGATCGAAAAGCAAGAAAAGAAAAAACAAAAAGATCAAAAGTCAAGCGCATTTGATGAATGAGCAGCCGTAGCGGCTGATATTCGACATCACTTTGCGGTTACTTTTCCCAAGTCGATTGGAGTACCTGATGTATTCAACGTTGTAGATAATGTTCAAGGGATGGCCAGAGCACTCGGCTCTCCTTGCAAGGCGCTTTCCTCCACACAAAAATCTGGAAATTTCTTTTTGCGTCACAGATTAAATATCCGGCGCAATCGGTCCTCAAATTTTAAGAGTTGGAATAAGAGGAATTTCTTTATGTTACACCACACAGGATATCCGTTGCTTGCGACCTCCCGTATCAATTGTTTGCTTATCGCTAAGCGATGATCTGGATGTAGTGGAAATGTAGCGGGTGCGAAACGTAGGTGTATATTCATGGTTCAATATCACAAACTCGTTTTGTAACGATTAAAACTGTTGCTTACGATACAGTAGGAAAGTATCGTGAAACTGGCGCCAGCTACTGTGGGAAACCGGTACTAACCCAGTTCCGTTACTGAGTAGTAGAGAAAGCAACTCGGTTTTACATGCACATGATTTCAAATTTTTAATATTACTTCCACCACTGACTGTGACAATTACGGGATCTTGATAGATAGTTTTCCACTTACTTTTCTCAACCAAGCACAACTTAGAGTTGCTAGGTGTGTCAGTTATTTGGAATTTGTTGCTCCGGTAGTATGCGTAGAGATTTGTTTCCTCACAATAATATGCTCGAATGTCATTCACAAACTCAGCTGCTCTAAACGCATCACCAGATGGATTCCATTCCAATAATTTAAAAGCTTCATCTATCAAATAAACAACTCTGCACTTAACGAAGTCCCTCTTCTTTGTAGCACTGGTCCATGCATAAGTATGCTTGTTCTTGGACATTATATCCATTAACTGTTTGGAATCGACTGGTGACTGAAAACGTGCAAGTGATTTGCACGGAGGATGCTGTTGACAATATTGAGTGGCCTGTGACCATGTCATCTTCGTCTTCGAAAGTTGATAAACCATTGAAAAAACTGAAACGGAAGATGAAATATGCACCAAGCGCAGCATACCGATGCGTTGATCGGCGTCGGACTTCAACAATTTGACATTTCAATGTGAATTAAGCTTTCTGCCCGTGATGCTTTGATTAAAACTTTCAGCCCTTGTCATCACATAATGATCAACGCAATTTAAAATAATATTCTCAAGATTTCCTTTCGGTCGATTTGCGTCGAATCAAATCAATATAAATGCAATCTTGGATCGTAGTCTGGTTGAAAGTGCGGCTCATGCGCTTTGTAGATCACAGCGAAATTTCTTCCCAAAGATAAAATACGTACTCTACTCTCTGTACTCTATTTCCCTCTCCCATGTGGGATTGAGTTGACATTTCTCATTTTAACTGCATCAAATATAACTCTTCTCGCCATGTACGTTGCATCCTTAGTTGAAAAATGGAAACAAACCTGAATAGCTGCTATTTCATCCAATATCAGGAATCATCAGCAGACCTCTACATTTCTCAACATCAACACAACTACCCATTTCAAGTTGCAGCCATGCCCGGGTGGGTTTGAGAAATAGACATCGGATCACATTAGGACTAGACCGGACAGCGCCTGTCTAATACACTATCAGCTGATGACCGCAACCGAATGTTCCTACTGAATGGCTTTAATTCTGAAAATTGTTTTACTATGCTGTTTGTGCATAAAAATAACAGCGCAATTTTTAAAATGGCGAAATTTTCATTAAATTTCTGCTTGCTGTAGGATACTTTCTTTTGAATATCCAAGATAAAGTGCTTTGAAATGACACCAATCTTGGAAAGATTGATCGACAATGAACTTACTCCTAGCATGAATGAAATTAATTGTTCGAGTAGATTTCGCAAAATCTTCTGAGTACAGTTTCTGTACCACTAAGTGGTGACCACATGCCATGGTTACCACTTAAATATTCTTGTAATAAGCACTATCACAAATGTTTGGTTAGTGAGTCGTTGATTCTTAATCCAGAATTCACACAATTTATGTCCGAATAATTCAGTTGGTCATTTTGAAGCATGTTGTATGAGTCACGCATGCTCCATGCAGTAAATAAAATCCATGCATGCTCCATGCAGTGCGGTGTGAGGCTGGCCGATGGACACTTGAGTGATGACCTAAAAAGAAAGATGAACTAGGAATAAATTTCCGATGTTCCAAGAAGAAGGAGACTGAGGTGTTATGTCCACATTCTGAGAAGAAATGAGAATCACTGAGAGGTGATATTGCGCAACACTATGCTGAAACCACGCGATTCATGACCACTACCAAGTATTTTCGGTGATCATCAACCGAAGATCAATAGTTGACATGACATTATGCCTAATAACTCAACTGATTATTTGTAACATTGTTGCTGTATATGTTCGTCAAATAATTCCATCAGGTCGAGAATATAATATAGTAAAGCTATGTATGTAATCCGGAAGTGCTTCTCCGAGCTCAACAGTTTTAAAGTTCGACACAGACCGAAATGTGTGTTGTGTTCAGAGAAGATAACTTCATTGCCAGACTGAAGCACTATAAAGCTCAATTTTCTTAAATATGCTTGTCACTTTGCAAAAAGACATGACAAAAGATACTCTCGAAAAGACACATCTTTCTACGATTCATGATTTAGTCCATCTACTGCAATCATTCATCATCTAGGTGCCAAGTCGTGTGCTGCATATACTTAAATGTCTACAATGAAAAACAGGCAAAAAGTGTGATAACTTGGCTGCAATTGCTTCGGAGGTGAAATTGGGATCCTAGAACTAGTGTTTAAGCTAGCAAATCCAAATGATAAAACGTGCATTCCTTAGTAACACGCTTCTGACGGCCCCACGCTGGCTCACGAATGGGTCATGTGGGTCGCCATGGGCCCTTTTTTTGAGGATTGGCAAGGCGATGGCACCACCTGAGCTGACCCATACACAATAGAACCCTCACCGTAAAGACATCTTTGAATATTTGCCCCTTCAGCCGCAATTACGCCAGTAGCGCGTCGATGCTTCTAAAATTAGCCTTTGTGAAGTATAAGCTAAAATTGTCCCATGGAACCCAGTGGTTCCCGAGATAAACCCACAATATTCATGCACCTCTCAGTTTTAGCACATCTCACCATCTTATGCACAAAATTAGACAAATAGAAGAATAAATAAACATAAAGAGTACTTCATCGACATGGTTTCTTCATTCAAAAGTTGGTAAGTCATTTGCTCTCAAAAAATAGTTCGGTGTCGCTTATGCAGAAATTTCCATAATGATGAAAGTTATGGCATGTAAAAAGTCATAATTGTCACTGTTATATGAATGATTCTATAAGTGGCGATGGGATATCATATATGGCAATGGAGCACTTGAATAGGCACATTAAGAACCTTTCCGTCTATTTTGTTTAAGTGCTCATATTTCAAATAGATATGTCGGTTCTGCAAACCTATGGATTATTGAAAACGCTTGTCAGACTTACTTCCTAATCAGCTGTTATTATGATTATTATCAGATACCTAGTGTCATGCTATCATTCAGTAATATTTTTAAGAATGTTCGTATACAAAGTTTGCCGTCGATAGTTCGTGACTTAGAGCTCAACGTTTCCGTTTAATCTTCTTTCTCAATTTCTCTAATAATTCCAGTTCTCTAATAATTCCAATAGAGTTTCCACCTCTATTGCCGAGGCTCTAATTTCTCCCATACCTCCTTAACAACTCCCATACATCTGAGTAGCAAAAGTTGCCGGTTGTCTTTGATAATAAAGAATAGGGAATCTGGTTATAAGTATTTGCATACCATCTCCTGACATTCACGATCTTACAGCAACAACAAATATTCAAAATCATTTCATAGTATTTACTACAACATTTCATGGAAAAAAAGATTTTGTAAATTTTAGAAAAATAGCGTTTTAAGTAATCAGATTGAGCATGCAATGAGTTTTCTTATGAAGCTAACATAGAAACATTGCTATTAGCTGCTAATCAGTTTTGCGCCAAAACTTGGGTCAAAACCCAAATCCCAAGCCTAAGTTTCAATAAATGAGTAGAATCAAGTAAACGAAGTACATTCTTTGTATTTTGTGCTGACATAAAGATTTTTTCTACAGGCCAAGAATCGTATTAGGTCGATGAGATGTGTGGTGTCACCGGGAAACCATTTTTTGTTGCAATAACTAATTAGTAGCCTTAGTAAACGTAATACGTTCTAAAGCTTTCATTTGATTTGACCTACACTGATGTACTGACTAATTGAAGCAGTTGTTGTATAATGGCAAAATTACTAGCATTTTATGTAAAAATTCAATTAAATGTTATTGTCCAACATAGTCATCGGTGAAGTTTTGATACTTAAAAGAATGTTTTCAAATTGAACGTTTTCTATCTATTTGCTGGATAAGTGAAACACACCTGCAAGTAGAAATCGAACTCCTGCGTATGGGCAGATGTGTGTACGTTCATGCAGGTTGAGTTGAATATTCACTGTAAAAATTGTTTACAATAATTGACTGAGATATGAGACAACAATTTTTTTGAAATGTTTGCCCAGCAAAATTACCGACGCATACACACCCCTATGTGATAGAACTATGGACATTTTCAATAACGTGATCGCAAGGTCGATAAAGAGCAATCTGCGATAGGTACAAAACGTGAATATTCTATTTGACTGTCCTTGTTGGTGAGTGCTAAACATTCGAAGTAAGTCATTTCGATTAACATTCACAACCTTGAATCTTGCATTTCTTTGGGAAAAATGAATAGATTGGCAAGAAATGGCAAGAAATTTCCAGTAATCGATTATGATTGGATTAGAAGCAATCTATTCGAACTAGGGGAAGCAAGCTAGCAATGCTCCACTAAAACATTCGCGAAAGATTAAAACAGCGCGAATTCATTTTGTTCATGAGCCAGATTTTCTTTTATTTAGATGGAATGATAATGATCATATAATTGTGACAATTCCAAGCATGTGGGCCTATCAGGCAAAGAAAACTCCGGTTTGATAAAGATGTCACAAGGAAGGGGTGATAGAACAATTTCAATAACAGGAGCATTCTTATCCACACAACGCGGTTTCGTTAAGTTCCGCAAAATTTGCGTCCCATATTTGGTTGCACTTTTCGCAGCTAATTCATAAAACATGGAAACTTATTAGGCCAACGTAACGTTAAACATTTGCAAAACTTTTGAAGTGTCAAACTTTTGTAACATTGCGTAAATAATTGACCACTTTTTGCGAAGCATTAACCTTCCCGACTTAACGTAACTACAGAGTTGATCATAAAAAATGGACCACCTAAATTGTGTGAAGCTTCAATCTATCCTCCTGCTTTTTAATTTCATTTTACACTGACAGGCTATACACCATTCAGGGGCTTGGCTTTTCAATGAGCCATTATATATTCATATCCGTTATTTTTTAAGGTGGACAGAGTTCAAAATGTGAAAATCGCCACTCAAAAATCTCAAATTTTCAATATGGGAGGATGTGAGCACGATAAATCACGATATCAAACACGAGGTGATAGGGCTTTCTATGAGCATTCTTTTGATGTCTTACTCGTCGAAATCGGCGTCCTTTTAGAAAAGTTATGATGTCCCAAATTTATTTTATAATTTACTGCTTTTGAATGTTGTTGAAAAGTTGTTTACATTTTTTGGCGCTAATGAGGTCATATTCATGCTTTTAATATCTATGGTATCTAGACGTCTGCTCTTCACATTCATATCAAATTGCTAGATGACCCAGGTAAGTTGTAAACAACGCTTCTCTTCGGCTCAGAATTCATCCTATGTCATGATGACCGAGTCGAAGTTTATGAAGAATTTTTTGAAGGGCATGCGTTTCTATTCTTTTGTCAGGACTGTTTGCCGAAAAGTAGTTTTCCCAAAGACCACCGTCAAAGGTGAAAAACTAACTTTTTCTCCCGTCCTAGAAAACTTAGATTCCGTCGGAAAGGAAAGAAATTAAGCTTTCAAACAGCTCATTCCTTTTTTAAGAAACGATTCCGGTTTGTCTTCGGCTGGTTGGGGAGTTCATATCTAAAACCCTTCGGTTTCTCCCATATCGGTGACACGTCGTCTGAAAAGTGAGCACTTCACAAGTCATAAGAGACCATCAGGGATCAAACTGACCAGAAATGCCTGATGAAAAAGGCGCTATAGCATTGCCACTGGCTGTTCCAATGGAATCGAGTTGTTTGGACTGATGAAGCGTCTGTGTGTCTTCGAGGTCGCGATGGCCGTTTGAGAGTTTGGATGAGGTCAGGTGATACAGTTCCTGATCAGTTGACATAAAAGGGTGGCCTATTTATGCTGCGATGTCGATGAATGGCCTAACTGAACTCCATATCGAAAGGCATTACATGAAAAAATTTGCAAATGCACATTTACTGAAGCTTGGTGTGAGTAGATTAATTCTTCCTGGAGATGGCCTTTCTCGACCAAGACAAGAGCAGTGATCAGTAGCCTGATCGAAAGCATGTCTTTCCGGATTCGATAAGTGACTGCACTTTCTGGCGAGCTTCC
Organism: Prostheceraeus crozeri; assembly: GCA_907163375.1. Taxonomy (NCBI): domain Eukaryota; kingdom Metazoa; phylum Platyhelminthes; order Polycladida; family Euryleptidae; genus Prostheceraeus; species Prostheceraeus crozeri. The sequence goes on along the minus strand of CAJQUW010009024.1, from coordinate 290,534 downwards.
AAAATATTAGTGACCACCTGCGAATCTAGCACTGGCCCTTTTAAGGCCATATGGCTCTACAAAGCCACTGAACAACAAAGAAAATTTCATTTCAACCCTAATCTTGCTTGTCTGCCGAATTTGTACCTGTAACTGACAAGACTTCATTAAAGTTAGAAAAAATTAGGTGGTCCACTTCTTTTGATCATTAGTGTACAATGACATATAATTCATGGAATGAAGGTGTCTATAACCTACGAACAGTGCCCCAAATAATTGGCAATATATGCTTCGTATTGTCACGTGCATAATTGATGAAGTAACACGACGCTTCAATAATATGCAGGAATTTATAATATGACACATTTCAAACTTTAGAAAGCCGTTGGCTGCATGTATGTTGAATTTTCATGAAAGTATTTAAAGACGCTGCTAGAAAGTAAAGTCCAAATTAGAAATGTACCATAAATCATTCCAATGCAAACTTTGAAAATTACCATGTAGATCATGACAGAGCATTGAAAATTGCAAAAGTTAATGTATTTTATGACAATTTCAAAGTAAACAATAATATTTTTTCTTGGGTAGAGAGGAATTCAACGCAGAGCCTGAACGCAACCGCATTATCAACCACATGGCATCAAAAAAAGCAAAACGATTAAGTATTCTTTATTAATATTGCACTAATAGACTAGAAGAATGAGAGGCATCTGGTTGGCACCATGGAGGTCTGGTAGCTTTACTGCCAATCAGTAAAAAGGTACCAAATGAAAAGGAATAAAGCATTTAGCAGCAAGCATTTCATCGGTTTGGCAGCGCACGGCTCACAATTTGGAGAAACGTCATTTTTCAGTTCAAGTTTTTAAACAGGTGGGTCAAGTGAGCATGACAGACAAATCAATTACCAAAGTACACAATTAATTAATCGTGATGAACATAGAGTAGAGCAGGGAAAGCGGGACAGCGGGGCATAGCGCGACAAATTGTCTTTCAGATGTTCCCACGCTTCATTACCAGCATGCATAGTCACTTGAACCGTTGCGATGATTTGCTACGACATTGGATGAAAAGGAAATGCACTGTGATTCGACAGTCGAGCTGCAGCATGACTTCGAAGTTACCAGTGTGTTATCGAGTTGGCTGAAATCAGGTGAGATGTAATTTCTTGTCTAGACTCGTCATCTTTTTTCAAGTGTCTTTAATCTGTTCTACTGGAGTAGATGTATATTTTTAATCATATTGGATAATTACTGTTCTAATGCTATAAGTAGCACCTAATATATTTGTTTTCTTCATGTTCAGATAGTGACATAAAACAAACTTGTAAGTGTGGGGCAAATCGCTACCAAAAAGGAGGAAACTTAGATGTCTTTAAAACGTTATTAGATTATTATTTTTTCTTCATATTTTCTTCTTATTTTTTTTCATGTTCAGATAGTGACATAAAACAAACTTGTAAGTGTGGGGAAAATCGCTACACAAAAGGAGGAAACTTAGATGTTTTTAAAACGTTATTAGATTATTATTTTTTCTTCATATTTTCTTCTTATTTTTCTTCATGTTCAGATAGTGACATAAAACAAACTTGTAAGTGTGGGGAAAATCGCTACACAAAAGGAGGAAACTTAGATGTTTTTAAAACGTTATTAGATTATTATTTTTTGTGTTCATTTCATTGTAGGATAAGTTGTAGGATTCAGAAATGTCACTTTCATACTGTAAATGATTATCATATTCAGTATTTTTGACTTAGTTTGAGTGTCTCACTTTGCCCCACACGTAGTCTTAAAATCAGTGAAGTGACCTTTATGTCCTTTATTCCAAGCATGGTTAGAAATTACAACCGAAGGACCCAAACCGGAAACTAGACTGCAGAGAGAATGGAACAAGCAATGGCGGCGATGAACTCGCAAAACATGTCGATACGCAAAGCTGCGGAAAGCTACAATGTTCCAAAAGATGCACTCCACAGACGTGTTGCACCTGAGCAGATGTCAACTTCTTTTTACGAAATAGTGCCAATTCCCACAGCTTCAAAAAATAATAGGTCTACCGGCAAGACTAGTAGAGCAGAAAAATCGCACATTATTACCAGCTCGCCGTACAAGAAGAGCTTAAAAGCACGCGATGAAAACAAGAGACGTCTTTTAGGGGAAAAAGGTAATTTACCGTTGAAGCCTATTTCAGCAAATCCTATGAGGCAGTCTGACGATTGTGAGTGCTTTGCGGGCGGGGAAACATATGAAAACTCTCGTTCTGGAGAATCGTGGTTGAAATGCAACAAATGCCAGACATGGAGACATGAACTGTGCACTTCATACTTTGTTTTTGGAGTTTGCGTTTGTGATGTATGTGCAAGAGTGTGTTGAAGTATTTTGAACTTTCTATGAGATGGCTCCAAGCATAGAAATAAGGATTTTTAATCATAGCCTGAACTTGTTTTGCATTTATTTAATATGTTGGTGCAGCAAATTTGCTTGCGGTTAAGACAAAGATCAATAATCATATAATAAATTAGTCAAATAAACAATAATTTATGCCTGTCGCGTTCTGCCCCATAGGTGCGGTAAAGTGCGACGTTTGACTACTCATCAGATAAGTTTCTTGAAAAGTGTGTTAACGAATTGGTATTGAAGTAATGTTTTAGATATATGTAGCCAATGATCGCCAGAAGCCTATGAGTGTAGTAGAAATAAATAATGATACGAAGATTTCTATCAATATGACCAGATATCCTTAAGTGTCTTGCTTTGCCCCGCTAGAAAAGAATGACCGGGGCTGCCACTATCTTTGGCAATGTCGATCCACGGAAGTGCTCAAACACAGTACTGCGTGTGCATTTATCCATCACCTTTTATCTATAGTATTTTGATTTTGCCGTAAATGTGATTAGTCGACATTTTTCAGCAACATTTTCATTTTGTGTGGTGTAGGAGTAAAGAAAATCATTCACATGGCTACAAATTTCAGTATATAACCGTGGAACTCGTCACATGCAGGGCACGTGACTTTCCTTACAACGCAGAGCACAGAACAATGATATTTATTCGACAGTTGGAAACGAATATTTCATCGGTTCCACAAATCGTCCGTTTGCAGACCTTTATACAGAGCATCGTAGAAGTGTTGCAAAAAGAGACAATAAGTGTGCCATCTCGGATCATGTTGGCAATTCTCATAATAATCTGACCCTTAGTTTGGAGGATTCTAATATTGAATTTATTGATCGCTTCAGCGACCCTACTCTTACCAGGATCGCTGAAGCGAACTGTATTAAATCATATGGGCCTACAACACTGAATCGGAAACATGAGCTGTCGACCTGTCATTATCTGTATATAAACCCATTGTCCTAGAAGTTGTACTTTGTTATCCATGATTAAGTCCGTGGTGGACGGCGCGTTGTAATTTTAACACTTGAATATCTTAGCTGAAAAAAATTTGTCTAAAAAAAGCAGGGAGAGCTTGTTATTTTTTGATTATATCATATCATGATTTTAGAGAGTTAGATAATTGATCAATTATTATTTGAATAATTGCTTATCAAGCCCATACTGATTCATGATCAATGGCAACCACTAGGAATTATCGCAGAATTTATATGCTTCGCCTGTAGCACAGTAGATATCAGCAACATAGAATGAACAAATTGCGTCATAGAAAATATAGATATTCTATTATACGAGCAAATAAATTCAACAGCTTCTGAAGAAAGCTCCGTAAAGAATGTGAACAACAAATTCAATTTGAAATTCAATCAATCCTCATGGAAAGTCCTTCAAGAAATTTTATTCTTGAAGGACTAATTTTTGTGACTTGATATATGTAATTTGTATAATAATTTGTATTATATTTTTTAATACATTTTATATACACAGCACTAAAAGAAAACCCAAGTTTTGCATTGCTGACCAAAAGTGAACTCATAACTAATGTTGCTACCTTGATAACCATCATAGAAAAGCAAATGTAGATATGCATGACAACAATGAGTTCTCCATTGATAATGTGTCATTCGCCACTTAGACAGGCTGCCGTGCTGGCGTACAGCTCCTGTCTGCGGCTTGCTTATCTGCTTTGTTGACTCAGCTTTCTTCGTGATAATGATATCTGCTGCTGTATATATTCGGATTACATCGTCACCTGCTTCGACTTACTTACTTGAGTGATTTCGACATTCGCTTCTCGGACTACAGCGCTTATGATATATTTTTACAACGCTATATACGGTTATATTTACAAGGCTGTTCCTTTCATTTTGCAACCTTCCTCAGCCGTCAATGCTTAGTCATCGTCTCGCCTCCGACTTCCCATTGTACATTTATTCCTTCTTAGAATTCTGTCACCGTTATCGCCTGCACATTATCTCTACATCGCTTGCGTGCTTGCAACGCAGTGCGACGTGTTTATGTCCTGCCTTCTCCCGATTACTTTTTGTGACCCTCCGCGAGCACCGCGCTAGTTTTCTATTGTAAAGCTCTCACCGACTGCTCCTTTGTGAGACTAATAAAGATATTATTATTATTATTAAGAAAAAAGTTCATGGCAATCTACAACTCATATTTTTGATATTTAATGAGTAAGGAAGAGCCAATGTTTCAATGATGCAACCATCATCAGATAGAGGGAATTACACTTAGACAGTTTATTCTTAAAAGGAGCTCAATGCTTACTTCCTTCTATCTGATGATGGTTGCTGAGTAGCATCTTAAATAAAATTATAACATCATCAAAATATTGGCTCTTCTTCAACCATTAAATGTAAAAATAAATGAATGGCCAACACATCTTCAGTCATAGTTTTGAAATATATTTACCTATTTTCAGCGTCTGAGTGATAGTGCATGCAAACTTCAAGTATCAGTTATTTTCATTTTGTATGGAATTGAAAAGATATCTCTCCCATGCAAACTGCCGGCGGGAAAATCAACTTTTCAGTCCCACGGGATAAAAAGCTAACTTTTCCTCCTGCAACTAACTTTTCTATGAAAACTCCTATACAGGGCAAATCATAGAAGTCTATAAACAAGTTGTGATTAGCCAGTGACCACCAAGATATCGATACAATCCCTTGATTTGCTCATTCATAGATTTCGCGGTAAAACCATCACTTTCATTATGAACAATAGACATCTACAAATCACAAAATGAAGAGCTACATTCTTTCAAGAGGAAACAAACGCTTCCTCCCTCAGCTATCTGTCCATCTCTCGCTGCGCTCGCACTGTCGGGAGGAAAAGTTGATATTTCTTCTCTATTTTCTCTCAAGAAGATAGCTATTACGCGACTAGTATCAGGGATATCTGTGATAAAAACCTAAGGTATTCTAGGGATTGGATCTGCGGACGATTAGCGGAGACCAGATTTTCAGAAAACATTTCAATCACTAGATGCAATTATCAGTGCATAAAAGCATTTTTTAATATTCCTGCATTAATTACTATTTTCTACATTTATCATAATATGTTATTCCGACAATAACTAATAAGTGAATAATACGTGAATTGTGCATTCATCAAATTCCTCAGCACTTTCCTTCTATGTTATAATGGTGAAAACATTAACTAAACAGCAGTGTACAGTTGTACACGTATAATGTAGCATGCTTACTCTATCTCAATGCTTATTTGGATAGCTTGATTTGCTTCATGACATCCACTTCGTGTTTCTGATCATTTTCTTTGCGAATAAAACCTGACAACTTTGTTGTGGCTAATCTGTGAACGATTCCCTCCTTTTTTTCAAAATTACGTTAAGTGTCATGCAAAATGGTGAGACAATACAGGAAACGCTTCAGACAAAGATGTTTGTTGGATGTTGAAAAGAAGCTGTATGAGAGCAATCAGTAGCAAAATAACTCTTTTGGTGGCAATGTAATGAGACCTGGATTCAAACCATTCAGAAAGACGATGTCATCCGGATCAACATTATCACGTATGCCTTGGTTGGGAACAATCGGTAAGCTTTCCTTTTTACCAATGTATCCTGCAACATAAAATAATGTCGAGCGGACAACTTGAGGTAGTTTGCAGACTTTAATTTGAGCTTGGTCAATTGCTTTCCATTCTTCATCAGAAAGATCAAGGTTGGTGCATTCAAGGCATGTATTCGATGCTGGAGAATACTTTCCGTTGTCTAAACAATCTAGTTCATGCAACATCTTCACACAGCGGAATTCGGCAGCAATCAGAACTTGCTCAAAGACGATGTAATATAGTCCACCAAACGTTTTTATGTAATATCCGAACTCGCTTTCAAGACAGTCACTCTGAAAGTGGCCAAGAAGCAGATATTTCACTTTATGCACCTCCAAAAGATGTTTTGACATGGATGTAAGTCCATCTAAACTTTGTGTAAGAGCCTCCGTAGTTTCGACGGTCAATGTTGGCAGTCTCCTTGCTCCACGACTCGGAGTAATTTGTTTGAATATTTACTTATTTTAGACAAGTATTCCAACTGAGAAGCATGTGACACAGGAGCACGAATATTGTCATTCAAATGTGCTCTGACACTTCGATTATTTAATTGCTTCCACATATTGAGAATGTGGTAAATGAAGCATGCTGTCTCTTCCTTGCCGTCCTGACTTAAGGCTGCAATTGTTTTGTCACCAAACACTTTCAAAACTAAGTGAATTTTTTGTTTTTCAAAATCATTAGGATTCAGTCCATTTGATCTTAGTTTCGTTCGGCGAAGAGAAGATTTTTTCATATAATTCGAGGAGATCGGACCATCGTACCAAAACATTTTTGATGAATAAGGGAACTGGAATTCTATAGATTGTGATTTGGAAGCAATCCAGTTGCTTCTGATAGATTTCAATAAGTAAAAGTAAGTAAGTAAGCGTTTATTCATAAGTAAATAGAAATCATCATACAAATGCATCACATAGATTCACAAATTCCATTCAATGTCATCATGTACTTTTCAAAGAATTCTTCAAACATACTATTACAGGTGAAAAAGTATTCGAAAATTTTTCGGTACGCGTGTATGAGTAGTAAGCCCATGTCAAAAGGAAGCGCAAAATGTGCAACGATGATTCATCATGTGAATGGAAGCGCAAAATGTGAAACGCCGAGAAGGAAGTGCCCCAGGAGGTGAGGAAGGTGGCCAAGGATGTGATGGAAGGATCGGACCGAGAGGAAGAAACGTCCCCCCCCGAGTGATGTTTTGACCACAGTTGTTCAGAATCATGTGAAACAAACTTTTATCAAGGTTTGAGATTGAAATGCGCCCCAAAAATTTTTTCCAAAATTTTCTCCACACTGGGCTTCGACGCCTAGGATTTTTTCGTGAAAATGCTAAATTGTGGCCTACTTTGGTGACGACTCTCTCAGGAATGGAAGTGAATGAACAGCTCGGGTTTCTTTTAGGGGAAAGACCGCACTTTGTTCTTTAGGATCCTACATTTTCGGACCTGTGGAAGGTTTCATTTCCAAATGAGAGCATGCTTAAAATCGACTTTTTTTACACATTTTCCATAAGGTTGGATATTTTGAAAAAACCGACCGAGTTTTTTCACCTCGGCTTCTGGTGATCCGAGAAAGTTGAGTGATGGCTTAATCGAAATGTGAGAGTGAGAAAACGTGACTGCCAAAATTTTAAGTCAATCGGAGCTCTAGAACCGGAGATAGAAGCGTTTAAAGTTTTGGAGGATGGATATTACTTCATCAGCTGATCGCCGCAACCTATATAAGCTGGGAACTCAGACGAGACAATCAGTTCAGTGTCTCGACTTCATAGTGACAGGTGAACCCAGAGCTCCGATGCTAGCATCGGTTTTCTCTAAAATCAGAAGAAACCGACTTAGAAATTTTCATTGCTGATATCAGCTAAGGTGTCAGACTTATAGGTTAGCCAGACTTTAGCTTGTGATCACTTTGATCAAGTAGACCCAATACTTAAAAATCGTGTATCTTCGGTTCTAGTACACCGATTGAGTTGATTCAAAAAAGGTTCGATAGCTATTGATCAGACCTATATCTGCAGACAACTTATAAAATTTTATGTGTAGCATTGAATGCTGAAAAATTTTAATTTGCTATTTTTTGTTTTATAAGGTTTCAAACCTTCTGATTTCAATAAAGACCTCTATAAAGTTGTCAGAGGCGAGCTTCGGCTCGAGACTTGTTTCCTGATGTAAATAACTCCACCGATTTTTATGTCAAAATCTTATGGAAAAAAATTATGGGGATTAAAAATTATGGATTTGAGGGACGAGGCCTTGGAGTCGGGATTAGATCCCCTCTGAGTAATGAATGTAACGGATTCATCAGCTGAACTTGTCTATCCTCACTGACATATGAGTTGGATTTAAAAATGATTGTCAAAGGATGTTTAACGCCTAAATGGTTGCTATCAAGTCACTGTAACATCAGGCCTTTGCGAAATCTCGTCTCAGTAACTCAGGGTTGCAACGTCTATCGTTTGTCATTGTAACTTTGTAAAAATGAGAGGGTAACTGCAGGCATTGACGTCAAAACTTTTCGCGTCATAGGATAACCAGTCTTTGTGTTGGGAGTTGGTTGCTGAAAGCATGGTGACTGCCGATACCCATATTTGGCAAAACCGCTGTTGTCATCTCAAAGCATGACCAAATAAGGAAGGTCTGAATCATGGCTTTGTGCTCACTGGGTATATAAACCGCGTCTTCTCTCTAGTCTTCACTCCTGTTTCAAGTTGTAAGACGCACGGTGACTGCTCTGACGTTTGCTATCAAACGTTGCAAGTTAGGTTTCTTTAGACTTCACTCCTATTTCCTAACGAACTGTGAGCGTTCTGACAAAGTTTGCTATCAAATGTTGCAAGCTAGGCCTCTCATATAGATGATATTATTCCTATGAGATGACTAGTATTATCTCAATCTCATAAACTATTCTATCTCCTTTCAGAAATTATCAAAATGACGAAAGATCAGAATAGGAAACTACAAATTTTTAAATGTAGTTGCGATGAAGCCTTCCGCGGTGAACGTTTCAGGCGCCACCACTTGGCGAGAGTGATAAAGGGTGAGATGAAGCATGATGAGGCGTTGATGGTGATATATTGTGTGGGGTGCAATGTTCGTTGTAGTGTGTATGATGTGGAGTTGGTGAAGGCGTATTGTAATTGTTCAGCGCGAGTGATTGGGAAGGATATGATAAGGCGTGTGTTGAGTGGAGGACTACCTTTGTTCAAGGCGAACCTGTGCGTCCCCCAGACGCGAGTGTTGATTTGGATGATAAAGGGAAGATGAATGATTATTTGGATGAGGATGAAGTGGCTACTACGGCAAAGAGTAAGTTGATTGTTGAGGGTGATGGTGAGGTTATGGAAAGCGTTGTAATGAAGAAGGGGCGTGTTGAGAGGTTGAGTGATGATGATGAGGAGATTGATTGAGGTATCGCGACGATTGAGCCACTGACAAAGCCACGGGCTCAATCGTCGCCGAGAGATGAGCATGTGATGCCTAATTGTGTGGTGAGGAAGGATGAAGCGAGTGTGCCCTCAAAGTTAATGCTGTCGAAGCATGATGTATATGTGTATCAAATTATTGCGAGTGAGTTGACTAGTACGAAGAATAGGTATGAGGCGAAGTGTAGTGCGTGGAAAGAAGTGACTGCGGAAAGTGATCGTTTGAAGAGAGAGTCGGAGGATGTTGTGAGTGTGAAGAGAGAGTTGTTTGAGATAAGGCAGAAGCTAGTGAATGAGAGAAAGTTAAGGTAGACGCTTGAGTCGAAGTTGGAGTGTAGTGAGAAGTCGATCTGTCGAGAGCGTGAGTTAAAGGAAGAGACGATAGAACGAGTGAGAGTGTTGGAACGTCAGTTGAGTATGCAGTTGGAGGTCGTGCCTGAAACGGTCACCACCCTTCACATACCCGTAGTGGGTCATGTTCCCGAGAGTCCGCTCATATTTAATGATGTGACGCCAGATACCAGCCAAGAGTGTTTCAACTGCTCGGATATCCGATGTTATCACATCAAATTGCATCACAGGGGGACATCCGTGTAGATTATAGAAAGCCGCACAAATTTCGTAAGTATCATGACTGGAACATAACATTGTACCATCTTTCTCATTCTTACTTCTTTCATTGCAGGTCAACTGAAGAAGACATAATCCCAGCATTCCCAGTCCCGAGAACGAAACATGGGCGCTCTTCAGGGCCAACCTTTTAATGTACCTACGGCGGTCCCAAGCCCGCGGTTTAATTTCGGTTAAGGCTATAGAGAGGAAGGAACTCGTGTGTCACGAGAAATGATGAAGGGATGATATGGGTTTTGGTGATTCACGCGTCACAACGCAACATAACAGACTTCTCTCTTCTCTAATGAACTAGCTCTGAACGCATAAATTACTTTACTGAATCGCAGTCCATTGCTATACAAGTAATGAAGAAAACTTAAGTTAGTAGAATCAGCAGAAAAAACATAGGGAGACAAGCGATGTACCAAATATACTTATTTCGAAGATTGAACTCAACATGATATGCCGTTGATGGATAATACAACCGCGAAGTACAACAAGTCTACCGTTTATAGAAATCAACTAAATGGTATGAACTAACCCTTAAGACTCATTACCTACAAAGTATAGTTAGTCAAAAAGTCGTCATGAACAAATACTTTATTTGATCATTGATTTATCAACAGCCATCATTGAAAACCGTTTTACTAATAGCAATGACAATACGGATTATTTTTTTTCCGAAGCAAGTGATCACCGAAACCATGAAAGTTGTCCATCCGAGAAACAATCTTCCGCAGATGTCGTGTATAAAATTCAGAAACATCAGTAGCATATTCTTGTCCATAGGAACGAAATTGAAAGTCAACACTTTCCGCTTCTTCACCATGTGGAAAATGAATGTAATTGACATTTACAATTGAGTGAGCTTTGATGAGACTGTCTTTGAAATAAGATATCAACTCCTCAAATATTTCTCGTGTATAGTCTAAAAATGCTTCTAATTCTGTCTCCTCCCTTTGAAACTCAAGGATGTAATCTTGTTTTAAGCCTCCGAAGCTCTCTTGATGAAAACGAATCGTACAATCATCATGTTTCAATGTATTGACTTCAGGTGCCATGGTTGAGTCTATTGATAAACATCATTTTTGCCTAAGACGATTTCAAGAACGCGCTACAAATGTGCGTGCGCGCACCGGGAACTCTAGCTCGTCTGTGATTGGACGAGAAGTCTCATCCATTCACCTCTTAGGAAAATCTTATAAAAGGCAGTGCACCAGCTCTGCTCTTCACATTTATCTTTCACAAGGTGAGTGTCGGTGAGCTACTGCTATCATGTTGAATAGTCTCTTGCTATCAAGAGATTCACTTCTACTCATAAGACATATCATCGCTGTAATACCTCCTTCGCTTGAACGTTCCTTCAGGACGGCGGGGACTGCCGTAGAGGGATTGTGTTGCATGGGTTGTTCGTCGTTTGTTAGACCGAAACCTCTGAGCAGTTGCTCATGTTGGGCATTCGAGTTCATGTTTAACGTGACGCTTTCTCTCGCCAGGTCAGAGTACTTCAGCCATTCGACAAAGGTTAGTCTTTATGATATGGAGTAGAGTAAAATGTAACTCATTAGATGTTACTTCAATGATTGTTCCCATGATTTAAGTTGACTAGACAAATGATATGATTCTCATCCTTTATTTTCAGTGATTATAATACTGATACCATTATTATTATTATTATAATACGATTATAATAATCTACTGTCTGTATCCCAGCAAAATGGAAATTACCAAAATTGAAGAGTATCGCGTCTCTGCTGAGATGGAGAGGAAGAAGATTAAGCAACGTAAGTTTTGTGTAATGGGGCAAGGATGAGGTATAGGTTGTGTCAATAAAACTCTTTAACTAACATCATTAGGTTAGCATGTGTGTTGAGCATAGGAAACAAACTGTTTTCATGAACCTTTGAATAACATCAAGAGTGCAGGAAACATGTCTTTATTAATTTTCAACGAAAATCAAGACCCCTAACCTCTCCGTACTCCGTGATTTTCAAAACCGAAACTAACTTTTCGAAAATTTCATTGTGACGCTCTGTTTAGGGAAATTCTCTCACCCACATCTTCATTTCCTTTTCAGTGCAAGAATCGTTTGTCAATGGGGGAGTCTGTCCCTGTAGAAGACCTATCTGTTGGCTGACGTGTTTGAGACTTTTAGGAAAGTCACGCTGGAACAGGACGCTTTAGACCCCATCCATTTTGTAAGTTTGCCGGGTCTATCCTATCAGTCAGCCTTCAAGATGACGAAGGAGAGGATACATTTACTGCAACATGCAGAAATGTACACGTTATTTGAGAATGGTATTAGGGGTGGCTTAACGTTTGTTAACAAAAATGTTGTCAACAGCACCCAAGACATAGGATCGACCCCGCATTTAATGTACATAGACCAAAATAATTTGTATAGGAGTGCATTATCTAAGCCTTTGCCACAGTCTGACTTTGAATGGGTAGAGCTCCATGAGATACAACACTTCTCCAATCCAGCACACATCATGGCACTGGATGATGAGGCCGACATAGGTTATTTATTTGAAGTCGACCTCATCTATCCAGACTGTATTAAGAATAGGACCGTTGATTTTCCTCTCGCACCCGAATCTGGCATAGTCAGTCAAGATATGTTCTCTCCCTTTATGGAGGAACAAATAAAAGTTATGAGAAGGAAAATGACTTAAAAAATAAACCCACGAGGAAGTTGCTGCTCACCCAGTGTAATAAGCGGCACTACATTGTTCACTACTCAATGCTCAAATTCTATCTAAGTATGGGGATGCAACTTGACAAAGTCCATCGCGCTGTCAAATTTAGGCAGAAGCCCTTTCTAAAACCCTATATAAAATTTAAAAGCAAGAAGCGGGTTGAATCTAAGAATCCATTTGAAAAGGACTTTTTTAAATTTAAGAACAGTGCCCTCGTTGGTATAACCATGAAGGATGTAGGAAAGCTCATGGACTATTTTCAAGACCTGGCCGGCATTAAAATGTTAAAATCAAAAGTAGAATTTGCAAACCCATTTATGTCGGTCAAGCTGTCTTGGATCACTCCAAGTTATAAATGTACAAGTTGTTTTACCACACTTTTAAAACATGCCCATTGATCTAACATGTGGAATTAGTAGGAGGTGATACAGACAGCTTCTTTCTAGCTTTGACAACCACTAGCCAAGTCAAGCAGGAAGATATTTTAAACTATTTAGCACCCAAGTTTGATAGCTCGAGCTATGCCACTGAACATCCGCTTTACTCAATATCAAATAAAGCAAAGCTTGGCTGCTTCAAGGATGAATGCGCCGGCAAAGAGATAGAGGAGATGATCTTGCTTCGCCCCAAGATATACTCCATGAAACTAAAATCATCAGAGCTTTCTATAAAACGGGCGAAAGGCATATCAAAATCAATTGAAGAAAAATGACACATCAAGATTATATGGATGCTGTCAATTCACTCAAAATTAAAAAGGTGGTACTAATTACCATCATAAAATATCAGTTACATCAAGTCACGACAACGACATTTAGGAAACGAGGTCTCTCAGCTTGGGAAGACAAGCGATGCTGGATGAGTCCTAACTACTCATTACCACACGGCCATCCAGACACACATCTACCTCCACCCAAGATACAGAAACTTTCTCTTCCCCCGTCCGACGATGTATGATGATGCATGCTTCCTCTCTGTTGTGGTTGATGTTTTGTGTTTCTCTCCATAGCGTTTTCTATGAGATGCTGTGAGTGAGTGCCTTGTAAAATGCGTCCATATCCTGATCACAACATATCATCGATGGGGCATCCAAAGTTTCTCCTGACTTCGTTTTCTCCGTGCACATGAGTGACTTTGTTTTCTCCCTGCACATGAGTGACTTTGTTTTCTCCGTGCATAGTATTAACTATGTGTGGCTGTGATGAAATGTCTTTCATTCAATAACATATCATGCACAAACTGTCTGGTTTTTCTTTTTATGTAAAGTTGGCATTCTCACTCAATAGACAGAAGAAAAAGTTTTAATCATTTTGTAAGATGGATAGGGTTAGAAATATAGTTGATGATTGTAAAGTTTGAATTAATGTTAGAATCATTTCAGAGTTTGAAGGATAGGTGATGTATGAAATATGGTTAGAATCATTTCAGTGTTGGTAAAGTTAGAAATAAAGTTGTTGTTTGTAATATTAGGAATAAAGTTATAATCATTTCAGTGTTTGCAAGATAGGTAAATTGTAAAATATAGTCACAAGCATTTCACTGTTTGTAAATTAAAAAGTTAACATCCTCAAGTTTCCAACAAAGTTTCCAACGAATGAAGCATCATGAAAATTTCTTCGGCTTAGGAAACATCATACACTTTGCTGACTCATGTCTATAAATAGGTCTGACTCATGAAGATGTAGAGCGCCATTCAGTTAGATAGGAATCTAATCAGTCTTGTTGATGACCTTTTCACCGACATGTGTGTGGGCGTTCTTTAATGTCTATAAATACCACTGATTCATCATAAAGCGATAAACCTTTTTGATGACCTTTTCACCGACACGAGTGTGGGTAATAGTTCATTGCGATGACTCATTCAAAACACATCATGTGATTAACACAATTCTATTAACTGTGACTCATACAGATAACGCCTTAAAGATTTAACAATGTCAGCTACTTTACTGATATCACGTAACCCGGTCATAATACAATGTCCGTTGTGAAACACTGCAATATGTACAGGATGCCACTTCCGAATCAGAGCAACAGTAAAGGGTTCAGTTTCATAAAATGTACAGTGATTACTGCTTTTTATGTTTGATAGATTCACTAACATCTTCAATTGAACAGACACTACTATATTCTTCAATGTCAAGGGGCTGAGACGTAGATGAGGCATGAGTGATCGCATTTTCTTGACGACTTCGTAACACATAGGCTGCATCACAAAATGAGAAAGGTTTCCCAGGACTTGTGTTTTGCCGCAGTGAAAGATTTGAAGATCTCGACCGTTGCTCATGCGAATGACCACCATTTTTGGACGACCGCGATGATGCACTGAATCAGGAAGATGGGTGTGCAACTGTTCTAAATCGATGTCTCTTCTGAGATTCATTTCGCGCATGGAGTTGATGATGCGGATGGGGGAGCATGATTAACAGATGACATGAGGATTGAGTGAACTTCCCTTTTATACTTTTCCCATGAGGGTTGTGGAATCACGATGTAGCAGTGATCATTATGTAGAATCATCTCTTGAATGCGAATAAATACAATGCCTTCCTAAGTTAATCACACGACAAGAGTTGGACATCAGTGCGCGATGTAACCTTCGAAGTTGAAAGCTTTCTAGAGTTATCTGAAGTTGACGTTTCATATCATGAAATGTAACACACTGACTTTTCCATGATACATAGAGCCATGCTGATAATTTCCACATTATCATGATTCAAACCTGAGTGAAGAATGTAATGCCTAAGAAAGAAGAAGAGGGTAATGTTCATGTGTAGCATGGTGAGTGTAAATTTTTCTTTCTTGATAAGGTGGCCGTTAGGCCTTGGTCTCATAAATACCGATCATCATCAACATGGACATCATTTTTAAAGGTCATGGAGACAAGAAAGGGATTCAACGTAAACAACCTTCCGTCCCTGCGCGGACCATGTAGATGGTTTGAATTTTAATTTCGAAGGAGTAGAATCCTTTTCCCAAAATGGGGAGTGGTTTGCAATTGAGTAAGTCGAATTCGTTGCCCTCCTTTTCATGGATGATGAGACAGTGTCTATCCATATGAACATACATGTATCTTCTTTCCATGATGGGAACTTGTGGCCGCTTCCCATTGTCTCAAAGAATTTATTTGGGAATGGTGAGATTTTCTTTCAGGAATGTTTCAAGAGCATTGAATTGTAACTGTGTCCAATAATCTAACGGTGCACATACAGCGATGCCATACTGTGTTGAGATAACCTTTAGATAATCTATCCGATGACTTGGAGTTTTTATGGCCACGGCTTCTCCGTGATGAGTTATCCTTTGATTGAAAGCATTTTTACCCGATGCTAAAGTAAGGGAGTTCGGTGTACCCAGTGCGAGAGCAGAGGAGTTGATGGCTTCGAGCAACTGCATGGTTAGCGCAAGGACAGAAATGATTGCCATGAGCTCAGTCGTCCGTTTTATAACCAGACGTAGCTCAAATCACATGCATTTTCCTTTTCATGTTTTCCCTGTCTTTGTTACGTGAACTTTTCACCGCATGAACTCTTCCCTATAACTGTCCTCTGACAAAGTCGTTCTAGTCCTCACAGAGACTTTAGTGACACGCCCTTTTTACCGCACAAAGACCTATCAGTAACAGTTGCTCTATGCACCTTTACAAATTACTCAGTTAAAAAAAATCTTTATTGCATCTACACAACATGTCGACCATCAAACAAAGTCGTGGATGTAAACACACTCAGTTGAATCATGAAATGTTTAACAACGTATGCATTTCCTTCCATCCTTTCTTCTATTCTCTCCATAATTTTCTCCATAAGTCGTACATAAAGTTGATCACTAAGAGTAATCCATTCTGTGCAATAGGATCCAAAAGGAAGTGGTTTTTGCGATTCTTTCAACTCAATATAAGTAACGAGTCTACCCTTCACATCTTGAGGTTGTAGGCTCTCTGTCAATCTTTTGAAGAGAGGAAGGTTTTCAGTTAGCACTACTTTCATATCATTCATCTTCACTCTAATGTAGGTTTCCAATCTTGTAAAAATCCATCGAATCCTTGTTGATCAACAGTTAAATGACGCGTGTGGCTACTTAATGTACGATGCGCAATCATAGACGTTGTAACTATAGATTTCATATTGCTTCAATGACTTCCACTATAAATAAAATAGAAATAACAATCATGTTCCACTGTAAGTTTATTCAACACCAGACAAAATTCACAAGTAGAGAATACACTTCATGAAAAGATCATCACTCATTTACAAGGAGTAAAAACATGTTCTACATATATGCTGTTGACAATAATATAGATACAGCTCATAAACATCATAGAGACTACAATGCCAGCGTGAAGAGAGTTTTGCAATGTATGTGGGTTTATTTCTGGCATTACAATGGGATGGTGGTCTGTACAGGTGATGTCTCCCACCGAAACATACAGCCATGTCAAAAATCATTTCATCTCTAAACTTTTTTTGATCACAATGCATATGATAGTCTTGTCTTACACGATCTACCCAACAAGGTAAATATAAATTATCAATGTGCAACTGAAGTGTTGCTGCTTCTCGTTCAGAATCATTTCCTAATATTTTAACAATATGAAAACCTCACAGTCATCGTTTGAAATCACTTATCAAATACGTTTCATTTACAAATGAGAAGGCTGAAGTCCATGCAATTGACGTCGTGACCATTCGTCTTTGTGTGGAGGACAGTAGGCAAATCTATGATACAGACTAACAACAGTTTGATCGCTTTCTCTCATTGCAATAGCACTCAATTCCTGCATGGGTGTTCCCTCACTGTCTATGAAGATGACAACCTACAATATCAAAAAGACTTCATTACAAGATAATACATTAGTAGTATATAGTGTGACATCCGGCGCGACGCTTCGCTTCGCTTTGCTTCGCTTCGCTTGCGCCGGATGTCACACTTTTGCGGGGTTTTTTCAAAAAATCAAAATTTCAAAAATTTAGGTAGACTTCAAATTTCACGTGGCCGAAGGGGGGGAAATTTAGGTAGTGACAAATTTTCAAAAAAACAAAATTTCAAAAATTTAGCCGGTCCCGAAATATCACGTAATCTCAAATTTGTGATTATGACATTTTACTCCCAAAATCATGACCATTCCAGGACACCGAAAAAATCATAAAAGTTAAGAATCTCAAAATTTGAGAATTACAATCGGGCGAAGCCCTAGAACCTTCGGTTCGATTTTCATTGCTTAAATCATGACCGTTCTAGGACACCGAAAATCATAAAAGTTGAGAATTTCAAATTCATGAATTTTATCCATTTTTCAGGTTTTTAAAATATGTCATGTGACTAAAAATATTTGAAGGAATTGACATATTCTTAACAATAAGTTTAGGTACTTTTACAATTGTCATTCAAGGGTAGAGAACATCTGCTTCCCGCATTTATGAATAAAATGCATTTCAGTGTAAGGAGCTGTGTCCTCCAACTCAAACATTTGAAAGGAAACAATGTATGAAAGAACAAACAGCTGCTACACCCACTTATTCATTTGTAAAGACGTGGCATATAATTGCAGCATGTAGGAAGTAAGACTTCATTTACAATTCCATTGATCATAACTAGTGACTGTTTTCTTTCCTTATTGCAAAATGCCAAAACGTATTGCCGCAGAAGCTTTTTCGTTTTACATGCCGATTTTACTAAACTTAATTAAAGAAGAGCACAAGGAAACTGCGAATAAATACTTTGAAGAGTGGAAGTTAGAAATTCAATCGAGAAAGAAGAACAAATTGGACTCTCAAAAACAAGTGGAGGATATTACAGTAAAAATAGAACAGTATCTTAACACCACCACAATTCCTCAGTTCAATGTTACAAAAGAACATTTCATTACCATCGAAGATAGTGCTACTATGATTTCAAAACTGATTGCAAGTGATAAAGTGCACCATGGGTCGTTGCTGAGAAGTGCTGCTTATCAAGGTTATGGATTTAAAAGAATTCTGGAATTGAGTGACAATAAAAAAACAGATTTGTGGCAAACTTGGAACTATTTAGAATTTCCTATAACGTAAGTTATTGTTATTTCTTGATGAACTTATCAGATCTAATTCTACCACACGTATTATTTTTAAATTCATCAATGCCCATTAGTTTTGTTAGAAAACATTTTAAAGAAATCAAAATTTATATAGAAAAATTGAATCAACCGACAACTATAGAAGAAATGAGGTTTGGTTCCCAAGATGAATGAACATTAACTGTGTTGTTTCACTTTTTAAGATATGTGCAATGTACATGCATATTTGATGTATACATATTTATGAAGACTTATTTATAAGTAGTAACACATTTTGGATTATTTTGAAATGTAATTAAATTTCCTTTTGTTCTCCAGTCTCATGGTAGAAGACTGCTATTGTATAGATCTATATTTCAGTATGTAACATAATCTTTGATATTTAAGAATGATTCATGGAACTTAGTAGTATTGCATTTTGGATTATTTTGAAATGTAATTAAATTTCCTTTTGTTCTCCAGTCTCATGGTAGAAGACTGCTATTGTATAGATCTATATTTCAGTATGTAACATAATCTTTGATATTTAAGAATGATTCATGGAACTTAGTAGTATTGCATTTTGGATTATTTTGAAATGTAATTAAATTTCCTTTTGTTCTCCAGTCTCATGGTAGAAGACTGACATTGTACAATTGTATGATAAGATTGATTGTTGTATTATTATATTTGATATTTAAGAATGATTCATGGAACTTAGTAGTATTGCATTTTGGATTATTTTGAAATGTAATTCTATTTTCTTTTGTTCTCCAGTCTCATGGTAGAAGACTGACATTGTACAATTGTATGATAAGATTGATTGTTGTATTATTATATTTGATATTTAAGAATGATTCATGGAACTTAGTAGTATTGCATTTTGGATTATTTTGAAATGTAATTCTATTTTCTTTTGTTCTCCAGTCTCATGGTAGAAGACTGACATTGTACAATTGTATGATAAGATTGATTGTTGTATTATTATATTTGATGCAAAATACACTGCCGTTGTTTTCATTTTCCTGTACAAGAAGTAGACATTATTACAGTTATTGGAATTTATTTCATTTAAAATGAATGATGAAAATCCGACAGTTATACTGAGTAATATAGGTGATATATTACCTCAGGTTAATAACATGACTGAGTTCTTAGAAATATACGACAAACAAACAACTACGTATTTCGATTTAAATAGCATTTCAGAAGATTGTATTCAAAATATTTATTCAAAATATTTCTTTAAAAAATGGAAGAAACAAAAATGGAAGAAACCGCAAGAATATATCCTTCAATATCATATGAACGTAGTTCTACTTTAATGGACATTGAAAAGATTAACATTGAAAAAATGAACATTGAAAAACACAAAGATAGAGTACGCTATATGAAAGATAAGGAATCTCAATTATTATTAAGATTAGAGCATTATAAAAAGTTAAGAAAGAGATGGACTAAAGTTAAGAATGTAACACAAGGAATTGGCATATTCTTAACAATAAGTTTAGGTGCCTTAACAATTGTTATATCTTCTGGTGTTTTAGTAATTCCAGTAGTTGCTACAGCTTTAACAGGTACGGGCGTTTTTGCAACTTCACTTGTTAGAATGTTAGATAAATCTTTAATAACTAAGAAACGAAAATCATTAAAAACTAAGCATTTACATATTAAAGAAGTCTATGATAAACTACATTACTACTTTCAAAGAGTATGTGATGATAATGTTATTACGTTAGATGAGATTGAAAAATTTGATCAAATAGCTAATAAAGCTAATAAAACGCCATTTCATTTAAAGTCCGAAAAAGTTGATGATAAGAATAAACAGGATGGCAAAATTTCTAGTGATGGCAAAATTTTTAATGAAGAAAATTACAAAATTTTTTTAGAAGAGCTAAAAACTTTAAGCGAAAATTTAAGCAAAACTTTATTAAACAAAACTTAATACGAGAAAACTTTAAACGAAAAGATGTCAAACAACAAAGCAATAAAAAAATAATTTGTTCAGTAAAATGTTTTTGCTGTATTCCAATGTTACCACAAAATTCAAATATTATATTTTAAAAATGGATAAAATTAGAGCTGATAATTTTAAAAAGAATAAAACAATTAGAAGAGTTAATAAAACAAAGAAATATTATGAAAGAAAATCATCTTCAACATAGAATGATAAAAGCTGGTATTCAATCTGATATGTTTGAAAAAATGCAGCAAACCGAGCAAGTAAAAACTGATTTTGAAAAAACTATGAAACCATTTAAAACTCTTGAAAAGGAACTTACAAATAATGATAAACAAATTGATATAACAGATCCAGAGCACAAAACTATATTAGATGACTATGGATTACTAGAATCAAACATTAATAAGAAATTACCAAAATCTATGCAATTTGAACATTCTATTTCATTTATAGATGGAAAAACAATACCTAGATTTTATCTCGGACAAAAAGAAATATTTCCACAACCTTTTCGAGGTTTAATTTTTTCACCAGATAAATCTCCTTTTAATTTAGATAGAAATTTTGTTAATCTTTTAAGAGGAGCAGATTTAAATAATTATGCTGTAGAAGATCTCATAAAATATAAAGCTATGTTAGACAGAGTTGGTGCAGTAAAATCTCTTAGACGTTATAAACAATTAGAAAATTTATTATCAACGGGAGTTAAAGTAGGGAAAGGTTTATCTGAAAAACAGAAAACTGAAACAACTGTATTTTTACCAGATGATCCACAAGAATTACTAAATAGATTAAATATTTTAATATCTGCAATAAAAGAAGGACATAATTCTAGTTTCAATGAAATTCATGCTATATTGAAAAGACTGTTAGAAAAGAAGATTCTAAATGAAAAGGATTATAAAAGTATAACGAACCGAATGTTCTAGGGCTTCGCCCGAACCGGACATCTCTGATGTCCTCCAGGGCTTCGCCCGTAGCTGAAATATGTTGTTGTTTTTAATTTTTTATAAAAAAAATATTTCATAAAAAAATATTTATTTAATTTTTTTAGTTTAAAAATGTGTTCAGCAGATTTAGACAAAATTAATAATCATTTAGAAAATTTGATAGAGATTTTGGGTTCATCAAAATTTAGTACGACGTTAAAAATTATAACAACTACTTCATCACACACTTGTAATTTAGAACCCATTCTACATTTGGAACAAAATAAAAATTATCAAATTGCATTGACTAGTTTCTCTACATTTAACACTATTCAAAACGTTATCAAAGATGTGAATGATCAATTTAGATATTCTACTGATAAAGGCAAAACATGGAAAATACTAACTTTTCTTCCTGGTTCTTACGAAGTTGAATCAATATCAAATGAAATTAAGAGACATTTAGGTATATCATTTAAAGATAAGAAACAATTACATTTTGCAGTTGAACCGGCAGTTAATAAATTTTCTCTTACTTTAGACGAAAATCATCAAGTTGATTTTAATCATGATAGATCATTGTCAAAGCTATTAGGATTTAATAAACAAACCTATAGTCAAGGTTATCATTTAGGTGAGAAGATTCCAAAAATAACTGAAATAAATTCAATTGTTGTACATTGTGACATTATTGAAGGAGGATATATAAATGGTAAATTATCAAATTTAATATTCAGTTTTCCAGCTTTTACTGTACCCATTGGTTATAGATTAAATGTAATTCCACAAACATTAATATATTTTCCTATTACAAGAAAAACTATTAACAACATTAACATTAGAATCACTGATGAAAAAGGACAAGAAATAAATTTTGGAGGTGAAGAGATTATGATAGATCTTTTGGTTCGGGAGGTATAAACTCCCGTTCGGGAGGTATAAACTCCCGTTCGAGAGGTATAAACTCCCGTTCGAGAGGTATAAACTCCCACGCGAAGCTAGAGAAGTTTAATTTTCTTCTTCTTTAGAAACAAAAAATAAAAAAAAATAAAAATAAATTTTTTTATTAAAAAATGAGTGAACTACCTCCATTAAATAAAAAAAAATTAAATTTAATCATCATCCAAATTTATCTAATAAAGTTTTGTCAGTTATTTGTGGAAGATCAGGATGTGGAAAAACATATCTATTATTTAAAATTTTAACGACTCCAAATTTTTTGGATTATAACAATCTTATAATTTATACAACAACGGCAGAACAACCCGTCTATCAATTTTTAAAATATGGATTTGAAAATAATCTTAAAAAAACAGCAATTGCTTCATTATTCAAAGAATATGAAAAATCTGAAGATGAAGAAGAAATAAGTTCGTGGTGTGAAGAAGCAGCAAAAAATAATCAGTTAGTAGAATCTAATAAAAATAACCATATAAAGATACAACTAATAGATGATAGTGGTAATATGCAAGATCCTAGTAAACTAGATAAAACAATGAAACATTGTGTAATTTTTGATGATTGTGTTAATGATAGAAATCAGTCAGTTCAGAGAAATTATTTCACAAGAGGTAGACATAATAACTGTAGTGTATTTTATTTAACACAAAGTATGTATTCATTAGACGGAAGTGTTATTAGAAAGAATGCAAATATATTTATACTATTTGAAATAAATGCAAGAAACTTAAGTGATTTGTTAAGAGATTTATGTGTAAGAAATAAAGATGAATTTAAACAATCGTGTAACAATGCTTGGTCAAAAGATTATGGATTTATCACAATTAATATTGATAAAAAAATTCATGAAAGAGTTATAGAAAATATTTTCGAGGAGTGAAAGAGTTATAGAAAATATTTTCGAGGAGTGATCGAACGGAGTGACCGAACGGAGTGACCGAACGGAGTGACCGAACAATTTTTTCTTATAAATTTTTTGTTAATAAAAATAAAAAAAAAATATGTTGAATGATTATAAGATAGAGCATGTACCAGTTTTAAAAGACTATCGTCATCCTACAAATCCTGTAAATTCGAAGAAAGAAGTTAGATTTTATTATCATCATAAATACGTAGCGCTCGTTACAGATTATAAAACAAAACATGGTATTAAACCGTGTGTTAAAACAAAAGACTTTCCACTTTGTTTAAGAAGTTTCCGAGTATTTTTGGCGTATAATAATTTATGGTGGTTGGTTAAGAAAGAACATTTAACAGCACATGAATTAGAAACATTACATCAATTACATATTCCTGTGTATATGCAAAAACGGAACCGAGGTTCTATGTAAAAATTCATTTTTTCTTTTAAAAAATATGAATCGTGAAATGTCTCTCGGACAAACGTCTAGGATTGATGAATTAATCAAGAAACAAATTGCTCAGTTTGATGCACAAATTAAACATAGTAAACGCAGTAAACGTATTAAAAAACAGAAACGTACTAGGCGTAGTATTAGACGTAATACTAAAAAACAGAAAAGTGGAACAAAAGAAATATTAGAAACTCCTATTACTGATATCTTTTTTGATGATAGAATTAAGGATGAACTTGGTGATGATTTATGTAATTTATTTAATCCAAATGAAATTAAATATGAAAATGTATCTTTTATTAATGTAGTAAATGATATGCGGAAACTTTTAGCAAATGGTAAAATTATTAATTTACTTGGAAAAGTTATTAAAGATCAGGAAAATATAATTCAAAATTTTTACGTAACCTTCTATAATAAAAAATCATTTGAAACATGGTTTTCGAATCTGGATGAGAAATCCGATGCTAACGAATGGATTTTTACAGGTAATATTAAATATGAAGATTTTGGAATGAAGTTAGTACAAAGATCGCATAGAGGGGCAGGGATTAATATGAAATATAGAATCAAAGAATATTTCGGTGAATATTGTTATATTCCTTCTGAAGATTTTTGTTTTATTAAATGTTATAATGTTTTACGAGGTTTTAATGAAGAACAAGGAGAAATTATGAAAGAAATGTTTAATAATTTTTTATATAAAGAGAAAGCCACATCTAGAACAGGAGTAATGTCAAACTGCAAATTTTCTCAATTCAATAAATATTTTGGAGAATGTGTTCAATATTATAGTCCTGCCAATCGTCATTTAAATCCTAGAGGAATTGAAACGTTTCATAATTATGTTTATTACAATTATTTTCACGCAGGTTCAACAATTGGTCACTATTGTTTAATTAATAAATCTCATAAATTAAAAGCTATTAGAGAAATTGAAAATAATTTCAAACCCATATATAAAACAGTTACTGATGAAAATCTAACAACGCGTCCATATAAAATCATAACAAAGAAAAAAATTGACTATGGTTCAACATATATTTGGGATCTCGAAACTTTTCCCGATCCTAACTGTTCAACAGCTCATCCTATTCCTTATGCTGTAGGAGCTATTAATTTTAATAAATTTATATGTTGTTTACCGAAACAAAGATTGAAAGAATTAGAAACACGTTTGTTAAGTGATATGATTAAAATTAAACGATCAAAAGATGAAGATGAAATTAAAAAACTTAAAAAACAGATTAATGAGTATAATAATTTAACTGAATTAGAATTCAATAAACTTCAAAATTGTTTGAAAATATTTACGAGAACTGTGGATGATGAATGTACGATCGGGGGAAACCCAGAGGATGTATGTCCGATCCATCAATTTTTTAAAACTCTTGGAAAATTTAATTATTCGAGAGTAACTTTAATAGCTCACAATTCATCAGGTTTTGATTCCTATTTTCCGATAAAAGCTAATTTTAAATTATCTAAACCGCCTCTTAAAACTTCAAGAGGAATATTGACTGCTTCATTACAAAATCCTTATACAACTGAATGTGTTAGTAGATACATTCAAAAATCTTTTAGATTTAAAAACAATGTGAAAAAAGATTCACCTTCAGGTAAATTAGCACTTCAAACTATTATAATGAAATGTAGTTATCAACATGTAAAAACAAGTCTTTCTAAATGGTGTGAGAATTTTAAAATTCCTACGAATGTGTGTAAATTAAATTATGAAATTGGAGACATAACACATGAAAATTATAAAGAAAAAGAAATTGAATGGAGACCATATTTAGTTAACGATATTCTTTCTTTAGCTTTTTGTATCTACAAATATAATAATGTTATGCAAGATTTAGTTGGTGAAGATATAACTACTAATTTGACATCCTCTGCTTTAACATTTAACGGTTGGATGAAAAGCGTACAAAATGACAATATAAATATTCATTCTCATATAGATTTATGGGCTAGAAATTATATTAGAAAATCTGTTAAAGGTGGAAGAGTTTCAGCAAATATAAGAAAATACATATCGCCATTTTGTAGCATCTTGTTACCAATATTAAAACAGTATTTACCTGGTCGCTGCGCTGGGGGGACTTTGTCCCTTGCTCGCTACGCTGGTGGGGCTTTGTCCCCTGGAAGTAATTTAATAGATTTAATGAAACAGTATCGAGATTTAGGAGATAAAACTGAAATTTGTAAGAAAATTTCAAATCAACTACTTGAACAAAAAAATGAATTTCTAATGGCTTTTGATGCAACATCTTTATATCCATCAGCTATGTATGATGAAAATTCAGAATACCCTAAAGCTGAATCAGCTAGAAAATTTCGTCAAGAAGAAGAGCGGGAAATAGTATATAAATTTAATACTCAAACATTTAGACCTAAAACTGGAATATTCTCTGTTGTGTTTCAATATCCGAATGATATGTTTTTCCAACCAGTTCCTATAAAAGATAAAGTTAAAAATCAAAATAATAATTCTCATGTAAAAGTAATCAGGTTTAGAAATGGTATATGTTATGATGTACTAACTTCTGTAGACATACAAGAAATTGTTAGATGTGGGGGAAAAATCTTACATATTACTGATGGTATAATTTATGAAAAAAATTATCAAGTTTCACCATTTCGAAATTATATTGAAAAACTTTTTAATTTGAGAAAAAGATATAAAACCGAAGGAAATACTGTAGATGATGAGTTAATTAAATTATTGATGAATTCGCTATATGGCAAAACTGTGCAAAAAGATATAACCACTAAATATCATTTATGGAATGAGAATACATTGAGACAAAATTTCACTCAAGAAGTAAAAGATTATGAAAAATTAAATGATGAACAATATTTAGCGAAAGTAGAAATGGAAGATGATGAATTTCTCAAAACTAATATTGTAAAAGATGGGAAGACGTCATTCATGCCATCACACTTAGGTTCTTTCATTCTTTCTCACTCTAGAAGAATCATGAATAACTTTATTTTAGAAATTAATGGTTTCAAAGAAAAATACATTCATTATACAGATACTGATTCAATATATATTTCCAATGAGCTCTTTAATAAATTAGACGCTGCTGGATATGTTGGAGGAGAATTGTGTCAAGGGAAAAATGATTATGGAAATGGTGGAATTATTTTTGCAATGTTTATTGCACCTAAAGTAAAATACTGTATTACTGTAGATGAACAAGGGAGACTTAGTGAAAAGAAAACATTCAAAGGATATTCACAAGATAAAGTAAAAGTAGAAGATTTTCTAAAATTATATTCGGGGAAAACATTATCGACTACAGTTAATAAACCATGGAAAAGATCTTTAGAAACTGGAATTAGTATTCCTGATAAAAATAATAATACTGAAGAAAAAAAATTTTCTGGTCAAATAAATATTCTTAAACGTCAAGCACCTGATGAAAATGAAATTATGTTACCTTATAACGGAGAAGATATTCAAGCTGAAATATTTCAAACAATCATCTGTGAGAGTAATTTAAGTGATGATGATGACACGTGGGAATAATAATTTTTTTATAACATCTAAAAAATTTATAACATCTAAAAACTTATTCCATCTAAAAAATTTATTATATCTATAAACTTATTACATCTAAAAATTTTATTACATCTAAAAACTTATTACATCTAAAAACTTATTACATCTAAAAATTTTATTACATATGAAAATATATTTATCGAATATTTTGGTATTTTCTATTAAGTTTTATCATATTAAGTTTCATCATATAATGTTTTATCAAAAGATAATTTAAATTTATTTTCACTAACTATTGATTCTTCATCATCATCAATTGATTCTTCATCATCATCATAAATTGTTTCTTCATCATCATAAATTACACTTTTTGGTATAGGATGCCATTCCCTGATAGGATACCATTCCCTGATAGGAATATCTAATTCTAAATTACATTTCTTATCTGATAATAATATAATAGAGAAAAATATTGGTCTTTGATCTCTTTTGGAAAATTTAATAACACCACCATAATCTGAATCAGTTTTAGTTTTTATTAAAGATGATAAAATTTTAAATTGATTAGATGTAAATCCTAATTTAAATTTTGTAGACCCGACACATAGTTGTCTAACAGTATCTTCAACTATACCATCATTATTATTTTCAATTGTAAGAAAATGAAATTTAGATAAATTTTTATAATTACTAATATTTTTATAATCTTTTTTACCATTTACACCATTTTCAGATGTTTCAGAATCATCATTATTATCATCTATATTATTATCATTATTATCATAAGATTCTTTAAGATCGGGCAAAGCCCTAGAACCTTCGGTTCGTTTATTATGATTATGATTATGATTATGGTCATTGTTAATAGTATAAGGTGTTGTCCACATATAAATTTTCTCTTGTTGAGCTAAACCATTTATATAAGATTTTAATAAATTAATATTTAAGTTGGAATATAATCCTATATACGTATCATCATCATATCTTTGCGGCATTTCTAATGTTTCTTGTTTATAAATTGTGTCTCTATAATATACCTGACAAAATAATTCTTCATTATGTTTTTTACTCTCTATGTGAATGTTATATTGATTTTGTTCATCAACAAATAATCTAATTTTTTCTTTGGAAAAAGATTTTAATTTTTTAACTAATTCTTTAATATTAATATAATTAATAATTTTAGTTTCTATCCAATCAGTATTACTAATCGGCAAAACTGCTCTAATAAAACCATAAACATTATTATGACCTATTATAACCATATTTTCTTTATTTAATTCCACATAAGCTACATCATTATATTTACTAACAATATCCATAAATTTAATAAATGGATCCCCCGGAAATAAACAATAATTAGTTTCTATAGAAGGTAAACCTTTAGTCTGTTCTCTAAATATTTCGGCTTGTAATTGAAATAAAATATTAACATCTATACATGGATTATTATTATTATTATTATCAAAACATTTATTTTCAAATCCCGTTGATCTCGTCGAATAAGAAGAACAGGATGATGCGGGCGAATATAATTTTTTTAAATTTGGATTTTCCATTTTTTTATTTTTATTACAAAAAATTTTATTTTTTTATTTTTATTAGAAAAAATTTTTTTTTTATTTTATTAGAAAAAATTTTATTTTTTTATTGTTAAAAAATGATGTTACCAAATGTTGGTGGAGGTGCATATATCCCGAATAATCGTGAATTAGAAATAGAGATAGAAAATTATATCATGAAAACTGGAGACGTTTTATCTGGTCCATTGCATCTTTCTATTCTTCCGCAACAAAATACAGAGTTGACAAATAAACAATATGTTGATACACAAATCAATGACTTAAAGGAAAAATATATAAATGATGTTTTGGTTCCACTGATGAACGAATTAAAGTTGCTTAAACTTAATGACAAATCATTAAACGAAAAATTATTAAAACTTGATAAAAAGGATAGAGAGCTAGAAGCAGATATAGCAAAACTTTTTAAAAAGATTTCTGGACAATCAAAAATTTTAATATTACTTTCTTTAAATTTAAAATCTGCTGTAATTAAAAATAAACATCAGATACAACTATTGAAAGAACAATTAGAAGATGAAATAGAAAAACTACCTGAAAGAATTAAAAAAAATTTAAAGCAGTTACAAACTACATTCCAAAAAAGTGTTGATGAATTAAGTTCTAAAATTACTCAACAAATGAAAAAGATGAATAGAATAATAAATGAAGTAAACTCACTTAATGAAAAAGTTGATAAAATGAAAACTCTTAAAATCAATTTAGAAAATGAATTAAAGAAAAATTTACAAGAAAACTCTAAAGAAAATAAGGAACAGTTAGATGCTGTTAAAAGACAATTAGATGTTCTTAAAGTTAAGTTAAATGCTCTTAAAACGGCGTTGAAGATGAATCAGGAGAAAATGCAAGCTAATAGAAAAGAAATTAAAGTACATCACACACTGCTTGACGCAATAGATAAAGTGCAACAGGCAATTAATAAAGTTATCTCGAAGTTGTTGTCCATTCACAAACGTAAATCTTAACACGTAGATATTTTTCCCAAAAGTCAAATTTAATCCTAAAAAATGCCTATAATTTATAAACACAATCTTAAACATTTTGCTTCAAATCAAAAAATTGCTCATGAACCACGTATGAATCCTGTTTTTCATTATGATAATAGAGAAACAGTCGGAACAGAAAAGTTCCTAGGCACCGCAGGTGCCGTTCGCACGGAAGGAGCTGGGATCTTCTCTGGTATTGGTAGTATCGTTAACTTAATTAAAAATAATAAAGATTTGATTACATCTGCTGCAAAAGGAGCAGCTGCTATAGGTAGTACAGCTAGTGCAATATCAAATGCTGTCAAGTCTCAAAACGAATTAAAACAACTAGAAGCTATTCGTAAACTTAGGAATGATTCCGAAGAACTAAAAAAATTAAAAAAACTTTCAGATGAAACAAAGAACAAAATTGCTAACATTGCTGTTGGGGAAACCTTGAGGAGCGGAGCTCCGTCTGATAGTAAACATAATGAAAAAACAATTGAAGAAATAAGAGGTAATGGCGTCAGCAGCGGAGCTGGTCTAGCAAAATTCTAAAATTATATTTTAGTAAAATTTTTTAGTAATTTTTTAGTAAAATTTTTTTCTGTCTGTGAGAAAAACAAAAAGTCAAATTATTTTTTATAAAAATGTCTTCGCTTATCGAAAATAAATTTAGATTAGACGATCCTCCGTTCGTCAGTAATAATCAAAAAAAGAATGACTATATAAGAATTGCTATGAATCCCGGATCTTCCAGTAGAGTAAATACTGGAGGTGATTTAATTTTTGAAGTTGATAATCAGCAGAGTTATATATATTTACCTGATTCGTTTTTACATTGTGAATATTCTTTATATAGTGATGCTAATTTTACAACACCATTACCAGATACCAATAATATTACACTAGAAAATATTTTTTTTCCAAGATTATTTACACAAATGCGTTTAGATGTTGCAACTCAAAATATAGAAACAATAAGTGATTCCCCAGGTGTAATTGATACAATGCTTAGATTTGTAACAATTGGTGAAAATAATAAAAAGTATGAAATCGAAGGTTGGTTTCCTGATACTAATGATGGTATAATTGTTGATGATTTAACTCACGCTGGAACAGATGCAGCAGGAATTGCGAAAGATGTAGAAAATATTGCAAAACATTTAAATAAAACAAATAATGATGCATATAAAGAAAGACGTGAATTTAACAAGAAAAGTAAACAGACAGTAAATTGGTCATTGTCTCCATTATTCGGATATTTAGATTATGACAAAATATCATATCAATTTGAATTTAAATTAATAATTCATCGTACGGCAAATAATGAATTAATCTTTTTTGGCAAAACTGGAAAAAAAGCATATTTAAAAATTGATAGACTTGAATGGTGGATTACGCATATTACTCCTAGTTTAGAGGTTGAAACAGCTATTGCAAAAAGATTAAATACTAACAAACCAATTCCAGTAAATTTTCTAAAGCGTACTGCTAGTTCAGTAACTTTTTCCGAACAAAGATTTAACTGGCATTTTACTAGAACTGCGAATACCCCAAGATATTTATTACTAACATTTCAAAGAAATAATTCTCCAAGTTTTGATAAGAACAATAATATTTTTCATATTAATACAATTCGAAGTTTACAAGTTTCATTAAATCAAACTCGATATCCAATTGATCCATTAAGATTCGATGATACCAATAATCAATTTATGGAAGGATATGATTCTTATAGAAATCTTTGTATAGAATTTGGAGTTGAACCACAATTAACTCCTGGAGATTGGAGACATTTATATCCAATTTTCTGTTTCGATTTAAGTGCACAATCTGAAGATATTATTAAAAATGGTTGTGATGTAACAATTAATATTGAAAAGAAAGATTCCACAACTTCATTGATGGCTTATGGTTTATTGCTAGAAGATGTAAAATATTCTATTGAAGTTCTTAATGGGAAGATGGTTCGGATCGGTTAGTAACCTTAGGACCTTTGGTCCGATAGGTTAAAGCCCAAGACTTAGTCGATTAATTAATTTTTTTCATAACAAGAATAGATTAAAATTTTTGTTAACTTAAAAATTCTTAACTTAAAAATTTTTTCATTACTAGAATAGATTTAAATTTTTGATAACTTAAAATTTTTTTATTAAAAATGTCGCAAGCGAAAAGTAATATTAATAATAAAACTGTTGAATTAAAATTACGTAATATTGTTGACAAAAATACCCCTAAAACTATTACGATTAACAAAAAAAAGTATTACATAAGTAAACCAATGATAGAGAATATTCAATTACAAGAAGAAAAGAATGGCGGTATTCTCCCATTAATTCCACTAATAATAGGAGGCATAGGAGGCCTGCAGCAGGAAGTGTTGCAGGTGGGACAGCTGGTATTGTCCAAGCAGTAAATAAAAATAAAGCAGCATTAGAAGAACAAAAACGACATAATAGAGAGTTAGAGAAAGTTGCTAGGGGTGAAGGAGTAGTAGATAATTTTATTAGTAAGTTAAAATTAATTGATGAAGGAAAACGAGTTCTTAAAAATATTCTCCACAATGTTGATGATTTAATTGAAATTAAAGAAACTAAAGATGGTTCTGGAATATATCTAAGTCCTAGTATGATTCGGTAATAACCTCAGGACCTTTGGTCCATAAGGTAAAACATTTATTTTATCTTTAAAAATGGATTCCGCAAATTCTACAAATTCCGAAAATTTAACTAAATTAAAAATTTCTAATTTAGATTTATTGAATTATCTATTAAACAAAAATAAAAACTCAAATTGTCAGCATATTGGAGGTGACAAGAACAAAGTTCCACACCACTTCGGTGGTGACATACAAAAAACATTAGAAAACTTTCCTGGATTTATTTGGAGTAAATATTCGAAAGAAAAACATCTTCCTGGTCATTCATATACTGGTCCAGGAACTCGATTAGATATAAGACTAGATGAGAATAATAATCCGAAACCAGGTGAAGAACCAATAAATAGAGTAGATGCCGCAGCTTACAGGCATGATTTAGCTTATCGAAATCATGATCTAAGTTCTCGACATGCAGCTGATAAGAAGATGATTCAAGAATTAGATAGTATTCAAAATCCTACATTTAGAGAAAAAATTGAAAGAATGTTTGTTAAGAAAGCTTTACAAGCTAAAATATTATTCGGTCAGGGTTTAAATGAAACGACAGCAAAGCTGTCTGAGAGCAACGCTCGAACTAATAACTCTGAGAGCAACGCTCGAACCTACGCGTCTGAAATTCATAAAGAATACAGAAGGCCTAAATATTTATTGAAAGTAAAAGTATTTAATAAAGATGATATTTGGAGTGCTGATCTTATTCATATGGCGAATGAAAGGGACTACAAATACGCATTGACCGTTATAGATTTATATACACGATATGCTTGGGTAAAGCCTTTAAAAAAGAAAAGTGGTCTATCAGTTAAATATGCGTTTGAAGAAATCTTTAAAGAAAGTAATAGAAAGCCAAGGAAATTGTTTGTTGATAAAGGGTCGGAATTTTATAACCGAAACGTTCAGCCACTATTTGAAACTGTTTATTCAACTGAAAACGCTGGAAAAGCTGTAGTGATAGAAAGATTCAATCGGACGTTAAAAAATAAAATTTTCAAGAAATTTACTCAGCAAGGAAATCAGAAATGGTTGAAGATATTACCAGGAATTGTAGAAGAGTACAATAATAAAGTTCATTCTGGTATTGAAGAAACTCCAAAGAATGCTTCTGACGACCCTGATTTGATACGAAAGAAAATATTCGAGAATAATAATTTGAATGAGAGTAATCCGAATTTGCAGAAACTTAAGCCGAAATTTAAAATTGGAGATAGAGTTAGAATATTTAAATATAAGAATAAATTTGAAAAAGGCTTTGTTGGCTATTGGACTAAAGAAATATTTGAAATTTGTAAAATAAATCCAACTTATCCGTTTACTTATGAAATTAAAGATTTAGATAATGAGGATATCAGAGGCCGTTTTTATCAAAATGAATTACAACGAACTGAGCTTTAGCTTTTTAATTATCATTATTATTATTATTATTTTTATTATTCAATTCTAACATAATATCAAGAAATGATACTCCTTTTTGTAATTTAAATAAAACATAAAGACATAATTGGCCACAATAAGTTGTTCCCGGTTTTTGAATTTGAAATGTATTATAAATTCCATTGCCAAGTATTTCTCTTACTTCATTCGTAGGTGGAAGCCCGTATGAGTCAAAATAATAATTATCTCCGTTTTTACTAAAGATACCTGCTGACCAATGTACGCCGTTTTGGTCTGAAGTGTGAAGATTCGTTATGAAATTTACAGTTGGCCTATTTTTGATCAATTGTAATTCGTCTCTCATTAGGACATAAAAATTCTTTATTCCCAATTGATGTGCGATTTTCTTTAGATCAAAATTCGTTGTTGTTTCTGTTCCATATAAATTAAAAAACTCCTTTATGTTGTTCATTTTATAATAAAAAAATTTCTTAAGGGACGTCGGAGTAGGATTTGCTGGTTATATATTCCACGTCTTACAAATGTCTAAGTGGGTGTAGCAGCTGTTTGTTCTTTCATACATTGTTTCCTTTCAAATGTTTGAGTGGGAAGTCACAGCTCTTTACACTGAAATGCCTTTTATTCATAAATGCGAGAAGCAGATGTTCTCTACAATTGAGTGTTCATCTGAGTGCAAAGCAGTAGATAAATTGTAAGAACGCCAGGAGCGGTCATGATTTGAGCAAGAAAATGATCATAATCACAAATTTGAAATTCTCAACTTTTATGATTTTCGGTGTCCTGGAACGGTCATGATTTTCAAAGTAAAATGTCACAATTACAAATTTGAAATTCTCAACTTTTATGATTTTTTCGGTGTCCTGGAACGGTCATGATTTTCAAGGTAAAAATTATAATTCTCAAATTTGAGATTTTGAAAAATTTGAAAAATTGTGTATTTTTAAAAACGCTTAAATTTTCGCCCTTCGACCTTCGGCCATGTGAAATTTGAAGTCTACCTAAATTTTTGAAATTTTTGAAATTTTGATTTTTTGAAAAAACCCGCAAAAGTGTGACATCCGGCGCAAGCGAAGCGAAGCGAAGCGTCGCGCCGGATGTCACACTATAAACTACTTACATTGAGCAGGAACTTTACAAGGATGTCTGTCTTTTACGTAACAAAAGATACATACAACATGATGACAATGTTTTATTTGAATATGACGCACAAGACCGCGTTTTCCACATTCACCACAAACTAACTGATGAGAATACTTAAGATTTCTCTTTGTTGATGACACCAACTTTCTTTGATGCACGACGTCGTTTAGGTTTGGTGACAGGTACTTGACACTCCTTGACACAAGAATCAATGACTTTCTAAATGTGATCAAGACCTGTTAACTCAGGTTAATGATGAATTTGAGCAACACGCAAATTGAGAGAAATCAAATTCCCGTCAGATTGATGACGTCCCACATAAACAACAGGCACCTCAATATGAAAGGAATAAAAGCCTGCACCTAGCGTTGACAAATCTTTTTCAACTGACTGTTCAACTGTCACTCGTGAAGTGACTTTACAATACTTGCTTTGTAAAATGAAGCAGCGAGTGCCGCGATACAAAGGTTTATAATGAGAAGTTTTCTTTTCTGGCCACAACTGCAACAGTTCAGTCGGAATAAGAGCCTTTTGCCTCACAACGTCATCTAAAATGTCAAGCTGTTGACGCAACCAATTATCAATAGGTATACTCAGGTTTTGACCGCAACGATTTACTTGCGTATCCACTTTTGGTAAGTATGCCGCCGGCGTTTGAAGATAGAGTCGAACACCGTTGTAGCGCACTTGTTGTTTGTAGGTTGGAGAGCCGTGAATTACCTTTTCAATTTTCGGACTCCACAGGTTGAGGTGATGAGGATTGAGTGATGCAGCAGTAGGAGTAGGATTCATGGCCATGGCAGTCTGCAACGAAAGAATACCACTAAGTACATTCGTGATTATCAGAGAAAAGATAATCCTTGGCAGTGATATATGAGAAGGCCCTTAAGAGGACCGTTTGTGGCATTCAGATTATTTAAAATATTTTGTTTCGCCAAAGTCTAACTTTTCGTCATCGTCCAGCAAATTAAATATCTTGAGCTTCGGACCCTTGTTGATTCAAATCCTTAAAGGACTTGAATGTATAGCGCCTTGGTGGTGGTTGCGGCGGCGGTGGGGGCAGTGGCGATGGTTCAACAAAATAAGCTTGTACAATCATCGGCCACACCATCTCCTGCTCCTCTCTTACAAAAGTTCTGTACGGTTTAGACCACACAGTCATGATACTCACTTGTAAAATTTGCAAACAGGATTGAATCGGACAATATTGAGACGGAGAATGGTTTGAGCAGCTTACACACGCTTTTCAAGTCAAGAGAATGAAATGAAGAAAAAATGGGAAGATGACTGCTTTTATAGTCTCCTGCAAATCCACACGTGGCACTATGAGAGCCAATCAGAGACCTCCATTTCTCACCTGACTTCGTTGCGGCAGGGAAAAGGAGGCACGCGGACTACTGACTCATGATTGCTTTTTCCAAATCTTGTAGTCAAATCTAGTTTAGCACATTGAGTTGAATATGAATGTGTTTTATGCGACATAAGAGCAAGTTGGATCCATGCTCATGAAATGAATCTAGTCGAGATGCAATTTTTGCCATGTGTCTCTGATAGAAATCTTTAGGATCATGTATCGTCTCTGCAGAATATGATGCAAAATGAAACACTACACGTTCACCCACATGTTCATCAGTAACTCTCTCAAATTCGATCTCTGCAACTAATCGTCCTTTCACAACTTTATTCATCAAACTGTTGGAAAACGAAGTAGCCTTTAGCGATAGCAAATTCTAAGTCTGCTTTTTCATGATGAAATGAGATGATGTAGTCCCTAATCACACTTCGAAGACTTTGTCGATGAAAATGTAGTGAACAAAATTCATTCGTAAACTCTACTGCATCTATCATCTTTTTCCTATATCACATCTGAGACATAGCATGAATGACACAGTTCTAACCTACAATTCAACGTTTTCACGAAAAAATACTACGTGTCGAGGCCCATAGTGAAGAAAATTTTCGAAACAATTTTTTGCGCGCATTTCAACGCGAAACCTTGATAGAAGTTTGTTTCACTTGTTTTTCAGCAACTTTGGTCAAAATGTTGAAAAATTTTTTTTCGCGAAAAAATCCTAGGCGTCGAGGCCCAGTGTGAAGAAAATTGTCGAAAAGATTTTTTCCGGGCATTTAAATCTCAAACATGGATAGAAATTGTTTCACATGATTCTGAACAACTTTGGTCAAAACATCACTTCTGACAATATTCGAATCGAGATGGGTGGCGGTTTTTCACCGAGACTTCATCCGACCCAACTTTTGACGAGAAACACGATGGGAGTGGTCTCGGAGCTCCATTCTGACATTTTTGAAATTTATTTTCGCGAAAAAATCCTAGGTGTCGAGGCCCAGTGTGAAGAAAATTGTCGAAAAAAATTTTTGCGGGCATTTAAATCTCAAACATGGATAGAAATTGTTTCACATGATTCTGAACAGCTTTGGTCAAAACATCACTTCTGACAATATTCGAATCGAGATGGGTGGCGGTTTTTCACCGAGACTTCATCCGACCCAACTTTTGACGAGAAACACGATGGGAGCGGTCTCGGAGCTCCATTCTGACATTTTTGAAATTTATTTTCGCGAAAAATCCTAATGTCGAGGTCCAGTGTGGAGAAAATTTTCGAAAAAGTTTTTGGGCGAATTTCAACGCCAAACAGTGATAGAAGTTTGTTTCACATGATTCTGAACAACTTTGGTCAAACCATCACTCGGGGGGGAGCGTTTCTTCCTCTCGGTCCAATCCTTCCATCACATCCTTGGCCACCTTCCTCACCTCCTGGGGCACTTCCTTCTCGGCGTTTTACATTTTGAGCTTCCATTCGAATGATGACACATCGTTGCACATTTTGCGCTTCGTTTTGGCATGGCATTACTACTTGTATGGCATTTCATACTTATTACAATAAAACGGTTTTCTTGTTAAATTATTACGAAGTACCTGTGGGAAATTTATAAAATGTCCGATTCGCATGATTATCTGACATCAAGTACAAGGACGTGCCACCAACCGAATGTATAATTCGCAAAGCTGTAATTAGAAGATCCCTCAAAAACTGAGCATTGAGTGAGAATACCGGTGCAAGGCGAATAACAAAGGCTTTGATTTTTGTAAACAGAGGCTTTATCATGATTGCGAGGACACTGCGAGCCATTTGTTTTGAATTATCACAGACGTATCCTAAAATGTGTCCACCTCTCAGTCGAACTGAAGGTAAAAATACACACTTCATCAGATATAACTCCACACATTTTGCTAACATTGTCCATACCAAAAGAGAAAACTGTTTTGCATATTTCAGCTGCTTCAGCCTCTAAACCAATATCGCTGATAGAACCAATATTTTTTGTGAGAGTCTTAGGAGTCGGAAGTGGAAGATATCATCTGAGCATTTTGTAACAAGTCATGTTTATTAGAAATGAATTCAGTGCCATCAGCATGATTGATGAATTATATCTTCGATCATTCACTTCATAACTTAGTAGTTCGAGCATATCGTCGTCGTCGTCGTGCAAAACTGGCGTAACTGAAAATTTTCGATTTTGGGATTTTAGGTCATTATTTACATGGCGGATCTGATGAGCACATTTCCATAAGTGTAAGAGATGTTATCCCATAATGAAAATGGCGTATCTGGTTTCTTTCAATTATAATGAAATTGGCGTAACTTGATATTCACAGTTCTGAAAAATGAAAATGGCGTAAGTCATGCATTTCTAACTCTGTACTTATAGCTATCACATAGATCAATCATACATTTTGGCCCATAAGTATGAATCAATCCATAAATTCTATTATATTCTGCGGGCATGTATACTTGAACGAGATTTAAAAGTAGTAATCCCATTCCAAATTCAAGTGCGGTGCAGTGATGAGTCATCATGCTGACTCAGCTCCCCCCCTCTGGAAGGAAGTCGCCAAGGATGTGTTGGGAGGAATGGGTCCGTGAGGAGGAAACGGGTCCCTCCCCCCCCTCTGGAAGGAAGGAAGGAAGGAGGAGTGATGAGGCAAGGGGTAGGAATGTGGGAAGGATAGAGTGTGGAAAGGGTGGATGTTGGTGGTTTTGGGATGAGAAAAGTCGTTTTTAGGGCAGAAGGAGGTCTCGGATGAGAAAACGGAGTGCAAATTCGGACTCTACGTGAAATTTTGGGTTAGGAAGGATGTTTCCAGCGACATTGGAGAGAAAAAGTTCTGACCCCCCCCCCCTCTCCTGCCAAACTTCCAACTTTGGTTGTAGACATCGTAGAAAGTAGTGCCATAGCTCATTTGAAAGCTAAGAGTGAGAAAAAGGCAGGGAAAAGCTCAGTTTGGGCTCATTTTCTTGGGTTTAGGGAGGAAAATGGCAGGAAACCGTCAGAGTTGGAAAAGGCAGGTGTTGGAGGTTTTGGGATGAGAAAAGTCGTTTTTCGGGCAGAAGAAGTGCTCGGATGGGAAAATGGAGTGCAAATTCGGACGTTTTGGCCAAAGTTGGGTCTAGGAACTTCTTCCCAACTCAATCGGAGAGAAAAAGTTCTGACCTCCCCCCCCCCTCGGCACCGATCTTCCAACTTTGCTTCTAGTGGACGGATTTTGTCGTGCTATAGCTCGTTTGAAAGCTAAGAGTGAGACAAATTCAGTGAAAGAAACGGCTTGTTCATATCTGTCTTCGTTTAGATGTGAGATGTTATTGAAATTTTGGGAGATTGGCGAAAAACGACAGAGTTAGAATTTGGGACGTTTTGGGCTGTAGCGCCAAAACGAAGCATCGGATTGGAAAACGGATTTCAGATTTGGAATCAGCGTCAAATTCTGCATCGGTATGGTGAATTTGAACGCAATCGGAGAGAAAAAATTTTCGCTGACGTCCCCCCCCTCTGGACAGCTCGCTTCGATCTTGGCTTCTAGTGGACGGATTTTGTCGTGCCATAGCTCGTTTGAAAGCTAAGAGTAAGACAAATTCACTGAAACAAACGGCTTGTTCATATCTGTCTTCGTTTAGATGTGAGACGCCATTTAAGATTTTGGGACATTGGCGAAAAACGACAGAGTTAGAATTTGGGACGTTTTAGGCTGTAGCTTCAAAACGAAGCATCGGATTGGAAAACGGATTTCAGATTTGGAATCAGCGTGAAATTCTGCATCGGTATGGTGAATTTGAACGCAATCGGAGAGAAAACATTTTCGCTGACGTCCCCCCCCCTCTGGACAGCTCGCTTCGATTTTGGCTTCCAGTGGACGGATTTTGTCGTGCCATAGCTCGTTTGAAAGCTAAGAGTGAGACAAATTCACTGAAACAAACGACTTGTTCATATCTGCCTTCGTTTAGATGTGAGACGCCATTTAAGATTTTGGGACATTGGCGAAAAAACGACTAAGTTAGAATGTTTATGAAAATCGCTCTAGCGGGTGAAGCAAGCCTCGGACGGGAAATCAGAGACCAGATTTGGCATCAGCGTGTCATGTTACACCTGAATGTCATTCATGCTATGTCTCCGAAGTGAAAGGAAGAAAGATGACAGAAGCAGTAAAGTTTACGAATGAATTTTGTTCACTACGTTTTCATCGACAAAGTCTTTGTGGTGTGATTAGAGACTACATCATCTCCTTTCATCATGAAAAAGCAGTCTTAGAATTTGCTATCGCTAAAGGTTACTTCGTTTTTCAACAGCTCATGGACAGTTTGATGAATAAAAATGTGAAAGGATGATTAGTTGCAGAGATCGAATTTGAGAGAGTTACTGATGAACATGTGGGTGAACGTGTAGTGTTTCATTTTGCATCATATTCTGCAGAGACGATACATGATCCTAAAGATTTCTATCAGAGACACATGGCAAAAATTGCATCTCGACTAGATTCATTTCATGAGCATGGATCCAACTTGCTCTTATGTCGCATAAAACACATTCATATTCAACTCAATGTGTTAAACTAGATTCGACTACAAGATTTGGGAAAAGCATTCATGAGTCAGACGTCCGCGTGCCTCCTTTTCCCTGCCGCAACGAAGTCAGGGGAGAAACGGAGGTCTCTGATTGGCTCACATAGTGTCAAATGTGGATTCGCAGGAGACTATAAAAGCAGACGTCTCCCCATTTTCTCTTCATTTCATTATCTTGACTTGGAAAGCGTGTGTGACTTGCTGAAGCCATTCTCCCCTCTCAACTTTGTCTGATCAATACTGTTTGCACATTTACAAGTGAGTGTCATGACTGTGTGGCCTAAACCTTACCAGCATTTTAGAAGAGAGACGCAGGTGAGTGTGTGGCCGATGATTGTACAAGCTTATTTTGTTGAACCATTACCGCCACCGCCTCCACCACCTAGACACTTTACCTTTAAGTTTTTAGGGAATTGAAACGCAATTCGGGTCCTAAGTCCAAGACATTTAATTTACTGGACGATGACGAAGACTTAGACTTTGGTGATGAGCTTTAAATCCTGTAAACGCTCCAAAAGGTCCTCTTAAGGGCCTTCTCATATGTCACGGCTAAGCTAACAATTTTCTTTTCTCTCATGATCATAAATGTACTTAGTGGTATTCTTTCGTTACAGACTGCCATGGCCATGAATCCTACTCCAACTGCTGCATCAATGAATCCTCATCATCTCGAGCTGTGGAATCCGAAAATTGAAAAGGTAATTCACGGCTATCCCACCTACAAACAACAAGTGCGCTACAACGGTGTTCGACTCTATCTTCAAACGCCGGCGGTATACTTACCAAAAGTGGATACACAAGTAAATCGTTGCGGTCAAAACCTGAGTATCCCTATTGATAATTGGTTGCGACAGCAGCTAGACATTTCAGAAGACTTTGTGAGGCAAAAGGCTCTTATTCCTGCTGAACTGTTGCAGTTGTGGCCAGAAAAGAAAACTTCTCATTATAAACCTTTGTATCGCGGCACTCGCTGCTATATTTTACAAAGCAAGTATTGTAAAGTCACTTCAGGCGTGACAATTGAACAGTCAGTTGAAACAGAATTGTCATCGCTAGGTGCAGGCTTTTATTCCTTTCATATTGAGGTGCCTGCTGTTTATGTGGGACGTCATCAATCTGACTGGAATTTGATTTCTCTCAATTTGCGTATTGCTCAAATTCATCATCAACCTGAGTTAACAGGACTTGATCACATTGAGAAAGTCATTGATTTTTGTGTCAAAGAGTGTCAAGAACCTGTCACTAAACCTAAACGTCGTCGCACATCAAAGAAAGATGGTGCTATCACCAAAGAGAAATCTTAAGTACTGTAATCAGTTAGTATGTAGTGAATGTGGAAAACGCGGTCTTGCGCGTTATGTTCAAATAAAACATTGTCATCATGTTGTATGTATCTTTTGTTATGTAAAGGACAGACATCGTTGTAAAGTTCCTGCTCAATGTATTATTTTGTAATGAAGTCTTTTTGATATTGTAGGTTGTCATCTTCATAGACAGTGAGGGAACACCCATGCAGGAATTGAGTGCTATTGCAATGAGAAAAAGTGATCAAACTGTTGTTAGTGTATATCATAGATTTGCCTACTGTCCTCCACACAAAGACGAATGGTCACGACGTCATGTGCATTGACTTGATCCTTCTATTTTGATTCATATTGGATTTGTAAATGAAACGTATTTGATAAGTGATTTCAAACGGTGGCTGTCAGGTTTTCATATTGTTAAGATATTAGGAAATGATTCTGAGCGAGAAGCAACAACACTTCAGTTGCACATTGATAATTTATATTTACCATGTTGGGTAGATCGTGTAAGACAAGACTATCATATGCATTGTGATCAAAAGAAGTTTAGAGATGAAATGATTTTTGACATGGCAATATGTTTCGGTGAGTGACATCACCTTTACAGACCACCATCCCATTGTAATACTAGAAATAAAGCCACCTACATTGCAAAACTCTCTTCATGCTTGCATTGTAGTCTCTATGACGTTTATGAACTGTATCTATATTATTGTC
The DNA here is from genome assembly GCA_907163375.1 of Prostheceraeus crozeri. Lineage (NCBI taxonomy): Eukaryota > Metazoa > Platyhelminthes > Polycladida > Euryleptidae > Prostheceraeus > Prostheceraeus crozeri. Next base: position 247,415 of record CAJQUW010009024.1, on the reverse strand, counting down.
AACAGCATGGGTCTATGTAAAACATGTTTTTACTCCTTGTGAATGAATGAATGATCATGAAGTGAATTTATGAAGTGTATTCTGTACTTGTGAATTTTGTCTGGTGTTGAATAAACTTACAGTGGAACATGATTGTTATTTCTGTTTTATTCATAGTGGAAGTCATTGAAGCAATGTGAAATCTATAGTTACATCGTTTATGATGGCGCATCGTACCTTAAGTAACCACATGTGTCATTTGACACTTGATCGTCAAGGATTCGATGGATTTTTACAAGATTGGAAACTTACATTTAAAATGAAGATGAATGATATGAAAGTAGTGCTCACTGAAAGCCTTCATCTCTTCAAAAGATTGATGGAGAGTTTACAACCTCAAGATGTAAAGGCTAGACTCGTTGCTTATATAGAGTTGAAAGATTTACAAAAACCACTTCGTTTTGGATCTTATTGCACAGAATGGATTACTCTTAGTGATCAATTTTATGGTCGTCATATGGAGAAAATTATGGAGAGAATAGCAGAGACGTTGGAAGGAAATGCATACGATGTTAAACATATCATGATTCAACTGAGTGTGTTTACATCCACGACTTTGTTTGATGCGCGACACATTGTGTAGATGCAATAAAGTTTTCTTTTCACTGAGTATTTTGTAATGGTGTATAGAGCAACATGAGTCATTGCGCTTTGTGCATTACTATCGGGCTCTTTGTTAGATAAATGAATGCGTCTTTGTTCGAGAAAAGGGGCGTGTCACAACATGAGTCATTGCGCTTTGTGCATTACTATCGGTCTCTTTGTTAAATAAATAAATGCGTCTTTGTTCGCTAGAAGAGTGTGTCACTCAAGTTTTTGTGAGGACTAGAACGACTTTGTAAGAGGGAAGGTTTTCACACACGCAGTCAAAAGTTCACGTGCGATAACTCTTTGTCACATAACAAAGACAGGGAAAACGAGAAAAGGGAAACGCATGTGATTGGAGCTAGGTCTGCTTAAAAAACGGACGACTGAGCGCATGGCAATCATTTCTGTCCTTGCGCTAACCATGCAGTTGCTCGAAGCCATCAACGCCTCTGCTCTCGCACTGGGTACACTGAACTCCCTTACTTTACCATCGGATAAAAATGCTTTCAATCAAAAGATAACTCATCATGGAGAAGCCGTAACCATAAAAACTCCAAGTAAATGGATAGATTATCTTAAGATTATGTCAACAAAGCATGGAGTGGCCGTGTGTGTGCCATTAGACTATTGGACACGGTTACAATTCAATACTCTTGAAGCATTCCTGAAAGAAAATCACACCATTCCCAAAGAAATTGTTCGACACAATGGGAAGCGGCCACAAGTTCCCATCATGGAAAGACGATACATGTATGTGCATATGGATGAACACTGTCTCATCATCCATGAAAAGGAGGGCAGCGAATTCGACTTACTCAATTGCAAACCACTCCCCATTTTGGGAAAAGGATTCTACTCCTTCGAAATTAAAATTCAAACCATCTACATGGGTCCGCGCAGGGACGGAAGGTTGTTTACGTTGAATCCCTATCTTGTCTCCATCACCTTTAAAAATGATGTCCATGTTGATGATGATGATCAACTACAGTAACACTCTCCACACACTGAGAACGCACCATCGGTCTTTATGAGACCACGGCCTAACGGCCACCGTATCAAGAAAGAAAATGTACACTCATCATGCCACACATTAACATGACTCTCTCTCCTTCTTTCTTAGGCATACCCTTCTTCACTCAAGTTTTAATCATGTGGAAATTATCAGCATGTCTCCATGTATCATGGAAAAGTCAGTGTGTTACATTACATGATACGAAACGTCAACTTCAGATAACTCTAGAAAGCTTTCATCTACGAAGGTTGCATCGCGCTATCCTATCCCACTCTTTCCGTGTCATTAACGTAGGAGACGGCATTGTATTTATTCGCATTCAAGAGATGATTCTACATAATGATCACTGCTACATTGTAATTCCAAAACCCTCATGGGAAAAGTATAAAAGGGAAGTTCACTCAACCCTCATGTCATTTGTGAGTCATGATCCCCATCCGCATCATCAACGCTATGCGCGAAATGAATCTCAGAAGAGACATCGATTTAGAACAGTTGCATATCCATCTTCCCGATTCAGTCTATCATCGCGGTCGTCCGCAAATGTTGGTCATTCGCATGAGCAACGGTCGAAATCTTCAAATCTTTCGCTGCGGCAAAATCCAAGTCCTAGGAAACCTTTCTCATTTCGTGATGCAGTCCATGTGTTACGAAGTCGTCAAGATAATGCGATCACTCATGCCTCATCTACGTCTCAGTCCCCTGACATTGAAGAATATAGTAGTGTCTGTTCAATTGAAGATGTTAGTGAATCTAGCCAACATTAAAACCAGTAATCATTGTATATTTTATGAAACTGAACTCTTTCCTGCTGCTCTGATTCGGAAGTGGCATCCTGTACATATTGCAGTGTTTCACAACGGACATTGTATCATGACTGGTTACGTGATCTCAGTAAAGTAGCTGACATTGTTAAATCTTTAATGCGTTATCTGTATGAGTCACAGTTAATAGAATCGTGTTAATCACATGATGCGTTTTGAATGAGTCACCACAATGAGCTATCGTCCACACACGTGTCGGTGAAAAGGTCATCAACAAGGTTCTTCGCTTTATGATGAGTCAGCGCTATTTATAGACATGAAATGATGTCCACACACTTGTCGGTGAAAAGGTCGCGCTGTCTGACGTGAGGCGCCGTCGCTTTGTCTGATAAATAACGCCCACACACGTGTCTGTGAAAAGGTTGAACAAGACTAATTAGATTCGTATGACTGGCGCCTTACTCCTTCATGAGTCAGAGCTATGTATAGACATAAGTCAGCAAAGTGGTTGATGTTTCCTAAGCCGAAGAAATTGCCATGATGGTACATGCGTTGATGAGGATGTTAACTTACAAACTCTAACATGGTTTTGACTTTATTTTATTCTTTACCTATCTTGCAAATAGTGAAATACTTATGACTTCATTTTATATTTCACCTATCTTACAAACTGTACAAACAGTGAAATGATTTTAACATTTATTCAAACTTTACAATCATCAACTTTATTTCTAACTTTAGAAACTCTAACATGGTTATGACTTCATTTTATATTTCACCTATCTTACAAACTGTACAAACAGTGAAATGATTTTAACATTAATTCAAACTTTACAATCATCAACTTTATTTCTAACTTTACAAACGTCAACTTTATTTCTAACTTTACAAACGTCAACTTTATTTCTAACTTTGCAAACTCTAACATGGTTATGACTTCATTTTATATTTCACCTATCTTACAAACTGTACAAAAAGTGAAACGATTTTAACATTAATTCAAACTTTACAATCATCAACTTTATTTCTAACTTTACAAACGTCAACTTTATTTCTAACTTTACAAACGTCAACTTCATTTGTAACTTTGCAAACAGTGAAGTGATTCTAACTTCATTTATATTTCACCTATCTTACAAACAGCGACATGGTTATAATTTATTTTATACTTTACAAACGTCAACTTTATTTCTAACTTTACAATCATCAACTTTATTTCTAACTTAACAAACGTCAACTTTATTTCTAACTTTACAAACTCTAACATGGTTATGACTTCATTTACATTTCACCTATCTTACAAACAGTGATATGGTTATAACTTAATTTGTAACTTTACAATCATCAACTTTATTTCTAACCCTACCCATCTTACAAAATGATTAAAACTTTTACTTCTATCTATTGAGTGAGAATCCCATCTTTATGTCAAAAGGAAAACAACACAGTATGTACATGATATGTTATTCATCATCACAACCGATTTTCATCACAGCCACATGCAGTTAATACTGATGGTAGCAGAAAACAAAGTTTTTATATCTCACATCACCGGAGAAAACAAAGTCACTGATATGCAGGGAGGAAACAAAGTCACTCATGTACAGGGAGAAAACAAAGTCACTCATGTGCAGGGAGAAAACAACGTCAGGAAAACCAGTTGATATGTAAGTCATGATATGAAGTGATCAGGAGTTGGACGCATGTTACGAGGCACTCACTCACAACGCCCCATAGAAAACGCCATGGAGTAAAAAGCAAAACATCAACCACAACAGAGAGGAAGCATTCATCATCAGACATCGCCGGACGGAGGAGGAGAAAGTTTCTGTCTCTTGGGTGGAGGTAGATGTGTGTCTGGATGGCCATACGGTAATGAGTGGTTAGGACTCATCCAGCATCGCTTGTCTTCCCAAGCTGAGAGACCTCGTTTCCTAAACGTCGTTGTTCTGACTTGATGCGACTGAGATGTTAAAATGGTCATTTCTACTTTTTTGATTTTAAGTGAATCTAAGGCATCTTGATAGTCCCTATGTGTCATTTTTCTAACGATTGACTTCGAGATGCCTTTCGCCGGTTTTATAGAAAGCTCTGAGGATTTTAGCTTCATGGAGTACATCTTGGGGCGAAGCAAGATCATCTCCTCTATCTGTTTGCCGGCACACTCATCCTTGAAGCAGCCAACCTTCGCTTTATTTGAGGTAGAGTAAAGCGGATGGTCAGTGGGATAGTTGGAACTATCAAACGTGGGTGCTAAATATTTTAAAATGTCTTCCTGCCTGACTTGGCTAGTGGTTGTCAAAGCTAGGAAGAAGCTGTCCGTATCACCTCCTACTAATTCCACACGTTGGAGAAGTGGACATGTCTTAAAAGTGTGGTAAAATAACTTGTACATTTGTAACTTGGAGTGATCCAAGACAGCTTGACCGACATAAATGGGCTTACAAAGTTCTACTTTAGATTTTAACATTTTAAAACCAGTGATGTCTTCGGAAATGACATCATGGTGGCAAAACAACGGCGAGCGACTTAACTTGATACTCGTTTCCGGATCAGTACCGATGCGATAGTCTATGCGCTTTCTTACATCCTCCATGGTTTTACCAAAGAGGGCATTATTCTTAAATTTAAAGAAGTCCTTTTCGAAAGGATTCTTGGATTCAGCCCGTTTCTTGCTATTAAATTCTATATACGGTTTTAGAAAGGGCTTCTGCATAAACTGGATAGCGCGATGGACTTTATCAAGTTGAATCCCCATACCTAGATAGAATTTGAGGATGGAATAGTGCACGATGTAATGCTGCTTGTTCAATTGGTTGAGCAACAACTTCCTAGTGGGTTTATAGTTTAAGTTATTTTCCGCCTTATACTGCTTATTGTGTTCTTCCATAAAGGGAGAGAACATATCTGGACTGACTATGCCAGATTCGGGTGCGAGAGGAAAATCAGCGGTCCTATTCTTAATGCAGTCTGGATAGATGAGGTCGACTTCAAATAAATAACCTATGTCGGCCTCATCTCCCAGTGCCATGATGTGTGCTGGATTGGAGAAGCATTCAATGTCATGGGGGCTCTACCCATTGGAAGTCAGACTGTGGCAAAGGCTTGGAGAGTGCACTCCCATACAAATTATTTTTGTCTATGTACATTAAATGCGTGGTCGATCCTATGTCTTGGGTGCTGTTGACAACATGTTTGTTAACAAATGTCAAGCCACCTCTAATACCACGTTCAAATAACGTGTACATTTCTGCATCTTGCAGTAAATGAATGCTCTCTTTCGTCATCTTGAAGGCTGACTGATAGGACAGACCCGGCAGACTAACAAAATGAACGGGGTCTAAGGCGTCCTGTTCTAATGTGACTTTCCTAAAAGTCTCAAACACGTCAGCCAACAGATAGACGTCTAATTTTAAGTAGGCAAGGATGTAGTCACCAAACGTGCGACATCCAAATTCTAACCATGCTTGCTCCGCATGCCTATAAATCATCCAGCGAACAGTCCTCACCCGTCAAATCATTTTTAAATTTATCGATGGACGGAAGGGATGTCTCCTTCAATGTATCCATTGAACTAAAATAACTATAAGGAAACACCCCTTTCCGTCGTATCAGACTATCACTTATGTTGGGATAGTCTTTCTTTAAATGTTGAGTGAGGGGAAGCGTTTCTAAATTATTAGCCAACGCGGCTAAGGAAGAAGACATAAACTGGAAACTGTCTAGAAACTTTATGTCATAGAACACAGGTTTCCCCTCCTTCGTCTTATCGACTTGGACTTTAGCAGTGATGCACATAAATTTTTCCTTACTTTGTGCAATCACTTTAGATGACCAGGATTTCATTTTACCGAATCCATGGCGAATGATGATGTGAGCATCATAACATTTAAAGTTATGAAAGATGACGGGGAGCGTTCGCCGTTTTAGCCTAAGTTTCATATTGCATTTACTGCATAAGGCAGACCTAAATTTACCACTGAGATGGCAATGGTCACTCACTTTCTTATGTTGCTGATCATCAAAGGATGAACAGCAGCAGGGACATTCCGTGGTCTTATCAAATTTGATTTTATCAGCTTCTGTGAAGCACATGGGTTTCCTAGTTAGCTCCGTTTCATAGCGTTGATGAAAACGGGCTTTCCTATCTAAAAAGTTGAGGAAGTTTTCAACGCACTCCTCGCCTTGCCACACATGCATCTTATTTTGGTTCCTATAATATGGATGCCAGACCTCATAGCAGGCAATGGCTGCTGGCTCATGACTTAGATCTTCTTGTTCAATATAACATTCAATGTCCGCATAGATGGTACATATGGGACTGAGCTCATTGCCGTTTTCTTCATACCTATAAAATTTATCTTTGGGCATGACTTCCATTTGAAGTTTACCCCGAGAGCACCACTCGTAATGCTCTTCAAAATATGGTTTTGATGTGAAACGCCGTGTGCAGCGATCACAGTAATAATGTTTGTCATCATAACTTTGTTGGTGGCGATACAATCTAGAAATTTTAGGAATGCCACAATAATGCCATTCTGGGTGGTTGTCGCTATAGACTAGGAGGAGATTGACAACCCGGTCGAAGTTACTTTGGCGATTATTATACCTAACGCCCTTCAGACCTTTTTCCCAGAGATGGACGACAATCTTAATATTATTCAATTTTTCAAATTGGGCGATGCCTTTAAAGTCTAATGTGTTGACATCTAACCCGTCAAACCTAAGCTCATCCTCCCATTCACGATACTTGGTGATTCGTTCACGATTTATACCTATGTCATTATAGTGAAGAATGGAGAGGACGGCATACTTGAAACACTGGGACTGACATTCTACATTGATGACAGCCTTTTTGTCAGCCAGTGCTTTGGGGAGGGTGAAACAACCACTCCCTTGTAAATTTTCTAAAAGATTTATTTTGATGTCTACCTTCTCTATCCCATCAAAGACCAGACCGCTGTCTCTTTCATTAAATCTATTTAAATTGCCGACGAGATAGGTCGCATGTCTCTCTATCCACTCGTTTACATCACCTATGAGATCAGCAGCACAGGAGGCTATCATGATGGTCACAGTGGACTCTACTTCTCCCGTGCTACTGTCTACCTTATTGAAACGAGCAGTGAGATAGAACATGCCCTTAAGTAAAAATCTATCTAAACTCGCCAACATTTGATGAATTAAGCCTATATGATTCATCAAGAAAGGATGAATGTCCTGCACAGCTTCAGAGCTTTCTAACTCATAATCGCGAACGAGCCTCTCAAGGGAAAACTTGCTCAGCCTTAGAGTGACGTTGTTGTCAGTGTAAAGCTCAGTGGAATGTGTGTGACAGAGTGTGTGCGAAGAAAGAACAAACTCTGTAGGAAAGGTCTTCTGACACGAAGAACAGGAAAAGCCGACGTGCGATGAAGGATGCTTCCTACCTGATGACGTTGGTGGTTGCCTCACACTGCCACAGGAACCGCCTTCGATGTGGACTCGCAAGTTGGTGTTGTTGTAGAACGTGCGTCCACAACCTTCACACTTGGGACGTTCAGGGATCGGTCGGCGTGTCCAGTTCTCCCTTCGCTTTTGGGCAGCGAGAATGCTGGTGTCGCCGAAGGCAGAATGGCCTCGCGAAGACCTGTCCGCAGTCCGTACAGCTGAGCTGTTGAGCCGTAGGTTGCAATCTCCCTCTCCTCTCGGACGATCTCCAACTCCATTTCCTGCTCCTCCAACAATCTCTTCACCGACTTGACGGAGAGGAGAGGGAGGTCGGCCGCTGCAGGTGGTGGTGGCGATGGTGGGATAACGATGGGACGGAAGAGAACGTCACCGTCCAGGAGGTAGACCGCCAAATCTGTTGAGAAAAAGAGAATAGAGATTAGTAACATGATCAACATTTCAAGTTTGAAGTCTCAACCCCCTATTTCCCAATCACGATTACTTATCATCTAAAGACTGTAATTCCGGCAGCAAGGATGAACGCGGAGGAGGCAGGAGTGGGACACGAGACGAGGGTGGAAGGGTCCTGGGCTTTGGTGTCGGAGGGACGTGATGGCGAGGAGCAGGTACCGGAGCTGGGACGGGCGCAGGGACGGACACAGGTACCGGAGCTGGTGGCGGTGGAGGTGGGGTGATAACGATGCCCGAGAAAGGGGTCGCACCTTGGGCGGAGGTAGATGAGCGGGAAGGTAGGGCCGAAAATTCCTCGCGGTATTTCCGCCTCGCGGCTTCCTCCCACTTCTTCTTCTTCGCCAAATCTGTAGAGAGGAAAGAGAGATTAGATTAGAGGTTGCGGAGATAATAATGATGGAGAGTAAGCTATACGGATACAGAAGTGCTAAAACATGACATTCCAACTCTCATAGGTAAGGATACTTACACTTTCCGAGCCGCTCGTAAGCTTGCCCGATTGCTACTTGGGGGACGGGTTCCTTATTACGAATACATTCATGCACTGAAAAAGAATGACAGCAAAGATGAGCAGAGGTAAAATTTGGATTCGGTTTAGACATGAACAACATAAGGGAAGGGCTCTTAATTTTAATGAGGATGTCTACCCTAATGATGTTAGTAATAGAGTAAACCTTGTTACAAATACTTACATTGCTCGATGGTGGCCTTTTCCATCTCGACAGCAATGCGGTAGTTCTCAATTTTTGCAAACTCCATGGTAGATAGTCGATTGTAGATGATCAATGGTAGATAAGTAAGACTTCAATCACTGAAAAGGAAAGATGAGAATCGTTTCATTTGCCTAGTCAACGTTTGGGAACAATCATTGAAGTGACATCTAATGAATTACATTTTACTCTACTCCATATCATAAAGACTAACCTTTGTCGAATGGCTAAAGTACTCTGACCTGGCGAGAGAAAGCGTCACGTTGAGTATGAAGTCGAACGCCCGACATGAGCAACGGCTCAGAGGTTTCGGTCTAACAAACGACGAACAACCCGTGCAACGCAATCCCTCTACGGCAGTACCCGCCGTCCCGAAGGAACGCTCGAGCAAAGGAGGTATTACAGCGATGATATGTTTTATGAGCAGAAGATGTGATAGCAAGAGACTATTCAACTTGATAGCAAGTCAAAACAACCTGATAGCAGGAGCTGACCGACGCTCACCATGTGAAAGATAAATGTGAAGAGCAGAGCTGATGCACTGCCTTTTATAAGATTTTCCTAAGCGGTGAATGGATCAGACCTCTCGTCCAATCACAGACGAGCTAGAGTTCCCGATGTGCGCACGCACATTTGTAAAGCGTTATTGAAATCGTGTTAGGCAAAAATGTTGTTTAGCAATAGACTCAACCATGGCACCTGAAGTCAATACATTGAAACATGATGATTGCACGATTCGTTTTCATCAAGAGTGCTTCGGAGGCTTAATACAAGATTACATCCTTGAGTTTCAAAGGGAGGAGACAGAATTGGAGGCATGTTTAGACTACACACGAAAAATATTTACGGAATTGATATCTTATTTCAAAGACAGTCTCATCAAGGCTCATTTAATTGCACATTTCAATTACATTCATTTTCCAGAAGGTGAAGTAGCGGAAAGTGTTGATTTTCAGTTTCGTTCCTATGGACAAGAATATGTTACTGATGCTTCTGAGTTTTATACACGACATCTGCGGAAGATTATTGCTCGTATGGACAACTTTCATGGTTACGGCGATCATTTGCTTCTGAATAAAATAAAGCATATTGTCATTGCTATTAGTAAAGTGGGTTTCAATGATGTTGAATCAAAGACCAAATAAAGTATTTTTCATGACACTTGTGTTGTGCTAAACTTTCTAGCGCTGTGGTGAACACTGTTTTCATATAACATTCTAAACTCTCATTGCAATAGAAAACTGCTTTTAGTAAACCTGATGAAGCGAATCTAACAGTCATGGAGTTTGAATTTTCTACTAGGGAAACATTTCGCAACTGTCTCCAATAAAACTTTCTAACACTGTGAAAGTAAGTTACAAGACAATCTACACTGTGCAGTAAAACCTTCTAAAACTTTCTAGTGCTGTGATGAGTTCGGTCAGTCATACAGCGTCAATGATCAAACATTATTTTCACAAACGTGTGTCGTAGTAAAATTCTTTGACTACACTAACACTTGCATTTCATGACATGTGTGTTTCATAAAACATCATGATCAAACTTTTCTAACTATACATCAACCTGTGTTGCAATAAAAACTTTTACAAACCATGATAAAGTTTCTGACTAGACTTACGAATACAACGTCAATGATCAAACTTTACTTTTACAAACGTGTGTCACAGTAAAACTACTTGACTACACTAACTTTGGTTTTACAAACCATGTTACAGTTTCTGACTAGACTTACAAATAAAAAACGTCAATTATCAAACTTTATTTTCACAAACGTGTGTCACAGTAAAACTACTTGACTACACTAACTTTGCAAACCATGATACACTTTCTGACTAGACTTACGAATATAACTTCAATGACCAAATTTTCTAACTATACATCAACCTGTGCTGCAGTAAAACCTTTGTACAACATGATGAAGTTTCTGACTAGACTTACGAATAAAACGTTGATGATCAAACTTTCTAACTATACATCAACCTGTGTTACAGTAAAACCTTTGTACGACACTGACAAGAGCTTGTTCACTAGCGAAGAGAGAAGTCTGTGACGTGTTGCGTGTGGCGCATGAATGTCCTCCCTTCATTCCATTCATCAGTTCTGCTTGTCTCTATCACGGAGACGAAACATTGCAAACATGACGCAGAGAGGTTTCACAAGGATTACCATTGCCCACGTCCCGTGCAGCTACGGACTTCACCGCTGTCTCGAAATCACCCACAGGAAGTATCACACCGAAAATCGTGCACCGTCCATGACTTGATCGCCAGACATGAAAACCGGTGGAGTTGGTAAGAGGTTGACAGACTTCGAGCAGCTTGATAGCAAGCCGTAGAGAGCTTGATTCACCAGCGTTTTGCAATGGAGATGTTTAGAGGCCACCCATGACAAGATAGCTAAGACTCAACCGATTGGCGTTCAAAGTGCTACGTTGAGAACTGTGTCAAATGCCCAACATGAGACATGAGTTGTCCAAACGATTACGGTCTAAACTACGACACACTCCGTTGCCACACTTATCACTACGGCATCGTCCGCCGTCCCGAAGGAACACCCTGTCAGTGGAATATTACAGTAAAACTCTCCGTGTCTTGCTCGCTTTCAGTGAAAAGCCGCTTAGTCCTTATGTGGCTCAGACATCATTAAAAATCATCTAGTTGACTTCAGCAGGGTCGAAAACCCCAGAAAACCTCCAAAACTAGTAAATTTAAATTTTTCAACTTTTTAGCACTACTTATGAAATTTTATAAGTGAATTTTTTTCACTTAGGGCAGGTCAATAGCGACCGAACCTTTTTTGAATCAAGTCAAACGGACTTGTAGAAGCAAAGTTACAAGCATTAAAGGTTTGGAGTCTTTTATGGCCTGGAGACGAAGGCCATCTCCTGGCGAACCTCTAAGTCTGACGCCTTAGCTGATATCATCAATGAAATTTTCTAAGTCGGTTTCTTACAGAAACCCGGGATTTGGAATGTCCGAAGCTATCATCGGAGCTCCAGAGTTCACATACCCCAACCCAGTCGGGAGGAGAACTGATTTCCACAAGCCGAGTTTCCACTTATATAGTGTGTGCGGATCAGCTGATGACGTAATACCTATCATCCAAACACTAAAAACCCGTCTATCACCGGTTCTAGTGCTCCGATTGAGCTGGAAATATACCATTTCCATGTAGAATTTGACGCTGAATCCAAATCTGGTCTCCGTTTTCTCATCCGATGCTTCGTTTTGGCTCTACAGTAGGCAGCCATCGCAAAAATTCTAACTCGTTTTTCACCAATCTCCCAAAATCTTAAATGGCGTCTCACATGTAAACGAAGACAGATATGAACAAGTCGTTTGTTTCAGTGAATTTGTCTCACTCTTAGCTTTCAAACGAGCTATGGCACGACAAAATCCGTCCACTAGAAGCCCAGAAGGGGGGGAGGGGGGGGGGGGGGGGGGGGGGGAATTATTTTTTCTCTCCCTTTGCGTTCAAATTCCACCCTTTCAAGCAGAGAAGCAGAACGCTGATTCAACTCTGAAATCAAATCCGTATCCGATCTTCGTTTTGTTTGAACACAAAGCCAAAGCGTCCCAAATTCTAACTCTGTTTTTTTTTCACCAATTCAACCAAATTTTCAATAAACATCTCTATCTAAAGAAGACAGATATGAACAAGCCGTTTCTTTCACTGAACGACAAAATCCGTCCACTAGAAGCAAAGTTGGAAGATCGGTGCCGAGGGGGGGGAGGTCAGAACTTTTTCTCTCCGATTGAGTTGGGAAGAAGTTCCTAGACCCAACTTTGGCCAAAACGTCCGAATTTGCACTCCATTTTCCCATCCGAGCACTCCTTCTGCCCGAAAAACGACTTTTCTCATCCCAAAACCTCCAACACCTGCCTTTTCCAACTCTGACGGTTTCCTGCCATTTTCCTCCCTAAACCCAAGAAAATGAGCCCAAACTGAGCTTTTCACTGCCTTTTTCTCACTCTTAGCTTTCAAATGAGCTATGGCACGACTTTCTACGATGTCTACAACCAAAGTTGGAAGTTTGGCAGAAGAGGGGGGGGGGTCAGAACTTTTTCTCTCCAATGTCGCTGGAAACATCCTTCCTAACCCAAAATTTCACGTAGAGTCCGAATTTGCACTCCGTTTTCTCATCCGAGACCTCCTTCTGCCCTAAAAACGACTTTTCTCATCCCAAAACCACCAACATCCACCCTTTCCACACTCTATCCTTCCCACATTCCTACCCCTTGCCTCATCACTCCTCCTTCCTTCCTTCCTTCCAGAGGGGGAGGGACCCGTTTCCTCCTCACGGACCCATTCCTCCCAACACATCCTTGGCGACTTCCTTCCAGAGGGGGGCTGAGTCAGCATGATGACTCATCACTGCACCGCACCGCACCGCACTTGAATTTGGAATGGGATTACTACTTTTAAAGCAAAAGCGAAGGGGCGAATTCATATTGACGAGTTCAGATATCAGTGAGTGCATAAAATAGCCATAGGAATATTCACCCTCAGTGAGGTAATCAAAGTTCCTTCACGATAAACATACACACAGTTTTGTACATGTATTGCATTGTTCAAGCTCAAGGACCAACTACTGTATATTAGCACTACGGATCATTGAGAGATTTTCTCAAGCTGAGAGTATGAAAAGATATCTTACAATCTAAACCAGCACCTCCTAAATCACACACTAAAGCAAGACATTATTCCCAACTGATAAAAAAACATACAGCAAAGCGTTAACGATCACGATGATTCGGAAATTCTAAATAAAGAACCTGATGTGAGTGACTATTTAATTGAGCAGCCGAATTCTGAATCCATCAACGAGAATTCCATAAGTTCCAGACGCAAAAGAATATCAGAAAACTGGAAGTGCAAACGTGAATAAGAGAAGAAGGTTAGAAGATCAGCCTTGGAAATAAGTAAAACAAGGACTCAAAAGACAAAAAGATAACTCATGTTAAAAAAGAGGTGGTCCAGTTTGGTGAACGTTGCCACAGACCTAACTGTGACAACAGAGAAAATTCATTATCAGTTGGATCGAATTGTCATCTATTAACCGAAGAGAGGAGACATGAAATTTTTGATTATTTTTGGAGGGAAACCAACTGGGACCAATGTAGAATCTATGTATATTCTCTCATTGATACCGTAGAGAAGAAGACGGAAACAAACTGAAGAATCAACACAGTCGCTCTCTACCCTATCATTATTTAAAGACAATGTTCCAAAATACTTTCCGAATATCGCATCGAAATATTTTGAATTGGCTAGCAAAATCTACACATGGATTATTTAAAAGTAGTACCAATATTCCGAGGGAAAATAGGCTCATTGGTCAGAATCTTGTCAAGAAGGAGCGCATTGATATTGCAAAACGATTCGTTGATTCTTTGGACAAAGTTTCATCTCACTATTGCAGGAAGTCACTATTGTAAGCAATACCTTGGCCATGCGAATTCACGAGTGTACCAAATGTACATCAGAAGTATGTTGTCTGGTTGCAACAACAAAATGAACGGCAAAATGACCCCGTTTCCCTAACAACATTCAAAGGCTTATTAAGAGAAAAGAACATCGAAATATTTCAACCCCCTAAAGACCAATGCGATGTTTGCAACAGTCATAAATAAAGAAGCATTGATGATGAAACTTATTCACTCCCCTTGAAATTGAAAGACAGTGCTAGCTAGATATGAAACGAATAGATACAAAGAAAATGAAAAAACCCGCGATGGAAGCTTGATTGCCATAAATGCTGATGTTCAAGCGGTCCGAACAATTCCGAAGTTGAATGCAAGTTGCTTGCATTTTAGAACAAAATTGAACTTACACAATTATACTATCTACAACAACTCTAGCCAATATATCCATTGTTATGTTTGGACTGAAATAAACGGCGGTCTATCAGCAAACAACTTCACTAATTGCTGAATTGATTATCTTGATAATCACATCACATGTGAGAAAGACTTGAAAACAATAATCATTTGGAGTGATGGGTGCGGGTCACAAAATCAAAATTGCACTCTCATTTCTTCCGTTTCACAATGGGCAAAAGTGAATAAAATCAGTTTTTTAAATACCTAGAGAAGGGACATACACAGATGAAGGTCGATTCTGCTCACTCAAAAATAGAGAAACTCCAAAAGAATATTGACCTACATGTGCCAGCAGACTACTGTAATTTGGTAACATCTGCAAGGAAGAATCCTTCTCCTCTCAAGTGCAATTATCTATCCTGGAGTTTCTTCAAAAATAATGAGGAAGTACAGACACGACCATCCATCCGACCAGGCTATACGAAAGGTGACCCATGCGTATCAGAAGTGAAAGAGTATAGATGTGATCCTCCGGCGATATATTCTATAAGCTTTTCCATGAAACTTCAACAGGTTTCGCTCTTCTGGCACAAAGAAACCGAAAAGAGCACCTCTCAATTACAAGATCCATATTCCGGTTTGATCCCCAACTCCCGAAGAAAATTAAAAGACTTGCAAGAAATCAAAAAAGTTATTAATCCCGATTATCATTCTTTCTACGACAACCTTCCCTACAGTGTATAACAAATATCATGCTGTGTGCTCCATTTTGCTGAATATTCTGATACATGTAAGTAATGACGTTTCAATCTTTTCATGATCGAATACTGCACTCCTGTTCTGCTTCCTTTTAAGTTAGTGTATATTTTTTACTCATTGTTCCGTGTAAATTGTTTTGTATATGAAACATCAACATTTTCTGATGAATCATACATGTGCATGTACATAATTCCGTTAAATTAATCGCTTTTATTCATTGCGATAATTTGTAGACTTCGTGTATCGTATAGGTAGATTGTAACTACAGTAAATTATGGCCAATATATTAGCAGATATATATATATATATATATATATATATATATATATATATATATATATTGGCAGATAATTATATTATCTGCGAGCAGAAGAAAGTAGCGCAATCAATAAGCAACAATTGAGCCGTGAGATTAAAGGTACTGCAACTCTAACCATATCATACCTGTAGAATACAGGATAATGACAAACTACGAACCATACATTCTGGATTAGTTGACTTCTGATTATTACCTCCTAAGGAATCATTATTCTATGGTTTTCAAGTTTTCAATAAACTTTCATGTACCTTTCAGATTAATGACTTACTTATTCTTTAATTAAGTCAACTTATTTCGTAGGCCTAAAGTGATAATGCGGTCCATGTAAAAAAATATGCGTCTATTTTCACCAAGCTATGGCAAAAATGCCTGCAAAGTAACAGAAAACTCAATAAAATGTTAGTAAGAAAATGGCGTAACATACCATTGACGACGATTTTTTCAGAATGAAAATGGCGTATCTCATTTTTGCAACTTTTTTGTCAGAACAGATGCTTTTATTGGGAACAAAAGTTATATATTCAAAGTTGTGATGTTGTCCTCTATACAATGGTATTTGATTTGTCTTGATTATGTAGATTTTTTCAGAGAAAAACGGTTTTTGTGATTTTCTCGAATCATGCTTTTTTGAGTTACGCCATTATTGCACGATGACGATATCCAGTACTACTTGAATTCAGGAGTTCTCTTCAAAGTTGCATTTTTCTCTCAAAGATATTGTTTGATCAATGACATTCGTTTCAAAATACTTCACGAAACAGATAATGTTTTCTAACTGTGACCATCGTTCGATCTTTTTCTGAAATCCAAGCAACTGTGTTGATAACCTGACATTTTCAGACATGCGTTTTGCAGTGATTGAGAAGTCGCAAGAGATTTTTATGATGAAGTCTGTTTCAAGTTCGCTACTGATGGATAACAAGAGCACGTAATCTCCCTTGAAAAAAATGATATCGATTGAGAACTTTTTGCTTTGAATATCCTTTTTAGAGGTCTGGAAATTTGATAATTTTTCAAATCTTATAAAATCTTCCAATTCATTTGGAGCAAAATTTCGCTGTTCAGCCAATAATTTTCGTGTGCCTGAAAGTCGTTCACGCTTGCGTTCGTTCAATTTATCTATAGAGTTGATTTCCTCAATTACTGAAGGAGGCGTGACTGACACAGATTTTCCACCACAACATTTCTTTGTGGGTGAATTTTTAGGCCAATGCAAATGAGCAGACTCCTATTTTTCTTGTTATTACTTCACTTTTAATTCTATTTTTCAGCACCTTTATCCACATTTTAAGTTGTTTTTCATCCTTCAAAGGAAATCGATGAATTCATACCTTTACAGATTTCTTGTGTCTGGTACGTTTACTTGATTCACAATGCAAAACGCTACATTTACACTTGAAGCTGGGACATTCCCATAACGACGTCTACATGTTTCATAATTTTAATAAACTTATAGTTAATAAGACTTAAGGTTTGTCCTTAAGAGGACAGGTGGTGCGTTCCCACCGGCAGACATTAAACGTTCAAGGCGCGTCAAACTTTTGACTATCCTAGGACTACATTTTAGAGCCAAACTTGACGAGATCGGTGTGGAGGACCTTCCCACTAGTCCATTTTTCACTCAGCGCTTCTAAAGCGGGGCTGGACCTTACCCCCTAATGGTCCTCTGACTTGTGATCCTCGACAAATGCATGAATGCATGAAGGTCTTTAAGCACAAAGACTTGACGGATCTGATTGCGTGCCGGGCGGACCTACCCGGGGGTCCATAACATAGCGCTATACGGGCTGGACTTCACCCTTAAGTGTACGAGATCGTACAAGACCGCTTAACAAGTGATCTCCTTGGTCAAAGTTTCAGGCTCGATTGATTAGGAACTTATATATAAATAGACACTTAGTAATCACTATGTCAACCCCATGGAGACCAGTAACCGACACAGTCCATTCATCACACTAGGGTAGTTATCGATAAAAAAAACAAAACAACATTTGTCTTTTTGACAAAATACGAACTTGATCTGCCAGAGTATGCAAAACAGCAAATTTGCCAACATGTTTTCGATTTGACTGCCAAAGTCTATGGAAAATCATTTCAAATCTGGCCTCCGCAAATCGTCCACAGATCGAGAGTTCCAATCCCTAGTATATCATAGGTATCCCTGCTACTATATGAATGCTACTTTACGGCATTCCACGAGTTAGAAATATGGTAAATGACCGAGTACGCAGGGTGAGTGCTATTTAAATCTAACGAGTAACATGCACCAATTATGTATGAGAATTTTATTTGCTGACGTGTTATGATGATCAAGGACAGATTGTGATTGACATGTCCATGATTATCACGAATATTTGAATAGAAATGTAGCGTGACCGATAATGTAACTTTTATTCACAGATTCAATCTACATGTATACTAAACCAGGACCAGCTCTCTCATGAATGGCATAGATTACCCTCCTTCTAGTGCATTGGAGCAAACATTATCTGCCGCGCGAGTAATAATCTGCTTTACAGGTCAAATATAGAGGTAGGATATCAGTGTTACTGTACATTCACGTAGACAAATAATCTCACCTGATTCACTATTAAGGAAAAAGAGAATATACCACAACTACTCCATCATTGCTGTAGAAATAGGCTACAAAAAATTTAGCACATCATCTCATATAATGCACATCCGCACAGCGCTAAAGTTGTCTCCTTAAACAGCCACTAGAATTAGTGTGCGTGCATTCTCACGTTTTCTCAAAAACATTGTCAACCAATGACATCGATTTTGGTAAAGACTCAGATGTATCAGAATATTATCAAATGTCATTGCGCACATGTGTCACAGTAAGTTGTGTACAATTCAAACTGCTGGTTGAACCGCCAAGCCGATGCTTTAAATATCATCACCAAAGATTTAACTGTATCCCTGGAATGAAAGAGAAAGATGCCTGTATGTTGTCATCAGTCACTATTTGCGACGGAATGGCTGTCTTACTTATATTCTCTGTGAGCAAATTCGATTGGTTATCGGAAGGGATGCAGAAGGTCCTCAATCTTGACCGCACGCACACAGCGATGCAGATTCTCACAGCAAAATCGCTGTCCCCACCGTGGATCCACGCAGACATCCAAGAAATGCAATTGCTTGAAAATGTAAATTTTGTCGTTATAGATGATAGTTTTCGGTCTGATGGTAGTTTATTCGGACGCTACTGTTCGGAAGAGTAAAATTGCAGCTGAAAAGGAAAATAGAATAATATGAGAAAGCAATGATAATAATAGAAGACATCAACGGCGATTTTGCGGAACTGGATAATAGAAGAAATGAAAATAGAAGAATTTCTAGAAATTGAAGGATGAGTTATCTTAAATACAGCGGATATGACGGTTGGCAAATATACATGGAAAAGAGAGGAATCGACAGCAGTCGTCGACTATGCATTGTGTACGGAGAATATGGTGGATAAAACAAGGCATATGGAAATTGAAGAATCTAGAAACTTTTATTTAAGCAATCATAACAATCATAACAAAATTACACTTCATATAGAAAATGAATCTATGAAGATCAGAAAGAAAACAACATTGGGACTTAAGAAATAAAGAGAAATTGAAGAAGTTCGCTGATGATTGCAAGATAGAAATAGATAATATGCTGCAGGTAGCTGGCAGCTACTTATGGCAGACAGACGCCTGAAAACGGTTGTTGCATGATAAAGAAATGACATCCATTTCAATTGAATAGACATGGGAGAATATCTTGCTTACTTTTCGGTAAATTTTCGGATTGAGTATTGTCTTCAATGTGGCAATCCTGACCGAATTTTCTTCTTTACTTATTCCTCACTTAACCCACTACCGCCCAATGTTCCACTTATAGAACAATTTTTTGAATCACAATTATAAGCATAAGAAATTTTTATAAGTATCATTTAAGCATGCAGATATTAGAAGCATGATGTAAATAAATTCAACAATGCCTGGTAAAGCATTTTGTTTTAATTGGGTTCTGTCCAAAGAAATTTGAAATTTCGGAAATTTTCAAAATTTATCACTGAAACTTGTTTTCCCACTCCTGTCCATAAAAAAATAAGGTAAGTCAAACTTTTCTCGGATTACAATTTCTGCATTAGTCTGGTGACGTACAATACAATTATTTCATTTATCGTTGCTTTTCTGCGTTCATATTGAGTTTTAGAAATGTTGTTCCATTTCTGGAACATTGGACACTTAGGGTGTTACATTTTCCATAATGCGCTAAATAGTCAATGTCAAATATGGATGCTTATCATAGTAAGTTATGCAACACATTCGTGTAGTAATTGTATCAGTTGTAATTTTAACTTACAAGCAGGAACTTCAAGTTAGTCGGATCGCCTCAGATGGTATTTACACAAAAAGGGCTACGCTAAGTAGACTTTCTAAACTGATACTAATCAATTGTTTCATATTGCATTTTCATTGAATCTTATTGTACTATCATCTTCATTTGGGGTTACTACAGCAATTTGACTTTGCTTACTATAGCAAAAAAAGTTCACCACTGCATCCTGGCCCTGAGGTAGAGATGTTTGCACCTCTAACTACTGCGCTAAGGTACTTTACTAACACGAGCACAGTAGCAACCTACTTAATTGGAACCAATTTCACCCTCGTCTTACTTATCAATTGTTATTACTTACTTATTTTCTTAATTAATTGAGTACTGATTTAATTCCTGTCTATCTTTTTTTCAGACGGATGCCAAAGAAACTATTTTCAGTCGAAGAAGCTGCACAGCTATTGATCGAAAATTCTGACGAAGAATCTGATATTGATTTGGTAATTTTGCCACCTGAGTCCTCACAATATATCTCCGATGAAGATGACATAGCAGATGATGATTTATTACCATCTGACATCAAAGATTTGCCAGGTTTGGTTGAAATCCATCAACGGTCGGACGATGGATAATGCTCAATGCCACAACCAAAGCGTAGGAAAGTATCGCATCATTGGGAGAAAAGCTCTGATTTTCGTAATTCGTTAACAGAAGCTGAAGTGACGCCCATTGACGAAAGTTTCCCACTACTGGTGGATAAAGAAACAAGTGAATTATTTACATTATTCTTTGATCCGACCATTATAGATCTCTGCTGCACACAGACGAATTTGTATGCCCACGAACGCTTACAACATGGATTTCGTATAAGTGAAAAAGAAATTTTTCACTCCTCAGTGGCTATCACAGTTTACCACAAGAACATCTATACTGGAGTGCGGACGAAGATGTAAGAGTATCATTTGTCTTCGAAAAAATGTCAAAAAACGCTTTAAAGAGATCAAGCGTTTTTCCATTTAGCCAACAACGCGTCCCTTGGCAATGATGACAAGATGGCAGAATTAAGGCCATTTTTAGAGATATTTCGAAAAAATATTCAGCAATTTGTATTCTTTTCAAGCAAATTGAGTCTGGATTAACAGATGATACCATGGCAGAAATAATGCAAAAATGTACGTCAAAGGCAAACCGGTGAAATTTGGATATAAGGTGTTTGTCCTGGCTTCGTCATGCGGTTATCCGTTCGATTTCGAAATCTTTACTGGGAAGAAAATTGATTCCGAATTACCACTTGGAGAGTCTGTCGTTCAAACATTGACACAGTGTCTTCCAAATAAAAGTGAGCATATAATCTACATGGACAGATTCTTTTGTTCAACGAAAACGTTCAGACAATGTAGAGAAGACGGATTGCGTTGTAAAGGCATTGCAATGGAATCTCGAATTGAAAAATTCCCAATAATGTCTAAAGCGGCAATGAAAAGGCTTCCTCGAGGTAGTTACATTGAATTTTCAAACGATGAAGTTGTTGTCTGCCAGTAGAACGACAGTCGTCCAGTAGTTGCCATCAGCAATTTCGAATCTGTGAATCCCGTTCACAGTGGTAGTCGTTGGAGTAGAGCCGATAGAAAACGCATACCAGTGCCCATCCCCCATTTGATTAATAATTACAATCAATATATGGGCGGCGTGGATCTTCTTGATCAATTCTTGAGTGATTACCGGCCTAAGCTAAGAAATATGAAATGGTGGTGGAATATTTTTGCCAACTTTTTGAATATGGCCGTCGTCGCTGCATGGCGACTTCATCATAGTTTGAAAGGAAATGAGCCACCTTCAATTTCGGAGGTAAGAATAAATAGAATAACAAACAATACATTTAGGTCTACATGTGTTGTGACTACGTAGGGGGTGAATAGTCACACGTTGATAACATATACATGTATAAGCCTGGAAGGATTTTCTTGTATAAAAGGCCTGGTTTAATTAATAGGGATAAACATAACTAGATAAACGTGCAATGACCAATAGTAAAAACTACATTTGTCTTACAGGGCGATTGTTCGATCACTCATGGCAAAGACACCGAGTAAGCAACAACATCCAGGACCCAGCAGGACACCTTCTCAAACTGAAAGAACAAGCAATTTTCACTCTGATAAGCAATTATCTCATCTGATAAACAAGGACATTGTAAAGTAAGCTGAGAAACAGGAAAATCAAAGTCATTTTATTAGGGATTATGTACCTTTTGTGTATAGTATTAAGAATTGAAATCAAAAAATATGTGTCAGTTCATTGATTACCCAATGTCGACGTAGCGGCCAAATGATTGCAAAATCAAGGCGAGTGAGTAAAGTAAACGTCACTCCATCTGTTGACAATTTAAATCCAGTAGATGCAGAGTCTCTGTATTTCATGTGAGTGTTTTCGATCTGACTTCCAATACAATCCAGCTATATTATCGGCTTTACAGATTTGATCATGAGGATAGTTTTGATCACGATGAGACGAGTCAGTTCGGGAAAACAAAATTCAAGCGCTTCATTTTCACATGATCTGGGTTCAATAATTTGTTCTCTTTATTCGACTTCTATTGAAAATAATAAATAAAATTGGGTACGGATAAGTTTCGTTACAGACGAATGTTCATTATAGCGAGTGTCGACTTTATTTGATTTTCGAAGATATATTGAGGACACGCAAAGTGACGCATGCTGAATTTAGGTTGAGATAGGCCAACTAGTCTTCAAGAGCACTATTCATTATCCATGATACAAACTATTCTGAGTCCACTGGTGGTGCGACTGGATACAAATTACTGGAATAGGGTTAAAACCCATTTTTGACCGAATTTTTGATTTTTATATTAGCAGTAATTTTGATATATTTTACCTTGGTACATATCGAATTCACTATTTTTTCTTTCGGAATTTCATTATTGCGCTCAATATTTGAAATTCAAATTTTGTTCCATAAGTGGAACTGTGTGCATGAAAGGTGCACTTTGTCCTCCAGAAGTGGAACTATGAGCTCTGAAGGAACAGTCAATTCAAAGATATTCTCATTGACGTTAAGTTTTCAAAATTTATTGATTGCTTAGAGACAACACAGACGGTGATAAGCAACACATTATAATCAATGAAACGCAATTCAGTTTTCAAATATCAATAGACCATTATCAAACTTAATTTTTCAATGAAACAACAGAATCAAGAATAAACACAAATTATCTAAACACAAACTAACACTCAGGTTTTAAAAGTTCACTTCAAAATTAGTTTCCAACAGAATGAAAATCAGCAAAACATCTTTCATGCAAATTCACTAAGCATTTCAAACACATCTTCTTAGTGTTTGCTCGATATAGAGCACACCTGCTCTGTTTAAATGCTGATCCAATGTTATGATCACCCACATTGGATTTCCTCAAAGTCAAAGGTACTCGTTTTTCGAGGCTCATGTGCTTTGCTTGTTGAGGTCTTCCTCGACATGGTCGTTTTGTTCGCGCCAGAGACAGATAATTCTGAACGATATTTCTTCGAAACGCAAGTTGATCCAGATCATGTCCAGATTTTCGATGTAATTGCCATGCATTTTGCATCACCGACTCTATCGCAAATAAAAACAACGGCCACCACCACTTCTTCGAACGAATGGAAGTGGCGTAATATGACATATTCTGGTCCATCCTGTCTACACCGCCCATATATTTGTTATACTCATGGATCAATCGTGGTTGTTTTATTGTTACCTTTTTCTTCGACGCCGCTGACCATCGGGAAGCTGCAGACATAGGTTCGATGCCGTGTGCCGTGCTGACGACGTGAAAAATTTTATTATCGTTAAAAACAACTACGATGGTCTCAGTACTAGTGTCAACACGCTAGTCAAAAGAGCCCCTTGGTTCTTTTTTAAGTTCCTTTTGACCTTTCAATGGGCATTTCTTTGTTCTGTTCGACATGATGGTACCTGTCAAACCAATATTTCGCCGGAGAAGTCGATTAGATAACTTCAGCGAAGAAAAGAAACGATCACAATAAATATTGTAGGGAAGATCTGGTACACTTTTTAACAAACGCAAAACTACACTTGCTCCCAATCCTAGCTCAGGATCAATCTGCGATTTACCTTGATAAGGATCAAAATCAATTAAGTACCTTTCGAGTCACATAAACACCAAATCTTATACCCATATTTCAGAGGCTTGTTATGAATGTACTGCTTACCACTGTGTTTGCCGTAATATTTTGCCATTGCTTCATCAACACACAGGTTTTCTGGAATGTGATCCTTGATTAAATTTGAATAAATGGCTCTCAGCTTGTCGAATAAAGGACGAACTTTGGCATACTTGTCGTTTTTATCCAATTGATCATTGTCACTGAAATGTGAATACTTTTTCAGCAGTTCGAAACGAGCTCTGAACATCGCATCACAAACGAAGGAATTTGTTGTTTCAGTATCATCTTCCCCCATCATCCTCCATCGTGGAACACTGATGTAACCGGAGATAAAAAGAATTCCGAGAAAAGCACGAATTTCGACCTTGTCAGTCTGAAACGTAAAATCATGGTAGCGCTGCGCAGCATAGATTTTGAACATGTCCACTCAATCATTTCATCACTCATCACCGATTCAAAACATTCAACAGGATTATTTGGAAACTGTAAAGAATTTTCAGTTGGAAAAAGTCCCCGCTCTTTCGGATTTAGGTCACGCTTGACCCAGGAGATCACCGACTCTGACACACATGTAGGCACATCAGCATTCGTATGAACCGAAGGTAATTCATTGATTTCATGTGATCGTGTACAGAAATGTCCTTCAACGGGAGCAGTCACTTGTCGTCTTGATAAATTGTTCACACTAAAACACTCATCCTCACTCCCACTGTCCTCATCAGACTCTTGGCCGTCACCTGGCGGTTCCATCATAATCTTGGCGCTAGCAATATCATCATCGTTTTCAATAATGCTGACAACTTCATCGAGCGTGTATCTTTTCGACATCTTAGTTAAAAAATGAAGATAGATATCGTTTATGCACGGCAATGGAAAGCCTAAATATCAGAGATACCTATTGGCTATCGAGTGACAGGTAATTTCTTTCAACAAGCGCTGTGGTGGCAGACGTCAGATTCCAGCGTCATATGAAGGGAAGATATTCATGCACCTGTGATAGTTTCGAAAGGCTTATTCCATCTGTGGCGTAGATATTGCACGTGTGATAACTGATTTTATTCAATCTTTCAACGATCGCTGAGTCAGCAGAAGTAACTGTTGATAATATCATGTTTCGAAATTACTGATACCTGCCATGCCCAGAGTTCCACAAGTGGAACAAATTTTGAATTTCAAATTTAACAGCGTAGGATCTGTTTCAAGACTCAGATTGCATTAAAGCATAGCAACCTCAATACGAACAATACATTTAAAGTGCTATTTCGTTGTTAAACATATTTTTTATATCAGAATAGAAACAAAAAGAAAAAGACGTATTAAATCTTATGAAATTTTTGGAATAACTCAGGTATTCATGCATTTCAGAAGCATTGTGGTTATGAAGAATGTCATGTTTTAGATTTTATATCATCGGCTGCTTCAATTATTAAGTCTAGTATACAAATTTTTATACAATCAGTTTTCATTGCCTCTCCAAATTAATTTTAAAATTTTGTTCCACTTCTGGAACTGTGGTCAAAAATGGGTTAAAATATGCAGCACTTGTTCTCAGGTGCATCAAGTCTCAGCCGATTTGTAATTTTACGATAATAGCCTATCCTAAAACTTTCCGATGGGTTTACATGTGTGTCATGAACAACGAATATGGCAATTCAACACCACAAACATCACCTTCACGGACTTTTGTGATTGAAATCGCACGCTCATTTGCAGTCCAACAGTTATCTGGCAATTTAGGATGAATATGAAATTTGCCGCAAGGTTGATCGGCAAAATTGTGTTTCATCATGTGTTTGTTTGAGCATGCCTCTTATCTACCTCTATCGGCGTTGAATATTCCCAAGTAGTTCTCATAAATGTAAAATCTGTCTCTCAGCAGCCCTCCGCTTCTTTGAATTACAAATTGCTGTACATTGCCGAACAACTGTAATAAATTGATCAATAAATAATTAGAAATGAGACTCCTTAATGCTCATTTGACATGATATTCTTGAAAAGCATATGAACGAAATAGAGAATCAATATGTGAAATTCGACTGCCTTGTAATGTAGAAATTCTTTCCACGTTCGACATCTTTCAGAAAATTTTGAGGATATAAAACATTAAATAATAAAGTATTAAAGATATCAAGATATTAGATAATAGTAGTTAGAATTGCGGACGCACTGATAGTGGATACGAACATGGATAGGAACATGTGTTCCGAATTGCCAATGCGAACATGGATATGAACATGTTCCGAATTGCGAATGGATGCGAACATGGATAGGAACATGTAAATAGGAACTGCGTTCCGATTGATAGGCGAATTGAGATCATACTCAATGATTCAGAACGCCTTGTTCCGAAATTGAATTAGAGTATGTGAATTAGAATAGGGATGCGAACATCTATTTCGGTACTTAAACAGGTGTTTGTTTTGAGACTGCTTGCTCAAATGCGACAATTGTGGCCATTGTGACTATGATGACAATTTTATTTATTTTCATAATGCGTTTACAGATCAGAAATTATGTTATGAATGTTGTATTATTTACTAATCAGAATCCCATTTACAGAATTTGCGAAATGAAAACAAGAGGTTTACAATGTAAGTGTAATTAACCATAAAAAATGAAAGAAGGTAAGTCACGTCCCTCGGGGGACTCCGTTAACTTCAAGAAGTCCTCAGCCCATTCGAGGAATGTTGCATTGTTTGTGAAGTCGTGATCACACTCGTGTATAGGGCACTTCGCCGACAGTCCTTTTCTCCTTTGGAGTGCTGTCACTGTTAAAGTCTTCCAGAGTTCCACTTTGCATCCGCAACACAAATTAACCTTCGCATCCAACGATCCACCCATAATTACTTGGCTTTCATTTTGGTAACAGAACAGTTGTTTCTGGGTACTCATCATGAAATAGATTCGTAATAGATTCTTAATGTCTACTCAAGTCACGAGGATTAGAACTTGCTTAATTGGAACAATTACATCCTTATATATCCCTTTAGGGAAAATCGGAACCTCTCTGATTGGCTGTTGGGAATTCCTTTGTTTGAAAAGTATATAAGTCCTAGTTGTGTACCAATTCTTATCAAAGGTTCTAATCCTCAAGTACCATAGCTATTTTATCTATATTATTCTAATCACATTAAAAATGGAACGTACCACAACACCTCCCGCTTCTCCTGTCGAAGAGATGGAATCGCCATGCGAACCCATAGTGTTGGGAACAGGACCCGTGATTACAGAATCATCAGATGATGAAAGCGTGGTTCTAAGCAGCTTCATCGAAACACCGCTGGAAGCTCTTATAACAATAAAGACACGTGGTGGAAGTCACGTTCGTAACGCTCCACGAAAAACAAGGACGAAAAAGATATGTGTGCGTTTGGAACCTGAAGAAAGGGATTTGACCACTGCGCTGGAGTTCAGCATAATAGATCCAGCCACGCCCCGCCGCTGCCCTGGTGCCCCCAAAAAGACAAGAGTATGTGTTCGAGTTGACCTGAAGAGAGTGATTCCTTTCCCCAATATTGACAATATGTAATTTTTATCTTTAATAACACTTACATAAATGAACAATCTTGTTTTTATAATTTCACAAATCGAATTTCTAATAGGATTTGAATGGGAACTGGGGATAGATATATTCATCTCTGAAATAGCTACCTTTAAGTATTTCTAAGTTTAATATTTGGAAGATATATATTTCAAATCACTTGTTTGTGACTTTGAAGCAGCACCGAACGTACTAGAACAAGTTTGAAATGAATATTAATGTGTAATTCAAATGATAGTCAAATTGGATGAAAGTTTGAATAGATTTACAGTGTTTTTTGAATGCTTTTTTCACCTTAGGATGATATCATACATATTGCATACAATACATCATCAGCTAGAGAATGAAAAGACCTTTCTAATGATATAAGGTATGTACCCATTCGATGAAGAAATCCCTGTTGTATGCAAGTGTATGCAGGAAGAAAATTTATGATTTCAATTTCTAAGTTTCTCAACTAAATTCTATCTATCTTTCAAAGGGCTATAGCTGCTTCGGATGGTGTCATACATGTGTCATACAATACACCATTAGAATCAGCATGAAAAGAGCATTCGAATGATATAAGGTATGTACCCATTCGATGAAGAAATCCCTGTTGTATGCAAGTGTATGCAACTGGAAAAATTCTAAGTTTTTCTCAAAAATAACTAAGTTTTCAAGTTTTTGAAAATTTTCAAAGTTAAAGTTTGATCACTCGAAATGACTATAATGCATAAACTTCCACATGAACTTGACCTTGACCTTTGACTCGATCTTGACCTTTGACCTTCATACACTTCATACACTTCATACACGGCGGGGGGGGGCCTCAAAATTTGTCGGGCGCTTCGCGCCCTCGAAATTTTTCGGATTATAGGGTAAATAAATTTTCTCGTGCGCTTCGCGCACTCAAAAAATTATTTACCCATGGGTTCCGGGTGCCATAGATACTCTTCTTGCTTCCCTAACCCTAACCCTAACCCTAACCCTAAACCTAAACCTAACCCTAACCCTAACCCTAAACCTAACCCTAACCCTAAACCTAAACCTAACCCTAACCCTAAACCTAACCCTAACCCTAAACCTAACCCTAACCCTAGATGCCATTAAATTTAAATTTGGTGCAAAATTTGATTTTCAAAATTTGGCGCGAAATTTGATTTTACGAAATTTGGCGCGAAATTCAAATTTCGATTTTTGCGCGTTTTATGATGCAGTCTGGATTTAACTTCTTAAAACTTAATGACTTTTTCTTTATTATTTGAATTTAGATGAAATCCTTAACTTAAGTAGAATTTTAAATGTTTAGAACTGCAGGGAATCCATCTTCATCACATGTTAATTGGCTTAACTTCGCGGTTACATGTACCACTCTAGCATCAAAGACTTTGATGGCACTTTTCTATTTCATCATTAAAATATATCAGCTGTTTAGTTTTGTTTGAATTCAACAGTTTGTTTTTCTATACCAATGTGATGTTATGATGACATCCGGTCTTTGTTCATGGTTCCTTTGTTAGAATCATATATAAAGAAGTTGTAGAGCTCCGTTCTTCACTCATTTTTGAATTATTCTGTGTGCATAGCAGACCTCGTTCTCCGTCTCTCCGTTTTCTCGATTTAAAACTGCATTTCTGAAGTGAGTTCTACATTCTTCTATTCACTACTTTATATAGTTTGGGAGTAGGAATATTACTAAGTTCTTATAACCAATTAGTTAAAAACATGTGGCTGGATCTTAAGTTAGGAACACTATATGTTATATTATTAAACAGAATTATTAATTTTCATAATTAATTATAGCATTTTCAAAACTTATAAAGCACACAAGTTTACATGATGAAGTGTTTAAATAAAGATAAACATTTCCAAAGTGTGCTTCAAATTTGTAAATAATTCAAATGCTAATTTTGTTTTCAAAGTGATAGTCTGTGGACCATTTACAAATTAAAAGTTGTTTAACCAAAGTCAGAAATGTTTATCTTTTTCAAAACAACAGTTTCGTTTCTATGATTTCATTTCGAAATAAAATAATAATACATCAGCTGATTTCAATTTCATGTTAATATGTAAACAACCCTTTTCAAGATAAATTCAACATTTCGACTTTCGGTTTCTATCTCGAAAAATATATATCTCTGTCAGAAAATTAATGACTGTAGAATTACTTTCCAATATTTATACAATAGTTACTTAAATGAGTTCATATTTGCTAACAGACAATGTAATGACAAACGTTTTCCATGACTTACAGAAATGGTTCGTCAAGCAAGCATTGCACGTCAAAGATTAATTTTCCACTACTGCGAGACTTGTAAACAACCGGTGCGTCATGCCAACAAGAGTGGGCATAAAGATTGTAATTTCAAGGAGGGCTGCACTTATGTCTACTGCCTCACCTGCAGAGCCTACGTGCGAAGCACAAAAATGGCCAACGACGAAAAGTCCAAAGCCTTTATCATCCGGCATGCTACCTGTGCGCAGGAGAATGGCAGGGGTGGAGTTAACCTGACCTCGAAAGCCGAAAGAAACAAATTGGCTAGACTGTTCGCGAAGGAGGATAGGGCTGCAGAAGGAGTTCTAAGTCAATGCGCAGAACCCTCAAAACCCCCAACAAAACCCCCCACAAAAAGAAAATTCAAGTCAAGAGAATTCCTGGACAGTGACTCGTCATCCAGTGATTTAGAGGTGAGTACTGATAACTGCACATGCTAAATTTAAAATAAAAAATGAATAATGTTAAGAACATTTGTTTCGCTATGTATGAAGTAAATTCAATTTTTAAAACATTTCAGTGTCCGAGGTCTCAAGCGAAGAAAAAGACAAAGATTGTCAAAAAGTTACCTCAAGTGAGAAATGTAAGTCATGTTGATAAAAATTAATCACCTTTGATGTAAAATAATATGTTATTTCTCTTTACAGCTGTTTAAAATTCTGCCACCGGTACCGAAGATGCGTGTGGTAGAAGAAACAAGTAGCCCACGTCCCGTAAGTACAGCTGTTATAGTCGTTATTATAAGTTCCTCTCACCACTTAATGTATCATACATAATGCATTTACTCAATTATTCTTCTATCTTTTTCTACCGTTTCAGGTAATGAGATCCTTATCCCTGAAAAAGACCAGGGTTAATAGCGTCGCCTCAACACCTGCGACTACAACTTCAGTTGAGGATAATGAGGAGCGTCCCTATACAATACGGGAGTCCTCATCCGATGAGAGGGAGGATTCAGACGAGAGTAGCGAATCTTCAACATCGACCACCTCGTCCTCTTCAACATCAACCACCTCGTCGCCCACATCTGATGAGGATGAAGCAAGGCATTCCCTTGTAAGTACCGAATTTAATAATTAATAACTAAATCTCATGATTTCTCTTGATAAATGCTGTTCTAAAATTATAACAGTGATATCTATTTTCAAAATAATTCGATTCAGGACAATTTTTCACCGTTGACTCCTGAGGTACGATTTTCACAATTTTGTTAGAACTGTAGTGCTCTATCCTCATTATAAGGACATATAGATAGTAAACAATTATTTCTTCTCATTTCAGGATATGTGTGATTTCACATCACAAGAGATATCATTCTCCCGAATCCGTGCGTCGCCAACTTGCAGCGTTCAGCTGCCCCCTACACCGATCCTTCAATACCGAACTCCTGCTCCTACTCCGGTCCCCTTTCCTGATCCTGCTCCTGCTCCAGTCCCTGTTCCTGCTCCTACTCCGATCCCTGATCCTGCTCCTACTCCGATCCCTGTTCCTGCTCCTACTCCGATCCCTGTTCCTGCTCCAGTCTCTATTCCTGCTCCTTTACTACAACAATGCAATGTCGACCTAGACGATACATTCGAGAATGATGAGCGGCTAGAAGAGAGGTTAAAACTGTACCAGCAACGCCTGAAGATGGCTGAGGAGAGAGAAACTAAGCTCAGGGAGGAGAATAGGGGTTTGATTGTGTCCGTTAGAAATTTAACACAGTCAAACCTACTATTGTCCTCCTCTGTAGCCAGAGGTGGTCGACAGTTTGAGCGTGAGACGCTGATGCACTTAGTGTTTCGCGATGGGGAATTCACAAAAGTGAGGCTGTCTCACATGGAGGACACGACCGACTGCTGTGAGCAGTGCCACCATATTAAACTGTCGCACAGCGACAGGGTTAAGTGTGAAAAAATGTAAACTTTTTACTTTTACTTTTTGTTTTGACTTTAAATGGAAAAAGAAATTGTTACAAGTCCTGTCTTCTTATTTCATCGTAGATTGGAACAAATGTCATTGGCTAGTAATCGTTGTGACGTCATAGGATGATAAAAATATATATAGTCTGCAAAATTATAATCCTCACCAGTTTAATAAACATGGTTGTCTGTTCTAAATGTGGAAAAACGTTTACTCTTAATGGTAATTTGCAACGCCATGAAAAGTTTTGTAAGTTAGGAAAAACTTATCAGTGTAGGAAGTGTCCATATGAAACGAAACGACAGGATAATCTAAAGCGACACAATCTAGTCTGTGATAAGCAACCAAGTAATTGTAATTTAAATTCAAATCCTCGAAGTATCTCAGCTAATGATAGTGAAATACCCGAATCTAGTACTGCTGAATCAACGTCTAGACATGTACCAATCAGCGCTTCAAATAATAGTTTGATCTTTATGCAATGCTGCTCCCGCTGTGGTAAAACGTATAATTCTATAAGCAAATTCCGTCAGCATATGAATATGCATAATACAAATAGTGAGATGAATATTCAAAATAATCATGGAAGTGTAAGTCTCAGCGAAAGCGCGCTCAACGGTCATGCTCGTGTATACGACATCACACCATCAGCACACACAGTAGATATAACTTCCTTTTTATTAAGTATGCGATCTATATTAGAGAACCTAGTGACAAACCTTCTAGAAAATTTTCAACTACGTGGTCGTCTGGTAGCACAAATTCGTTATGTGCGATCAAATCCTCAGGAAGATGAAACGTTTCTCGCACACTTTACTTCATCATCCACAAACTATATTTATGACTATGATACATGGTTCCAAGATAACTTAAATAGTCTCTCAAGTCATATTGAAGCTTTTGCAAATAAGGGTAGCAATTGGGTTATAGATGAAATACTAAATATAGAATTCAATGTTATTACTAGTCCATTACTTTCTGGTGGAGAAGTATTTAATCTACCAAAGAGTCTGAAAGATTCGAAGGCTGTAATTAATGTACATTCAAATGCAAATGACTGTTTCTTGTATTCAGTTCTATCAATGCTACATTACAATGATGTATCATATTCTAGGAATGAGATAAAATCATATAGTAAATGGACATCTGAACTAAATATGAATGACATCTCTACACCCGTATCAATTAAAGATATTCCTAAGTTTGAGAAAAATAATGACATTAAAATCAACATTCACCTTTACGAAAAAGGACTAAAAGGTGTTCGATATAGCAGCAACTTTATTGGTAAACGGACTGTGAATATACTACTAATTATAAACAATGAACGTGCACACTATTGTGGAATCAGAAAACTATCAAGATTATATAGAAAAATAAATAGAAGATATAAACATTTCTGCGATCGATGTACCCAATCGTTTACATATAAGACAACTTTGGAGCGACATTATCAATTTTGTGTTCGTGGAAAGGCACAAATAGAAAGAATGCCTAAACAACTAGAGGTAAGCACAAGTAGCATGGAATATCAATTAAGTCCTCCTGTAGTTGTTTATGCAGATATAGAGTGCTACATCGATAATAAAGTACACAAACCGGCAGCAGTTGGTGTTTATCATGTTTGGCATAAAGCTCTCCAGTCCAGATTTGAAAACAAATATTATGTCTTCAAAGGAGAGAATTGTATTATGGACTTCTTGGATCACCTAGAAAATATAGCTCAAAACTTATATGATAATCAGCGTGCAATAAGTCGGCAACCAATGTCTCTTTCTTCTGATGAAGAAGAAAAACATAAAAATGTAAAAAATTGTAATAAATGTAAAGCTGTATTTAGTGATGATTGCATAAAAGTAAGAGATCACGACCATTTAACAGGAAGATATAGACAAACAATATGCAGTAAATGCAATCTTCGATTAAAACTAAATAGGCGGGAACTACCCATCTTCTTCCATAATTTTAAGAATTATGATAGTCATATCGTTTGCTATAAAGCAATTGGAAAGAAGAAGTCATGGAAATTGGAAGTAGTAGCAGCAACAGCTGAAAAGTATATAACTCTATCCGCCAGCGTCCCTGTAAACGAATACAAAGGAAAAACAATCTACTTCAAGTTAAAATTCTTAGATTCTTATCAATTTTTAAGTGCATCATTGAGTGAGTTAGCAAGAGGATTGCAAGTTTATGAACATGTAGAAAAACTAAGAAATGAATTTCCCCTGTTAACAGATGATATTCTTTATCAAAAGGGAGTGTTTCCCTACTGTTATTTCAAAAGTCTAAATACATTGACAGAAAAATGTCTGCCACCACAATGTGAATTTTATAATGATCTCACTCGTGAACATTGTTCAGATGAAGAATATAAGCATGCTAGTAATGCGTGGTTTGCTTTCAATTGTAACAATTTTGGTGATTACATGCTTGCATATCTCAAATTAGATGTGTTATTGCTGGCAGATATTTTTGAAGTTTTTAGGTCACTAAGTCAAAGTGAAGATGAAGTAGATCCTGTCCATTTCGTTAGCCTTCCACATCTTAGCTTTACTTCAGCTTTAAATTTGACATCTAATGATCCTCCACACTACATACAAGACGAAAGTATGTATAATCTCTTCGAAAGGGGAATAAGGGGTGGAATGACTTTTACGAACATTCACAGAGCACGTGCACGCATTTCGGAATTACAAAATAATACAAATGAAAGTCGTCACTTATCTTACATTGATGTCAATAACCTTTACGGTTCTTCGCTCAGTAAGAGTCTACCACATTCAAATTTTAAATGGTTGAGTGATAGTGAAGTAAGCTATTTTCTAAACGAAGAAAATATACAAGCTATCGATGATGATGGTGAAATTGGCTATATTTTTGATTTGAACTTAGAATATCCTGCAAACATACATGATGACACTGCCGATTTCCCATTAGCGCCAGAGATGCAGACCGTAGAGCAAAATATGTTCTCAACTTATATGAAGGATTTACATAGGAAAATAAGACCAGACACTAAATTCAGTTCAACTAAAAAACTCTTGCTTCATCAATTCAATAGGGAAAATTATGTTGTACACTATTCAATATTAAAATTTTATTTATCCATGGGTATGAAAATCACAGAAATTCACAACGGTATAAAGTTCACACAAAAGCCATGGTTGAGAACGTACATTGATATGAATTCACAAAAGAGAGCTCAATCAAGTACCAACTTTGAAAAGTCATTTTATAAGTTGAAAAATAATTCTTTATATGGTAAAACAATGGAAAATGTAAGACGAAGGAGAAAATTCAAATTAGTAAACAGCGTGGAACAATGTCGAAAATTATCAAATCATCCTCTCTATGTACAGCATAAGATATTTGATGAAGATCTAGTTGGTATGGAAATGTATAAACCTTCAATAATGTTGAATAAATTGATTTATGTTGGTCAGGCGGTACTTGACTATAGAAAATTGGAAATGTACCAGTTATACTACAATGATTTGAAAAGATGTCCACTGATAAATAGAACGCGGCTTTGTGGAGGTGATACCGATAGTTTTTTCCTATGTTTGTACACCTCACCATCTGTCAGCTTGGAGGATGTACTGCTATATTTTGGTGAAAAATTTGACTCTTCAAACTATGACAGTCATCACCGACTATACTCAGTAACAAACAGAGCCAGATTAGGTTGTTTTAAGGATGAGTGTGCGGGAAAGTTGCTTGAGGAAATGATCTTGCTAAAACCAAAAATGTATTCAATGAAATATCTAGATTCAACTTGTGATAGCATCAAGCGGGCAAAAGGAGTGCAGAGAGCTGCAGTTAAAAAATTACAACATAATGATTATAGGACTGTGTACTACAGTGAGAAAGATACAAATGAGGAAATGACAATTATAAATTCAACAAATCACGTAGTCACTACAAAATCATTTAGAAAGCGAGGACTTTCACTTTGGGAGGATAAGCGCTGTTGGTTAAATAAAAATCTATCTCTACCATATGGACACTATAGTTTAGGTCTTCCCCCACCTTCAAAGAGAAGGAGATGCCTTCCTGCTACAGGTGACGTAGAAGTTTAAGAAATTTAACAAAGTAAACTAACCAATCACTACATTTCTGCGTAGTCATGCTTAATAATATATAGGTAGATTAAATATAAAATGAAATTTCTACATCTTTCCGATGTGTAGAAATATTTACTAAAACATAGGTAGTCCTACTATGAATTGAAGACGTAGCACTCAACATCATTCCGATATGTTGAGATGTAAAATAGCAAGCTTTATGCAAACAAATAAATTTAGGTTTATATTTAAAAACATGCCTCATTACATTAGAACATGGAAATTAAATGACTCACAAAGCATTCACATAACAAATTCTAAGAAAGTAGTCTTTCGTCACTTAATAACAAATAGTGGTGGAAAACATCGTGGCGTTTGCATTAGCCTTGACGCATTATCTTCACTGAAAGACTTTGCTGATCTGATTGACAACCATAAGACACGGATGAAGATTCCCCTCGATCAAAAGGTATGGATAAAGTGTGACTCTACCGTCAAGCTATACGTCTGTTCACCAAAGAGAGAAGATATTGACTATCGATTTTTCCGTTTCAGTGACGTCACATGGAGAAACTTTACAAAAGAGATACTACCACATATGATTTCATTTATTAAGGATGGAGGACATCAAGCGGATGGAAGTCGTGAATCGCATGTTAACTACAAAAGTAAACTCAAAACTCAATCTTCAAGAAATCGAGCGGAACATTCCCAATCGAAAGCAATGGTTATTAATAAAACACAAGATGAAGCCGACAACGAATCTACATCTGGGAAGACCCTCAATGTTAACATGGAGGATACAGAGGAAGGATAAATATGTGACTATCCTATTCTTTCCAAATGGAACAATCCAGTGTGTTGGTGGCTTCACTGATGGTGATCTACCATATCTACATTCTACGTTGGAAAATTTACTTAGTGACTCATTATCTGAATGGAAGTGAAGACAATGACTGTGTTATGTGAATTGAACTATCATTATGACTTTCGTAAAGTCACATCATCAAATAATCTCACTTATGAAGTGGAACTATTTCCAGCAGCACAGATGACTAACTGGCATCCATATCATGTTCATGTATTCCATAATGGAAAGATTGTGATAACCGGCATTAAAGACATAAATGATGTTCCTCCCATCCTATGTGATTTGAGAAAAATATTTGTGAAATCTACATTGTAGCTATGTAAATATTTAGAAAAGAACTGTATATTTGTAAATACATATTGAAATGTAAACATGTTTTGCTTTCCCTCTAAACCCAACGATTTGGAACATAAAACAAGGATATTTACATATAAAATAAAACTTTATTACAAAACAGTTTCAATATACTTTGTAAGAATTACATCATTTTTATAGCAGTCTTTCGAAAAAAGTTGTAAAACACTTTTACAGTTATTTTTCAATGGTCTCTCGTTGATGAAATATAGCACATAACCGCCGCACATGAGAGATACATTGCTTTGAAGTGGAAACGATGTAACTTTCTTAATCGTCCAGGAGAACCTATTCATCCATAATGCAATGTCATGTAAGCGAGGTAGATTAAGAGAGTCAAAATATTCAGCCACTTTATAGCGATTGATGTACACTGCAACCCAATGTTTACCAGGAAGATTGTTGCTGTCTGTATTGATGATAAGCGAACAAGGATAGAAAGGAATTGAATTAGGTAAATTATCTCTAGAAAAGACATCAAGAAATATTGACTTGGAGTAGGGATGAGCATTTCCCATTTTCCTCAAGATTTGTATGTTGCTTAAGTTACTCATCTCTGATAGCTGACAGTTACGTCTCGCATTCTCGTTATTTCAACTTTGCTATCATAGATAGCATAAATGAGGCAAGTAATTGTTTTCTTCAAAGGTGACTCAAATGACACCTCTAGTCGTAGATTACCAGGCTTTGTAACTCCTACGCTTTCACCGCCTAGATCTGCATCTGCTGTGAGATTGTATATAATGAAGAAGTAACCATTTTTATACATATCCATTGTAATTCCATTTGAATCATCTGTGTTAAACATGCTCAGTGCAGTGAAAGTAGAACCATATTCACGTGCAAATTTACCCTCTTTAAAATTAGGCTCATAAGCTTTGCAAGCAACAAATTTTCCATCCTGATAGAGTGCTAGTTTACTAACGTTAAAGTGTTGGAAATTAAATGGATTCTTTTCAAAAGCACCAATAAATGACTCATTTTCCACAAATGTGATATACGCCGCCTTCGGCATCGCTGTGGGAAAAAGATTTGGGTAGGCATGAGAGGATGATCCCGCACCAATTGTGAAGTTTGTTAACACACTGTGATTAACTGGATATATTGCATTGCTTTTCCTCAATCCTGTCGCATGCTCGTTGATGACTGACGGGTTCATTGTTACTCTCCTTACATTGAGCACGGCACTACTTATGTTGATTTGATAGTTTGTAGCTCCAAAGGCCATTAACGCGAACTCAGGATTTGCACGAATAAATTTTATTTGCATTTTAACCTGTGATAGTAGATATCTAGATTGACGAAGGAAATCAAGATAGACAGGTCCTTTCAAGTATAATTCCTTTGAATCTGCTGTCAATTCCATTCGTTTTTTTAAACCTCCATTTGAGACCTCATCAAATTTCCCTTGCTGATCCCTGCTTTCCCTTGATACCAATCGGCAACTTGCAAGTGTGACTGTTTAGCTTGCTTCTGAAATTGCGTCATTGTATTTATGTATGCTCCATAGGGATATGCTCGATCCCCTCCTTCAATCTGTTTGTCATTCAATATTAAATACACATCTGAGAATAGACTGGCAATAGGAAGATTTGTCAATCCCACTTTATCCTTAGTTGAATCAATATTGGTACCATCAGTCTTCTTAATTTGTATACACAATTCTAAATCAATGGATTGACAGTCAATATAATCTTGAGGATTAGCAGGTATATCAAACTGAATAGGCTGTTGGTTACCATCAATATTTGTTGTGGGGACTATATCAACAATAGTTGAGGAAATAATGTCAGTTTGATGAGGTGGTGAATCGAAGAAACACAAAGCCGAATTGATACTCTGCATCGTATTAGCTTTACAAATATGTTGTCTTCCTTCGTTTTGACTTGTTTCCAGTCGCTGTGGAATTTCGTTTGCGCTTTCTTGCTTTCACACGACGTCTTGATTTAGAACGTGCTGCTCTGGTGGGCTTTTTACTTCTCCTACGCCTTTGCTTAGTAACTCGACCTGATCCAACTTGTCTTGACTTCCTACGTTTCTTCCGAACTGTACGCCTCGTCTTTGTTAAATCATCTAATGCGTCTATGGCAGATTGCTGTGCACGCAATTTCATGGATTCACCGATATTCTCCCCTTGAAGTGCATCAGCTGCAACATTTGCACCAAAGTCTAAAGCTCTGTTTCCAACCCGCTTCATGAATGGTACGCCATACTTTTTGAGTGTTGGGAGAACCATACGTCTTAGTGCACCGAATATGCCTCCTCCAACTTGTCGTCTACCTCCAGCAAACACGGGATAGCCGCTCTGATAGGATGGACCACTGTAAATGCCTGACATTATGTCCTGTAGATAATTATAGATCCCACAATAGCGTAAAGCCTTAATCTCGTGTCCTGATGTGTAGTGTTAAAACAGTAACACCACCACAGAATGGTACTACTTCACCTGTATCATCATGAATTGATATGTCAATTCTATTGATGACATTTCTGCTCATTGGTACATACATCGTGTTAATAAATTCTCGATTGATTAGTTGCTTCCTTACGGATGAGAGAGGAAATGTGCGCAGAAGTGGGGCCTCAATGTCGCCAACCCTTGTATATTCAATAATGTTACAATAGACGTATAAGTTACTTATATCACGCTCTAGTGATGGGGCTGTATCGCCTATTGATGAGCCTTCATAAATAGTTGATTTTGAGAATCCCAATGTGGACGTCAACACGCTATCCAGCTTGATAAGAGAGTTCTTCCCTACCTTTAGAATCATGCGTTTCTTATGTGGATCATAAGAAAAGTGATATTCATCTGCATCAAGGTAATCTACACCAAACTCATTTAACTTTGTACACAATTCAGATGGCGTTTTCAAGCTTTCAATGTTCAAATTAACTCTTTTTACAAGTTCACTGGAAGTAGACAATTCATCACCCAATATGTCTTCGCTGTATACCTGGATATCCCATGAAGCATTTGTTGATGCTTTGAGTTTAGAAGAGGACAATTGAACCTTGAATGTATCATTTAACTCTGTCAACCAAGGTGCGCTTTCAAGGCCCTTAAACATCCCAATCATTTCAGATCCGAATTCAATAACAGCGGACTCAGACTTTTCCAATGGTGTCTTTTTAGTAAAAACAATAAATTCTACCTCCTTTTCAACAGTAAATAAAGTTACTTTCTCTTTCTTATATTCACAAGTCATTAACGTTTCTGGCACTGATCCTTGAAACTTTCTTGCAAAGTCTTCAACACTTCTAATGACCTCAAATTTATTTTTTACTCGGATGCTCCTCTTTTGTAATGCATACAATGGCACAATTCTACATTGAAAATCAGTGACTTTCCTCTCCGAATTCCACCCACGTCCATTATACCAATACCTTGATGAGAAAGTTGTTCTGGAATACCCAAAAGTATGACTCAAATCCTTACCTAATACAAGAAGAACATGCTTCCCTTCCTTCATCAATTTTGTTGACCCCTTTATGACTGGTTTGTAGAATTTATTCAAAGTCAGCTTGAAGAGATCATTTATTCGTTCAAACATTCTACCGATTTCCTTTTCTGTATCTTGCAAGCTCATTGTGGGAACCTTAGAATCAAAAGTTGACGTTGCAAATGCCTTTTGAATTTTAATCATGTTTTGGACAGATGGTAAAGATGTTGAAAAAGGATGTAAAGTTAGATGATGAAAAGCCCATGTACCATGTAGACTATTTTGAAATATGCGAAAGCAATCATCCTTCTCTCGTACTTCTTTATGTAATTCAAAATAGTTGTTCTTTAGCAAACTGATATCGTTGTAATAAGTAATTTCAGTTAGAGCAACTTCATGGGGTCCATGCAGAGTAATTGGATTAGCGAATTCAACAGAGTATAGAGATGGTTTGTTACTTGGGAATATCTTGGGGTTGCTATTGCTTGGAAGAATGATATTGAAGTTAGTAGACATGTTAAACTCATATATGTAAGAAGACACATGCTATATTAGCTTAAAAGTTACGAGTGTCTCCCACCTCCACATTTTGTAGATCCTGGTGCGTTATCCAGCTATTAAATGAATCAGGATATCCTTTCCATTTAACTAGATATTTCCTTTGATTGCCATGACCTTTCTTCCTAATTATTTTGTCAATCATATACACCTCTTCACTTCTGTCTACTACTTGCAATTCATAAGAGTAAAATTTTCCTTCAATTGGATTGCCATGGTAATCTATTAATTTATACATGGTGGGTCTAAATTTTGTATTTACTTCATCTACAAAAAACTCTTCTTCAGTCCAATCAGGTAGATACCCCTTCTCAAATGTAGACTTAACCTTTGAAATCCGAACTCTATCACCAACATTTATTTTCTTTTCATTGGAAATGTTTTTCGCTTTCTTATCATACAATCGAAGCCATACATCCATCGCATTATCTGGGGTAACATCGACAGGTTTCATCTTAATGATTCGATGGTAGCTTTCATTGTAATTCTTAACAAATTTCTGCAGCTCACCTATCCAAACATGTGTATTTTTTGCAGTGAAATAGCGCCATATTTTTGTCTTCAGTGTGCGATTGAACCTCTCAACCATGGCAGCTTTATAAGCACTTTTGACACTAAACAATTCCACATTATGACTTTTAAAGAGACTTCGAACATGAGAGTTTTCGAATTCCTTCCCTTGATCGGTCTGTATTCTTTGCGGAACACGCCCCTCATCGAAAATGCTCTGAAAAGCCGCTTCAACTTCTGGTCCTCGTTTAGATTTCAGCGCACGTGCCCAAGCATAGCGAGATAAAATATCTATTACGGTTAAGATGTATTTATAGCCATCATTGTACTGTGATATCTGTTGCATGTCAGCCAAGTCCGCTTGCCATTGACTATCTATATTGTTAACAACATATTTTCTCGTTGGAAACCGCTTTCTCGCATTTTTGTGAAGAGTGTAAGTCGGTTGACTCCTTAACCACTTCTTGACTTTCTCTATCCCCACACCTGCTGCACGAGCTAGAACCTCCGGACGACTGAAACTTGCGGGGTGATTTAAGTCGTAATAAATCTTTCTGAGTTTCACTGCTGTACTCATCGTCTTTGTTCTGATTTGCACGCGTATTACTCCCACAGCAACTGCTAACACAATTGATATCAACCTCTATTCCCTCTTCTCCTTTACCTTCGAGCGCAGATTTCAAACAGCAGCAAAACTTTTGTAGCGACATGATATGAGAGAAGCAAAGCTTAATTTATATTTGCTTAATATTTACTATAATCCTTTCCAACACGCATTGAGCGCCTAGTAGCTCTTTTTGGTTGAAGATCATCGGGATCATGAAGCTCTCGCTTGACCGCCATCGTGGGTGTTTTACTTTTTGTTTCATCTTGTAAGTGACCCTTGTCCAACTCATTCACAGTTGGTCCTCCAATAATATTGTGTGGTACATTTTGATCAGATAAAATTTTCTGAAAATATGACCACCCTTGTGGTGCACCTAGTTTTCGCCTTACATCTCTAACAGCATATTGCAGAAGGTCATCTATGTGACTATTTCTAATAACATCACCAGTTGTTTCATCTATTATCTCCCCTCTCTCATTGAACTTCACATGTGGATCAATGAAGTCAAATAATCGCTCAGCGCGCACACGATATGGTCGAGGTGTTGACAAGGTTATAAATCGTCGCAACTTATCACGAATCTGTCGCCTCTCATCAATGTTTTCAGCTGCTAACTGCATTCGTCGATAGGGATCCTTAATCTTCTGAATTTCCATATCCTTTTGTGTTACTTCCTTAAGTTGATTCGTAATAGGTTGATCTATATTTTTGACTTCCTGTGCACTTTGTAATGTAGTCAATTGTACATACTCCTCTTGAGGAATGACTACCATCTTTGAATACGACATGTTTGTACAGTAAACGACATGTTTGTACATGAAAGTACATTGCTTAAAACTAACTGTGAACCGAGAAAACTGTCATTGGTTCAGCGGAATTAGGTATGATATTTGTTCGAAATCGAAGTCGTTCCGGACATTCCTGGGTTAGATCAATAAAT
Source organism: Prostheceraeus crozeri (assembly GCA_907163375.1). Classification (NCBI taxonomy): domain Eukaryota; kingdom Metazoa; phylum Platyhelminthes; order Polycladida; family Euryleptidae; genus Prostheceraeus; species Prostheceraeus crozeri. The sequence goes on along the minus strand of CAJQUW010009024.1, from coordinate 203,950 downwards.
AGATAGCCATGTGGTTTCTTAGTTACATCTTCATATATTTTTGAAAGAACTTTAGGTTGTTGAGGTAATATCTGTCTACTGAGATGATGTATCTGACTGCTGTCTCTTGGATTTTTAAATATTGCCAAATAATGTGTATTCAAACTCCTAGTTCTTTGCTCTTTCCCTCCATCAAAAATGTTTTGGGTGATATAGATAATAAAAGCTTCCCTATGATGTGCAGTTTGAATGAACATTTCAGTTACATCTTTCGATGATTTGCTTTCACGCAATAGATCATCTAGCACAACTAAGTCACCTGCTTTGATGTCTTCAGTTGTCGGTAACCCTTGCTTCACATCATAACCTTTCTGGCGAAGTGCAGAATGTAGTTGTGGTTGAAATATGCCATAACACCATTTAACTCTTTTAATTTCTTTATTAAACATCTCATTTCTAAATTGTAGTAATTGAGTTACAAAAGTAGTTTTACCGGACTGACTTGGTCCGGCCACACACATTGTGCGATCAGTGAATAGGCGAAAATCTGTCATCCTGAAATTTCAAAAGCTTTAAAGACCAACACCCACCAGTTTGCTTAGAATAAAACAAGTCATGTTCCATAACAACTTTATTTACATTTAGAAACTTTCATTTCACATTCACAGCATTTGTGTTTCCTCATCAATGTCAGCATTAAAATAACTTCTCGCGTCAATTTGAGCATCTTGGCGTTTCAATTTCAACTTAACACTCCCTTCCTTGGATTTCCGTCCCCGCTTTTTGCTTTCTTCAACATCCTTCCCATCTTTTGAAGTAGATTTATCGATGGTGATTAAACACTTATCAATCGGCATTGGCTCATAAACCAACTGTAGAACTTTCATTTGTAACGATGCCACTTTTCCGGTTGAGCCGTGAGCACCAATGTATAGACCGTTGACGTGTATTAAACCCATGTATCGTCCGCGCTTCAGATCATCACACTCCATTGTATTTCCAAGTAGATCGAATGCTTGAAAGTGATCGGACAATTTCAAGAATAGCGTATCGAACTCGGGTAAATCCTTATAGCCACTTCCTTCCTCTAACGCCTTCCTCCAATGTGTAGGAGCACTTTCGGGCAACACAACGCATTCCTTCGCCAAAGAGTCGATGGTTTTGAGTATCATCTGCTGCCATTTCGGAAAGGTTACTCGCATTTGTCTCATGTTGCCATAACCAGATGAAGACATGCCATTACTGTGGAAAAATGGAACTTGAAGGTAGAAACCATCGTCACCATAGCTCAACGTTTGGAAGTAAAAGGTATTTCCAATCCTTTGAACCTTCCTTGTCGGTCGGAATTTAAAGAGATCACGTTCAAATGAGTCGCTCTCCTCTCTAACTATAAACATTTTTTGAGACATGATTCAATGTTGTACTTATTCGGAGCTTTTCAACCGTCAGCGATGAATGATAGCTTGAAAGTGATTAAAGAGTACAAGCGCGTCTCTCTTATATACATATTCACATGAGTCATCAATCAATGATGACGTGTCAATCCATGATTCGTCGTCTACAGCAACACTGCGGCACCTGCTACAACTTTCCCTAGTGGACTGTTGAGTACATTGTAAATGCTGTTTCCAATATCATTCAACATATTCAAAAATCCACCACCTCCACGCTGAACTAAGTTCCGCCTTTTCATATCACTGCTTCTTGGATTTGAAAATTTTCTAATGCTGTTTAGAGAATCAGTACTCAATAAAGGTTTGTATATTGGGAGGCATTTGTGTATTGCAAAAGCCAAATCACGGATGAAATCATCACTTGAGTTTTGAATTAATTTGCACTTAACTTTATTGTTTCGCATGCTGTTTAACTTTCGCAACGCCTTCTTAAACTGACTTGAAGGTCTAAAAGAACCATTCTTCCGAGAAAAAGATGCCTTTCGTTTTGCAGTCATTTTTATTGTGTTAAAAGCAAAGCATTTATGAAAATACACATTTTTGCTTAGTTCCATGCAACAAAGTCAAACGGTAACAGATGGTAGGTCGTAGTCATCAACATCACTCAAAGTCTGAGTCGTTGCAGTTATAAGCTGTTCTATATTACACATTAAATCCTTTGATAGAGGACAGCATGAACAGCATGGTTTTGAAGCGAAGACTTTTAAAAGATTAGCATAGTATGCTCTAAACTTGATTATGTCCCGGTCATCTTGCACTGCCACATTGACGCTCATCGACGGGGGTCCGGTAAACATGTCCACCTTGAATTTACCACCATTTTCATCATAGTGGCTAAATACGATTATATCATGCAAACAAGTCTTCAATTTCCGTGTTCTCATTTCACAATAGCAACGAGAACTCTGTGGAATAGCTTCCGTCAAACTCAGAGGCTTGAACACTTCATCGAGCCAAAATCGTAGTACTCGCGTAAGGGCATTGGTCAATATCCTCATTAAGAGTTTCTGAAGTTCAATATCATATTCACAATGATAGAATGTGACAATATCCTCCATCAGATCTATGAGATCAGCTTTGTAACCAATAACCTCATTTGCAGAGTAGAAAATCTTGCTAGTAAACAGATTGTCTTTGTAAATAATTGAAACAGGAATGATCGTGGTAAATGGCATGTTTATTAATGTCTTCAATCCTCAACAAGTATGGTTGTAATAGAAGTGTGATAACCTTATATACAAAAGCTGCACAATAACAACCAATCACAGACACGCATGATGACTCATCATGAACGATATACAGTGACTGTTGAAATTATTTCTTCATCACAAAGGGGACAAAATGTAGTTTCCAAGGGTATATAGCATGTAGAACACATGACAAAATGAGAACATGGTAAGAAGAGAAGGGATTTTTCCCGTTCAAAACACCTAATGCAGTTCCGTTCACATAATAGTTTAAACGTCTCTGTTTCTAATTTCTTTCTGAAGTCACTTTCATAGTTAGAACATTTTGATAAATCAATTGAAGGTTTCACTTTTTTTATCTCCGTTTCAGAAAGTTCCAATTTCATCCTCCTAATTTCACTGTCTTTATAATGTAGCATTGAGAAATCTTCTATCCAACTACGATCCAATTTAGCATTCATGGTATGCTCATCCAGATCCATTAGTCGTTCAACTAAATCACCAGCTTTGATATTTTCATTTAGATTTGTAACAGTTTCTATAGCCTTTAGCGAATAACCAAGGTCTCTTGCAACAATCATTGAAATTGGGTAACTAACCATCAAGCAACTTCCACGTATTTATAACTTAACCTAGTTATGAAAATAAATAAAATTGTCATCATAGTCACAATGGCCACAATTGTCGCATTTGAGCAAGCAGTCTCAAAACAAACACCTGTTTAAGTACCGAAATAGATGTTCGCATCCCTATTCTAATTCACATACTCTAATTCAATTTCGGAACAAGGCGTTCCGAATCATTGAGTATGATCTCAATTCGCCTATCAATCGGAACGCGGTTCCTATTTACATGTTCCTATCCATGTTCGCATCCATTCGCAATTCGGAACATGTTCATATCCATGTTCGCATTGGCAATTCGGAACACATGTTCCTATCCATGTTCGTATCCACTATCAGTGCGTCCGCAATTCTAACTACTGATAATTAAAAAATACAAGCATTTTTTCAGATTGTGCGGATGATCAGACAGGCTGTCTTTCAAAGAAGAACTCACTCTACACTCTCAGGTCAATCTCAGCTTTATAGCCGCCAACAGAAAAAAATCACAGTTTACGTGCGACACCTCAACAATACTTACGTAAGCAACAGACACTTGAATCGTGGTGACCATGAATGTAGGTTACTATCTCTTCCAACTGCCACCAAATTTTCAAAGCAAGTGCATGGATATGCCATTCCGATTTCTTCAAAATCAATTAACCTGCACGCTAACGCAGAAAAGCGGTCGTAAATACACTGCAAAACTATTCTAACAGTAACATCTGCAAAGAAAGCAATATCTTTTGAAAAAACAGGAAAATTGCAGGTCATCGCTACGCAACTTTGAGGTTCTTTGACTTCATCGAAAAATTTCAATACAGAACTATTTTTTCGGGTTTACCTACTCCACAGAATATAGCAGGCTAAGTGGCAACAGTTTCTGATAAGACATGGTCATTAACATTGGCCATCAATTCAAATTCGATGACTCGAACAAATGCTGACTGTCAACATTGACATGAATAATCATTTGGTTGGCACAGTTTCTCCATTTCAAGAATCCTCTTTTCAATGTGGTTACGAATGTTGCAATGTTAGCTTTGTTCAGATGCGAACTTGGAATCATCCGAATTGCAACGAGATTCGTTACACTGACTTTGACGATACGACATCACGCGAATTAAGCACAAACATACACCAAAATAACTCTTCTGGAAAGATTAAATAAAATCGTGAAAAACAAAAGACCATCAGAGGGACTCATATCATAACGTTCCTGAGTCAAAGTATATGTAGTCTGTCCATGAAACATCATCATTTTATGAATCAGACAATGGAAGTTGATCAAATGAAGTATCAGAAAATTTTAGGCTTCCACTTCTTTCGAGATCTGATGCATTTATAAAAACAATTGATAAAAACTTCTGAAAAAGTAGAGCATTTAAATTTTATTTGCCAATCTACTTTGAAATGAAACCTTCCTCTAAAACTGTTGCGCTCAACTTACTGTGTGGAATTAAAATATGCAGGTAGCGTACAGATGACTCCTTTAGTCTCAGCATAGTTTGCTGTAAAGTATTGTTAATTGATAATACGTTGAATACTGCAAAATTCCTAAAACTTTTTTCAGTTTCTACTTATCTCATAGGGTTTAGATTTGATTACGTGACCATTGTGCTAAGTAGTGGACACAATAAAAACGATGCTTGTGATACCTCAAATCATATTAGGGGTATATTGTCTTGCTACACTCTAAGAAGATAGATAACGTGAATGTCGATGAAACCCTAAGGAAATAACTGCTGGCCATGTTTGTGATGTTAAATGACACAAATAGGCAATTGCCAAAAAACAGGTTATTCGCAAGCAGCGTTGAGAATCATTTATGAATGATTGATTATTCGTATGTATCTCTGCATGTAAATAGCCGAGTCACTGAGGCCTACTGATTCCCACGCACAATATTGCACGAATGGCCGTCCTCATGTATGTATATGCAGTTGGCCGCAACCAATCTGAAATGGGAAACTATTTAGCAGGGATCATAGAATAACAATTGAGTTTCAATTAATTGATATCAATTACATATTTGCTGAGCAATTCAATTTCAATCAATTGATTGCTGAGTGATTCGATTTCAATTAATTGATTGATTGATACTTTTTTCAATTTCAGCTGATTGTTTGATATACACTGTAAGCTGTAAACCGTAAATATCCGTTACAATTGACAGCAAAAATTAGTTTCACGATTTTTTAAACTCTGAACTGTAAATATCCGTAAAAGCAGACGCTTGTTTCATGTGATATGAATGGATTTGAATTGTTACGTCATCATTTTGACAGATATTTACGGATGTTTTCCGTGAAGTTTAGCGGTTATTCTAGCTTTTTCTAACAATGTATTGTTTAAAGTGCAAATTGATTTTCACTGAATTGATTGCTCTGAAATCTCAGCTGCAATGAATTGCTTGCTCGCGAATGCCAATTTCAATTAATTGATTGAAACGAGCAATTAAATTGCAATCAATGTTTGATATTCCCTGTAATTTAGACGCAAAAGTTCGTCAAAATAGCAATTCTATTGCATAGCGGCCTTTCGTGTTCGTATTATTGCGTGCGAATAATTAATCTTTTGACTTGTGTTTGTTGAGCCAATATGCTACTATCAGTGGCTGAAAAATGAATCCATGATTTTCTTCCTTTTCCAGTAAACAAAAACCGCATGTCAATTGCTAGCCTAGAAAATAGCCACAGCCATAGAGTATAGAGTGGTAACTCCGCATTTATTAAATCTTTAATGTGTGCACACCTTCGATTTTATTAAATGAACTCGAGAGGGATACAGTCGGAATTGTTTCCAGATGTGAGATATGCACATTTATGCATTTTTGAAGAAATTACAACGGAATTGACTGATCATGATAGTAATGCAAAGGGAATTATGCCATTTTACAAATCGGCCGTGTCATGACAGCTTTGAAGAGGTAATGTTTGTTAAATTGGTAACGCGATGACCTGCTGTTGCTTTCATACTGAACCTCAAGAGAATCTCAATTTTTAAGCGTGATCATTTCATAAGCAACCTGCCACTGCTAGAGCAAAATAGCAGAATCAAAGACAAAGATTTCAATTAACTTTGAAAATTGTAGTTAGGGTCCACATCATCATTCAGATTCAAGAAGAGAAACATCAATTTAGTGAATCATAAATTCATGACAATGAAAATTGAATATGAAATTTCAGGCACGACAGCACAATAAGATCTCGACTTTTTCATGAAGACTTCCAATATAATGCCGCTCATAAGATTTCCTTCAAAATTTCCGCTTAATTACGCTGCTTGTTAGAGAATATTCATTCCTTTTGATATCCAACTTGTTTCATACTACTTGTAACGGTGGTATGTCGGTGGTATTTAAATTGCAAAAATTTATCAATAAATTTCTAAATACGTTGGCCATACCCGAGTTTGAATAATGGAGTTGATTTGTGCTAATAGCCTTGCGGGTATAAAATAAAAATACTCTGTTGAGTAAATTTTCGATTTAATCTTCGTCAGACTCTCACATTTGATGAAGGCATGAATAACAAGAGCTTTTATAAGAAAGATGAAAAGAAAGATTGTCACTTCACAATTAGGAAGATTCTCTGATGCCATCAATCCGGCAGGGTGTCAAGTTACATCACCGTTGGATATTTTTCCCCGCCTCATGTGATGAGCGGTCAGCAAACGCGGTGAGGGGCGATGATTGTTCCTCCATGGAGCACAAATCAACTCCATTATGCAAAAATTTAGTTTTTTCGAAACTGTTGAAATAATTTTTTGGGCCGCAAGAACGTGATCTCTACAAAAACTGAATCCTTTGATATAAAAATTTTCACTGTATACAGTTACCTTTTTGTCGACACTCTACCTACATTATACTTACTCTATGGCTACAACCACAGAATTAGATTCATCTGCACGCTCTTTGGTTTTCTAGAAAGGAAGAATTGTATATAACCTTAATATCGAAATTGCACATTACAGAATTAGACAACTTGCTCCTTCTCGAATGGATAATTCGTGTATCGCTTGCTCCTGGAAATGGCAAATAATAAGCTGTCAGCAGAGGACACCAGAGCCAGTGAGAGATGCGTGCGTGCTGTGATATCACTTCGCACACACCAAAACACACATCTTGGCTAACATTCGATTCAATGTATGCACTATACAGTGAGCAATGCCGAGGAGAGGATGTGAAATCATCAAGTGAACTAATTTTCATACGCCTGCTACTTTCTTTAATAATGATCGGAAGGGCCAATATTATGTAGAAAACTTGTGCGCAGAATTCTAAATTCTTTGAATTTGAAGGAATTTTGACAATTGAAGCACTTTGCTGGAACTTACATTAATCTGCAAGCAACGCACGACTTTTTTCCTATCTCTGTAAGGTATTAGGAATTCCTCTTTGACCACTTAATAAGTTCCTCGATGTGCCGGCCAATTCGCATTAATCACACTTCCAGCAAACCGAATCAGATAAACAAAATATTTAATTCTGTGGTACAACCGTTGAAAACATCTTCAAAACTTTTGCAACAATCACTTTTTAGAAGAGCAATTTAAAGTTTGCATTGCGAATCATGTGTCACATCTCATTAGTTGTGGCATTTCTAATATCGTTACAATCAGATACCAGACGAGAATTCTACAGTAAAAAGAATTTCGAAATTTTTAACCATTTTTTCTCAAAATCGCTCTAGCTCTGAGCGAGAACAACTCTAAGATAGATGGGTGTCATGTGATCCACCTTGCTTTCTCGGCTAACTCAAAATACGAATTGAATTACATGTACATGAAATGAAGTATCATTGACTCGTGGAGTGATTAAACACAGGATATCCTGGAGGAATGGCTTAATCCATTTCAGGTTGCATTCAATGTCTTTCTTAATCAGAAAGGAAGACAACACCACATTCCCTCGCTGTATTGAGTGACATGGAAATCATATCTGGACGACATTACCTCAATTCCAACAATCAATCAATAGCGGATTTGCTAACTATTTGGAAAATTTTCGATACTACTAATGGTAATTAAGCAGAATGAGGTAAATACAAAAAGCGTATGATGATATTCGCAATGAAAATCCTGGTGCTAGTAAGAAAATCTGGAATGTTGTAAATTGGATTACAGTTTGCAGGAAAAACTTTTTCACCTTTCCCTGTAGTTGTGCAACCTGAAAAGATGCCTATTCTGGTTCTGAGAATTAGAAAAGTTTGCGAAATTTTCATGTCCTATGATAAATTTGGAGATTATTATTGTATTTTTTTAGAAATTTACAACAATGACATTCCCTAACGTAAAGTGTACAATTGATCTTGAAATTGATGAGCATGATGTGGACTTGCTGATAGGGAGCAAAAAACGCCCCTTTCCCCCATTGGGGTGAGGGCTGATGAGCCTCATCTGCCCACCAAACCAACATGACAGGTGTAGTAGAATTGTTCTGCTTGTAAATAATGACACAGCAAATTATGCAATTAATGCATATTATCAAAGACTCGAACAAAAGAAGTTCAGGAGATCAAGATCAAAATTTTTGAAGATAATTAATATTTTAGTCGAATACACTAATCTAGCACTTTCAAAATATAGCTAGCTACAAGTATAGCAGAAGCACAGAAGCATAGAGTAAGTAGATTAGGTAGAGTGGTAATTCCGCATTTATTAAATCCCCAATGAGTATATACTTATATCCGCATTATATATATAATAATCATTAATATCATTAATAATCATTAATATATACTATATATCCGCATTAGAAATGACAGGTCTGTTTGTAACTGTATTTGACTGATAGCAGATTGGGATTTAGATAAGTTACAAAGTTTGAAGTATTTAAGCAGACACACAAGTGTCATGTCTATAATCACTCCTTTTTAGACGCTAATGTCACAAGTAAGTTGTTAGATTTATAATTTTGTTTAAAACGCAGTAATAAGTTATAATTTTTTTTCTTCTTTCAGTTTTTAGTTAGGCCTATAGTATTATTATTTTTCTTTATGATCTACCGGAGGTTAGCCTCAACCAATTTAATTAACTTTCGATTCTATTAAAAGAAATCAAGGGAGATACAGTCGGAATTGTTTCAAAATGAGAGATACACATTTCTGCAGTTTTGAAGAAATTACAATGGAATTGACTGATCATGAAAGCACAAAGCAGAAGGAAATGATATTATTTTACAGATTGTCCGTGTCATAACAGCCTTGGAGAGGTAATGTTTGTTAAATTGGCAGCTCGATGACCTGCTATTGCTTTCATGCTCAACTTCAAAATAATCTTCTTAAGCGTCACAAGCAACCTGCCACTGGTAGATCAAAATAACAGAATCAAAGACAATGATTTCTATTAACTTTGAAAGATATTAATGGGTCCGCATTAGTATTCAGATTCAAGAAATAAAACATGAATTTATTGGATCATAAAACTATACCGGTGAAAATTGGATTAAAAACTTGAAATTTCAGTCAAGAAAGCAGAGTAAGGTCTCGTTTTTTAAAGTAGTAAACCCCAAAAAGTAGTAAGCCCGTCCTTTTTTATTTTATAAAGTTAGTTTTTAAAAGTAGCAAGCCTGTCACAAGTACAAGGCCGATGCGGTGAAGCGATGAGTCATCATGCTAACTCAGCCCCCCCCATCTGGAGAGAGAGAGGAGGGGAGGTGGCCAAGGATGTGCTGGAAGGGATCGGACCGAGAGGAGGAAACCCTTCCCCCCTCTGGAAGGAAGTCATGAAGGAAGGAAGGATGAACTCTCCCGTGAGGTAAGGGTAGGAATAAGTTCCGTCCTTAGGAAAGTGGAGGTGTTGGACGTTTTGGGATAAGAAAAGCCCTATTTCGGACTGAAGGAGTCCTCGGATGGCCAAACCGAGGGCATATTCGGACTCTACATGCAATTCTGCATTTACAGGGTGAGTTTCAAGTGAATCGGTGACAAAAAGTTATGACCTCTCCCCCCTCCTGACAGACTTCCAACTTGGGTGGGAGGAATCGTAGAAAGTCGTGTGATAGCTCGTTTGAAAGCTCAGAGTAAAAAAAGCAGTGGAAAGCATCAATTGCCCAAGTTTTCCTTGGTTTAGAGAGAAAATGACTTGAAAATTGTAGGAATCTCCGAAAAACGACAGAGTTAGAAAAGGTAGGTTTTGGACTTTTTGGGATAAGAAAAGCCTATTTCGGGCTGAAGGAGTACTCGAATGGCCAAACCAAGGCAGATTCGGACTCTACATGCAATTCTGCATCTATAGGATGAGTTTCAAGTGAATCGGAGAGAAAAAGTTCTGACCTCCCCCCTCGGCAGTGTTTCTTCCAACTTTGGTTCTAGAGATGGTAGAAAGTCGTGCGATAGCTCATTTGAAAGCTAAGAGTAAGAAAAAATCCCCGGACGAAGCGGCTTGTCTCTACTTTCCTTCGTTTAGGTTTGAGAGCGACTTTAAGATTTTTGACCATCTCCGAAAAACGACAGAGTTAGAATTTTACAAAAATGTCTCTAGCAGGCGCGCGAACGAAACATCGAACACGAAAACTGAGGCAGATTCGGACTCTACGTGAAATTTTGGGTTAGGAAACCTATTCCCAGCTCAATCGGACAGAAAAAGTTCTGACCTCCCCCCCTCGGATCGAGCTTTGTCAAAAGTGATGTTTGGACTAAAGTTGTTCAGAATCATGTGAAATAAACTTCTATCAAGGTTTGGCGTTGAAATTCGCACAAAGGTTTTTTCGAAAATTTTCTTCACTATGGGCCTCGACACTTCTGATTTTTTCGTGAAAATGTTAAATTGTAGCCTACTTTGGTGACGACTATCTCAAGAATGAAAGTGAATGAAGAGCTCCGGTTTCTTAGGGGAAAGACCGCACTTCGTTCTGTAGGATTCTACCCTTTCAGATCTGTGGAAGGTTTCGTTTCCAAGTGAGAGCTTATTTAAAAAACGAATTTTTGCGCATTTTCCAAGATTTTGGATAGTTTAAAAAAACGAGAGTTTTTTCAACTCGGCTTCTGGTGATCGGAGAATTGATGGCTTCAATGAAATCTGAGACAAACGTTCAACATTAGACAGTGTTTCATTCTGTACGACTGCATATTCTTGTTAGAACTGTGTCATTCATGCTATGTCTCCAAAGTGATGGGAAGAAAGATGACAGAAGCAGTAGAGTTTACGAATGAATTTTGTTCACTACGTTTTCATCGACAAAGTCTTCGTGGTGTGATTATGGACTAGATCATCTCCTTTCATCATGAAAAGGCAGACTTAGAATTTGCTATCGCTAAAGGTTACTTCGTTTCCCGACAGTTCATGAACAGTTGGATGAATAAAGTTGTGAAAGGACGATTAGTTGCAGAGATTGAATTTGAGAAAGTGACTGATGAACATGCAGGTGAACGTGTAGTTTTTCATTTTGCATCCTATTCTGCAGAGACGATACATGATCCTAAAGATTTCTATCAGCGACAAATGGCGAAAATTGCATCTCGACTAGATTCATTTCATGAGCACGGATCCAACTTGCTCTTATGTCGCATAAAACACATTCATATTCAACTCAATGTGCTAAACTAGATTTGACTACAAGATTTGGAAAAAGCAATCATGAGTCAGTCGTATGCGTGCCTCCTTTTCCCTGCCGCAACGAAGTCAGGTGACAAATGGAGGTCTCTGATTGGCTCTCATAGTGCCACGTGTGGATTTGCAGGGGACTATAAAAGCAGTCATCTTCCCATTTTCTCTTCATTTCATTCTCTTGACTTGAAAAGCGTGTGTGACTTGCTCAAGCCATTCTCTGTCTCAATTTTGTTTGATTCAATCCTGTTTCCAAATTTTACAAGTGAGTGTCATGACTGTGTGGCTTACACCTTACCAACATTTTAGAAGAGAGACGCAGGAGAGTGTGTGGCCGATGATTGTACAAGCTTATTTTGTTGAACCATCGCCACCGCCCCCACCGCCGCCGCAACCACCACCAAGGCGCTATACATTCAAGTCCTTTAAGGATTTGAATCAACAAGGGTCCTAAGCTCAAGACATTCAATTTGCTGGACGATGACAAAGATTTAGATTTTGGTGATGAGCTTTAAATAATGTGAATGCCACAAACGGTCCTCTTATGGGCCACCTCATATGTCACTGCTAAGATAACGATTTCCTTTTCTCTGATGATTATGAATGTACTTAGTGATATTCTTTCGTTACAGACTGCCATGGCCATGAATCCTACTCCTACTGCTGCATCACTCAATCTTCATCATCTCGAGCTGTCGAATCCGAAAATTCACGGCTATCCCACCTACAAACAACAAGTGCGCTACAACGGTGTTCGACTCTATCTTCAAATACCGGCGGCATACTTACCAAAAGTGGATACACAAGTAAATCGTTGTGGTCAAAACCTGAGTATACCTATTGATAATTGGTTGCGTCAACAGCTTGACATTTTAAAAGACGTTGTGAAGCAAAAGGCTCATGTTAGGGTTAGGGTATACGTGACTCTTGTGGCGGTGCGTGGTTTTCGAGTTTTTAAGGTGGGAAGCCTTGGTCGGATTTCTATGATTTTTTTAGGAAATGAAAATTTGGCGTCTTGGCTAACTGGGTGTATTTTTTGCTAGTCCAAATTGGCACCGGAATTAGTCGTGCGGGTCCATCAAACATTAGGACCCACGAAATTTTGAAAAACACCAAAAAATTTGAAATGGAGTGTATGTTTACATCATGTCTTGATAGAGTCAACTTATTCTTCCCAATGTGTATCATACATTATACTACACACTGCCAAACAACTACAAGCCCTACCTAACAACCAACCTTGTGCAAAAAGAAAATAACAGACACCGGCATACAGAGACAAAGAGAATATAAAGAAAAATATTAGATGGCAAAGCCCAACTGACCAGATTCATAAGTATGCTGCTTCATGCGCATTATGAAAACATTTACGACATATACACCGAGACTTAACAATATTTTTCGATATATCAACCTTCCATTTATGAATATCAATTCAACTATTCATTCAACATAACATACAATGTGAAGTCTATCAATGATCAAGTCTTACTTACATAAGTTTTCAGATGTAAATGAACTGTGATACTTTAACTTGCACTTACATATAACAACTATTTCAGGTGTTCTATCCTATACACTCAAAATCTGCAACGACATTTATTCTATTACACCTTGAATCTGTAGACATGATGTGATGCATTACATCAAATCTTCGATATCAAATGCTATCATAAAACCTTTAGCAGTAGCTTACCTAAAACTTGTCCTGATTCCCACTTTCATGTTATCAGTTATTCTTCTATCATATGTTACTACATACTCATCAATATGAATGGCTTGCATTTACATAACTCTTAATATATTAGTGTCACTTGGTTGCTTTTGGAAATAGCTTTTCATGTACAGTTGACATACAATCAATTTCAACCCATACTCCAGTCATTACATGCTATTCCTACTTTCGCACACATAGTGTCTTGCCTGCATCAACAAGTTACTTCTATACAACTTTTACATGAATTACGTTCATAAACCAACAGTCCTAATGTTGTATGATTATATCTGGAAATGGCACTTTGTTTATTCTAACTAAGTCACTGATTCAAACAGTTTAGTGCACTACTTATTCATTAAATTTTGAAATGCAAGTTTATCTCATACTTAGCTTTCGTCGAATAAGATAGTCTAATTCACATACAACTATGTTATGTGTTCTATCCATAGAAATCCGATTTTTTGCTGCTTTTTTTAAATAGTGGGACTAGAATGGCCATCAGCTCAGCTGTTCGGTTAGGCACGGAAATGTGTCAAGGAAAAATCAATGTGATAGATCCTATCAATTTGATGCGTTTTTCATTGAAACTGTCTATTCACAGGTTTTCTAATTACCTGTCTGAAATCAGTTTAAAGGAGTGCGCCCTTGTGTGGTTATTTCTTTGTAAGAAATAATTTACAAGTCAAAATTAAAGTTAAGGTGCCGGTACCTGACCTTGAAACCATCTGGGCATCTCAAATAGTCTATTCTTCAGTCAGATAATTTACGAGTAATTCATGCCACGTACGTGTCAGTGCTGCAGTCGTAGATTTATCAGTGGGGTAGCGCTGCCTAGAATACCGTGAAACACTTTCAACGAATAAAAAAATAATTATTTCTTTCTTTGCAAGCGCTGTACAAAAATGATAAACCGGTGTCATTGCGCCGTTATCCCGCCTTAGCCTACGACTACAGCACTGGTGTGTGTGTGTGTGTGTCGTAGAAGTTGCCTTCATTGCTACTGTAGTGCTGCTAGAAGCATCCGTCTATCATTACACATGTGATTTTAAAATCATATATTGGAAGTGCAATTTTTCACAGTTGATCAGCATCACAAATGTTCTGTGCTCTTGCATGTTGCTTATAGAATAAAGGTGAGAAATAGTTCTGGTCTTTGATAGGCTGATATTGATACATAAATACTTGAGCATCCTTGAATGTTGTCCGGTAAGTTTATGTAGGCAAATCACGCAAGTGGCACAATAAGGCATCAACAGGCTATTGATGACACTCAAAAGATTATATAAATGCAGGTATGCACTATTAACAGGGTTTTGATTATTTGATTGTTGATTATTTAGGAGTAATTAAGGCTTGCAAATCCGAGACTTCTGTATAATAAAAAAATTCAGGTGTAACTCTTAAGTTTACATACTTCAAGTTCACTTTTCGACCTGCTTAATGTTTCAGTCCAAATGGAATTGCAAATATGTAGTGCCACCACACACGCCGGAGTTTTTCATTTAAAGATTCTTCCAAAATTCTAGCGTGCCAGATGAATGATCAGTTACTAGTAATCCTGAAAACAAGTACGCCAGTGCGCCGAAGCCTGCCATCCGGTCGCGGTCCGGATCACCACTGTATCGATGCCAGTTAGTGTCCGCCGCATTCAATTGGAACTGCTTAACCTTGTCGAATGGTTCACGCCGCCGAACTGGAATCCATGCAGTGGTGCGTTAGACTTCCCCGGCGCACTTCTGAGAGAGACGTCTGTACTAGGCGCTCTGCCGCGAAACATTTCAGAAATACTAAAAATTGATCATTTGTCTGGCGCGCCTGGGACCGGTTAAGGCAAGACTAATTTCAGAAGTTCTAGAAATAGATCTTAATTCTGTCGCACTGGAGCGTCAACGTTGAGTCTAGCGCGTCTGTCACTGTTTTCAGCAAACATAATTTCAGAAATTCCTGGAATACATTCTCCATTTCGCGCACTGGCGCATCAACCTCGAATCTGGCGCGCATGGTACTTATTTCAGTAAGCTAAATTTTAGAAATTCTAGAAATAGATCCTACGTCTGTCGCACTGGCGCGTCAACGTCTAGTCTGTTGCGTCTGTCACTGGCTTCAAGAAGCCTAATTTCAGAAAGTCTAAGAGTAGATCCTACCTGGCTAGTAAACTTCGAGTCCGACGCGACTGGCATTGGTTTCGGCAAGCCTGCTTTCAGAAATTCTAGGATCAGATCTTGCGTGTGGCGGACTGTCGCGTCAACGTCTAGTCTGGCGCATCTGTCACCGGTTTCAAAAAACCTGATTCCAGAAATTCCAAAAATAGATGTTACTTCTTGCTCATCAACCTCTAGTCTAGTGTGCTTCGCACTGTTTTCAGCAAGCCTAATTTCAGAAATCCTAGGAATACATCCTTCATTTCGCGCACTGGCGCGTCAACCTCGAATCTGGCGCGCATGGTACTTATTTCGGCCAGCTAAATTTTAGAAGTTCTGTAAATAGATCCTACGTCTGTCGCACTGGCACGTCAACGTCTAGTCTGTTGCGTCTGTCACTGGTTTCAAGAAGCCTAATTCTAGGAGCAGATCTTATAATAGCGCCTCAACGTCTAGTCTGGCGCATCTGTCACTGGTTTCAAGAAGCCTACCTTCTGAAGTTCAAGAAATGGATCCTACGTCAGTAGTAATCCCATCCCAAAAGGAAGTGCAAAATGTGCAACGATGAGTCATCATGCGGACAGCCCCCCTCTGGCGAGAGGAAGGAAGCAGCCCAGGATGTGTTGGGAGGAATGGGTCCGTGAGGAGGAAACCGTTGAAAAGGGAGTGTTTGACATGTTCATGAAAATCCCCCACCCCCCAACGAATCAAACGACCAAGTTGGTCGATTGGTCGAAAAGTCCAAAGTTGTTCAGAATCATGTGAAACAAACTTCTATCAAGTTTCAGGTTGAAATTTTTCACTACGGTGGTCGAAAATACTTAGGATTTTTTCAAGTCCAAATGAGAAATGTCGCTTTTTTAGCCAACTTTGACGATATGTCACTCAGGAATGGAAGTGAATGAAGAGCTCTGGTTTCTTTTACGGGCAAGACCGCGCTTTGTTCTCTAGGATCCTATCTTTTCAGATGCGTGGCAGGCTCCGTTTCCAAATGAGAGCCTGTTGAAAATCGAATTTTTGTGCATTTTCCAAGGTTCTGGAACTTTTGAAAAAACGACTGAGTTTTTTCATCTCGGCTTCTGGTCATCGTAGAGGGTCGAGGGATGTCTTAAATGAAAGGTGAGACCGAGAAAACGTGACTGTCAAAATTTGAAGTCAATCGGAGCACTAGAACCGGAGCTAGAAGGCTTCAAAGTTTGATGCCTACCGATCAGCTGATCTGAAAACCTATAAAAGCGCAGATCTCCGACAGACACATCAGTTCATCCGTTGACTTCACAGAGGTAGGTGAACTCTCCTGAGCTCCGACACTTGGTCGGATTTCATGAAAAAGCTTTCCATAGGAAGTCAAGGCAGATTTCTCGATTGGTGATATCGTCAATCTTGCCAGACTTATAGGTTAGCCAGTATAGTATGACTGATCACTTGATGATAGTAGGCCGAAATCTTTAAACGACTATAACTTTGGTTCTAATGAACCGTTTGACTTGATTCAAAAAAGGTTCGATAGGTCTTGACCTGCTATAAGTGATAGACTACTTATAAATGGTTTATGAGTAGTGCTAAAATGCTTAAAAATTAAAATTTGCTATTTTTGATGATTTTTCGGGGTTTCCTAACTTCTAAATTCAACTAAGACATTTACAAAGTTGCCAGAGGCGAGCTTCGGCTCGAGACTTGTTTCCTGATGTAAATAACTCCACTGGTTTTCATGTCAAAATCGGGGCCCGGATACCAACACAGTGACATGACGCACGCTCTGTCCGCCCGAGGTTGGATTTGTGGGTCGAGGTCTTGGAGTTGGGATAAGATCCCCTCTGAGAAATGCCTGTAACGGATTCATCAGCTTAACTTGTCTTTCCTCAAAGCGAAGTTGTCTTTGTGATAGCACTGGGCGACTATCGATTATGTCTTTGTATAGCATGGGCCTTCACGACTGAAAGCCCGGTAACTGTCGATGTAATGTCCAAATTTGGTAAAAGCGTCGTTGTCAAGTCAAAAGCACGACTAAATTTAGAAAGACCAATGCAAGGCTTTGTGTAGGAAGGATATATAAGCCACTGCTTCTCTCTAGGCTTCACTCCTGTTTCATGTTGTAAGACTTACGGTGAGTGTTAGTCGAAGTTTGCTATCAAACTTTGAAATATTTAGAACTTAGGATTATTCTGTCTTAATGCAGATACACTAGTAGCTTCATATGAACGTTTTTATGAAGCTGTGACTTTAGATGAGATCCTTTAACACTAGAAAGACCGGAGGTGTCATTTGACACTTCCTGATGCATCACAGCGTTGAAACTCGTCAAGTATTGTGTTTTGAGTAATGTTTTTCGGAACCCAGGAATGGAATTGCTCAAATATCGGAACACTATCGATAAATTTTCTTCAAGTATTCTATATACCGAGAAAGACCAGCAGGTATCATTTGACACCTTTGTGTTATCTGATAGAGATTTAATACTCCAGGATCATCAAATGTTCGTGTGTTGCTCAGATTTTTTACGCTTATAATGTGTGAATGCAACGACAGACAAAGCTTGCTTACACTCACTACTTATGCCTGTATCACACAGTTCATACACCGCATTGTCCTTCAATTCATGCACCACGTTCCCAGTCTATCATCGATCTCAGGTCGCACGGTCTCAGCTAACAATCCATCTCTATGGAATAACGCATGACGGTATGATTCATGAAATGAAAGTAACAAAACAGCCAGAGCTCGTGTTCGATTTCATTCCTACATTGAATGCGGTTCTGAGTTACAGCAATGTCACGCCTGAGACGGTATGCTGCAGATAGAGCCCTTCAGTTGCTATTAGCCAGTGATGACGAGAACAGTGCCAGTGAAACAGATGACATTATTGATAATACTATACAACGCATGGAAGAACAAGTTGAAGACGAAAGTTATTCATCATCAGAATCAGAGGAAGAGTCGGAAGTTATCAGCCAAGGTGCAATGATAAATGGTAATTACAAATCGCGGGATGGAAGTGAGTGGCTAGCAACAACAACTTCTGACAGGCCTATTCGTCCGACAGTAGCATCAAACATTGTTCGAACTACACCTGGACCAACTACGTTCGCGAAACGAACCGTTCGTGATTGTGTTAGTGCATTTTTGAGAATATTCGACGAATCATGCATGCACAAAGTTTACCAATACACCCTATCCCACATTCAGACAACTAACGACAGTGAATTCTCAATAGACTTAGCAGATATCTACTCATTTGTTGGACTCCCTTTTGCTCGGGGAGTATTTCTTGCGAAAAATGAGCCTCTGTTTCCTCTTTGGTCTAATGAATTTGGTCGAAAGCTATTCACTGACACTATGTCACGTAACAAATTCAAATTCATTATGAAGCATATTCATTTTGATGAACAAAGCACTCGATCACAACGCCGCCTGTATGATAGATTTTGTGCGATTCGTGAACTATGGACTCGATTCGTTGAGAACTCACAAGCATCGTACCAACCTTCGTTTCATATGACAGTAGATGAGCAGTTATTTCCAATGAAGACGCGCTGCGCTGTTCATTTCTACAATTTATGCCCGATAAGCCGGATAAATTCGGAGCAAAATTTTGGATTTTAGCCGATGCTGAATCTCGGTATATTTACAACGCTTTCCCATATCTTGACAGGGAAATTACTCAGAATCGCGGAGGAATGCAATTGGGAGAATTTGTTACATTGAAACTACTGGAACCATACTTCGGTGGTGGATATAATATGACTGTCGATAGCTTCTTCACCAGCCTGTCTCTTTCCGAAAAGCTGTTTCGAGCTGTTTTTCACGCTGGTGGGAACAATGAAAAAATCCAGGAGGGAAATTCCTAATGAACTTCAACACGACAAAAAGCGACAAGTCAATTCAGTCGTTGGTGCAAGACATGCTTCATGAAATGCCATCATAATTTCGTACAAAGTCAAAAGTAATAAGTCGGTCATCATGCTTTCGACGATGCATACTGACACTTCGATGGATGGAAACAAACCCGAAATTGTAAAATTTTATAACCGAACAAAAGCCGGTGTAGATTCGGTTGATCAAATGGCACGTATGTATTCCACACAGCATCACGACGTTGGCCACTTCAAAAATTTTTAATTTCTTGGACTTAGCAGCGATCAACGCATACACACTTCATCGCGAGATCACAAGATCTACCACAAGTCGGCGGGATTTCATTCTAGAATTGACGAAAGGGCTAATTGACATGAGTCGCTCTCCTCCTTTACCTCGATCAGAGCCTTCACCTGCTCCAAAGAAAGCGTCCGAATAAGCGGAAAAAATGCAGCCTCTGCAACAAAAATTGCACAAGTAACCGCTGTACAAAATGTGACAGGTACGTGTGCGGTCCATGCACTATTATTACTTGTAAGGACTGTTTTGAGTAGTTTTCCAATCATCGAAAAACTTTTCTTCGGTCTGTAATCAGTTTTTATGTATGATATATGAGCAATTACAAAATTTTTAGAGGATGATGAATTAACTCCTTTTTATCATATCTTACAGCTGGAATAGGATTTATATTAATCCTCTCTTTTCAGTTTGAAAAATGACGAAGAAATGCAATAAGAGATTACAAATTTTACAGTGCAGTTGTGACATGCCCTTCCGCGGTGACCGTTTCAGGCGCCACATCTTGGCGAGAGTGACGAAGGGTGAGATGAAGCATGATGAGGTGTTGATGGTGATGTATTGTGTGTGGTGTGATGTTCGTTGTAATGCGTATGATGTCGAGTTTGTGAAGGCTCATGCTAATTGTCCTCTGCGAGTGATTGGGAAGGAAATGATGAGTCAAGTGTTGAGTGGTGAGCGGGGGAGCGCATTCGTTCAAGGCGAACCAGTGCGTTCTCCAGTCGTGAATGTCGATTTGGATAAAGATGATGAAGTGGTGACTAAAGTAAAGAGGAAGTTGATTGTCGAGAATGATGATGATGAGGATGAGGCTATGGAGAGTGTTGTAATGAAGAAGGGGTGTGTTGAGAGGTTGAGTGATGCTGATGAGCTTGAGCGAGCTGTCGCGTCGATTGAGCCACTGGCAAAGCCACGGGCTCAATCGTCGCCGAGATGAGCGTGTGATGCCTAATTGTGTTGTGAGAGTGAGTCAGTCGAGTGTGCCGAGTAAAGTGGTGCTGTCGAAGAATGATGCGCTGACGTATGGGAATGTGAGGAATGAGTGTGACAGGTTGCGGGGAAAGTTGAATGCTGCAAAGTGCACGTTGAAATAAGTGACTGTGGAAAGGGATCGTTTGAAGAGAGAGTCGAAGGACGTTGTGAGTGTGAAGAGAGAGTTGTTTGAGGCGAGGCAGAAGTTGGTGAACCAGAGAAATTTAAAGGATACGCTTGAGTCGAAGTTGGAGAGTTGTGAGAAGTCGGTCTGTCGAGAGCGTGAGTTGAAGGAAGCGGCGATGGAACGAGTGAGAGTGTTGGAGTGTCAGTGGAGTGTGCAGTCGGAAGTGTCGTCTGAAACGGTCACCGCCCTTCACATACCTGTGCTGGGTTATGTCCCGGAGCGCCCATTAATTTATGGAGGTGTGACTCCAGACACAAGCCAAGAGTGCTTTAACTGCACGGATGTCCGATGTTATCACATCAAAATACATCACAAGGAGGACATCCGTGTAGATTATAGAAAGCCTCACAAATTTCGTAAGTATTATGACTGGAACATAACATTATACCATCTTTCTCATTCTTACTTCTTTCATTGCAGGCCAACTGAAAAAGCAATAATCCCATCACAACCCACGTCCCATGAACGCACCGTGGGCCCTCTTAAGGGCCAACCTTCTAATGCAGCGAACGTGGTCCCAAGCCCACCACATGTCTTCGGACATAGATGCAGAGGGAAAGGCTGAAAAATGATGAAATGAAATGGATGTGTTACATTCTGTGCCACACACACAAACACATTACAGATTTCTCTCTTCACGCGTCTGTCAAGGGCTTCGTTACTCATGGATCCTACTGAAGCAAGATTCGGCAAACGCTGTTTCGTATACGGTTTGCTGTGACCACTTCTGCGAAAACTTACAAGAAAGGATGATGTATAGAAACAAAATTCTTAAACAAACCGAAGTGTTAATAAAACTTAGAACAACAAGTAAACTCAACAAATTGTAATGTGTAATACTAGAAACTTGAAACATAAAGTCTATCACGTTCGTTATAATGTACACATGCATTATTAAGTTTTGCTAGTCATCGAAATGAAAGATGAAGTATATTTCGCTACAGTCAAAACATATGAATGAACAAGAGTTTTAAATCCGAAGTTAGATTCCACTGATTCATGAACACTTGCAAACGTGTGCGAGTCATATCAAGCATATTCAACTGAGTGTCCATTCTTGACACTCATCATCATTTGAAATTATTTGAAGATGAAAAGTTGCATTCGATTCCCAACTTCATGGTTGGTAGGAAGAGACCTTGGCTATTCGTTGAAAGCTATAGAAAGTGTTACAAATCTAAATGAAAATATAAAAGCTGGGGCTTTAGTTGAAAGACTAATGGATCTAGATGAGTATGCTATGAATCATCATTTGGATCGAAGTTGGATAGAGGATTTTTCCATGCTGCATTGTAATGATAGTGAAACTAGGAGGATGAAATTGGTTCGATCTGGAGTGAAAAAGAAAAAAGTGGCATTTGCAACTGATTTGACAAGTAGCTCTATCAATAAAAGTGACTTCAGAAAGAAATTGGAAGAAGAGACGTTTAAGTTATTATGTGAACGGAACTGCGCTGAGTGTTTTAAAAGGGAACGGTCCCTTCTCTTTTTACCATGTTGTCATTCTGTTATGTGTTCTACGTGCTATGTACCTTTGGAAACTATGTAGTGGCCCATCTGTGATCAAGAAATAATTTCAACAGTTAATGTATATAAATGATTTTCATGCAATTCTTGTCGATTATAGAACAGACATCTATGACCATGACACCACTGTATCGCCGTCTCATTGAAAAGAGAAAGCATTATTACACAAGGCAGTGGATTCTTGTGTTGGAAAAACTTATCATCCAGTGATTGTAGAGAGATGATACATCGTTTGAGTAATGCTATCATCATTCACGCAAACTGTGAAGATGTTGACTATATGCTATCTTATAATTATAAACCAAAGCAGTTTACAAATACACTTTCATCATTGATACATCGTGGTCTTCTTTCATTACCTTGCTTGGAGTTATGTATTCTACACGTTGCTTATGAGAAGCCTTTTCCACTTAAGCACAATTGATGCAAAGGCATTAAACTTTACAAGCATCATCATACAAACAGATTGTTCATGTCTGGCTCATAACATATCAGCAAACGACACAGCTGAACTGTTTCCATTGAACTATAGTACCTCGCTGAATGACACATTACAGCTACCCACACATGTATCTGCTTCTGATTATCCCACTGGTACTGTGGCTGTTCTCAGTGTATTGCTTTTTACTAGTGCTGTACTCAATGTCTTCCTCTATTTCATTGCGTTTACGTCGGTGATGTTTCGACGCTGCTGTCGTGTTTAAGCAAAGAACACTCTAACATCCACCTGTAAAAATGGCTAGACGTCGTTCATCTCACCGTTCACGCAGACAAAAGTGTCAATCAAATGCAAACAAAAAGTGCTGTCTCACTCTTCGTCGCTTATTAAAATTAAAGCCATCTCATCGATGTGAGGCAATGAAGCTGGCAAACAAAGCCTTCATTCGTAAAATGTGTGCGGAAATACGAAAAGTGCGTTATATGACATTGAATAACAAAAAGGCCAATGCAATTGCCAGGCATGGTAAAGTTCTTCGCATCTCGAGCAATCCAAAAACATTAATTCCTACAAAGCGCAAACTATTATCACAGCGCGGTGGCTTCTTACCACTTTTAGCGCCTATCATCATGGCAGCTGCCGGTCTTGCTTTGGGAGGATTAGCTGGTGCTCTCGCGAATAAAGCCATTAGTGGATAGATACTTAGTTAAATGGTATGACTTTTCATCAAAATCAACATAGATTTCCGTTTGCGCTGTAATCGCACTATGTGTATCGTAGGACCCTCTCATAGTAGGAAGACACATTTAACACTGCAATTGTTGGAGCGTCGTAATGAGATTTTTGACTGCATACCGAATCGTGTTGTTTGGTGCTATGGAATTTATCAACATGAGTTACATCGTGAATTGGTTGGTAAAGGTTACTTGGTTCAACCGGGGATTATCAGCACTGCTGATATTCAACCCTATGATATTATCATTCTTGATGATTTACTTAATGAGAGTAAGAACTCACAAGAAGTAACTGCTATGTTTACCAAGGCTGCTCATCACAAACCATGCTTTATCATTTTTATTATGCAAAATCTTTTTCCAAGTGGAAAGGAAGCACGGACTCGAAGTCTAAACACGCATTACTACATCATCTTTAAAAATCCTCGTGATAAAAGTCAAGCTGAATTCCTATCTCGACAAGTTCTTCCTCGCAAGAACCCATGATCATATATAAATTGTTATGAGCGGTTTTCAACGCATAATTGCTATTCCACAAGAAGAATATATACATCTGACTACAATGCAGAGTGTTCAACAATCTTGGGCAAATCAAATGTCACAACTTAATCAGCAATATGAACAAGAAGCTGTACAAAGTAAAAATCCATATGATCGTTTGATAAAGCAGAGTTCTACCTTAGAAGAAATGAAACAATTGAAAGAAAAAATTTGCAATGATCTTTCGCTTGGTTCACCCAAACCCTATCGCAATCGCGCACTGAGCTTATATCGAAGTCTCGAACCCAACTTGAAAATCACACAACGAGGTGAAGTGGTAGGTGATGATGGAGCAGTCATTAGGGACTCAAGAGTGGAAGATTTAATTAATCATGCTGTTCGTGATCGTCGTCGTCACTTTACACCTACAGGATGGGAGTTCTTTTTAAAATGTATGAAGAAATTCAATGTTCCAAAGGCAATTCTTGGTCGTGATACCTTGCAGGAAATGGAAAATGATTCTACACCTAGGAAGAGAAAGTTGCGCAAGTGTAGAGAGAGACCTAAAAAGATAATCAAGCAAACTTTGAAAACACCCGAGAAGTTGCCAAAGCGTATACCAAAACCTTCAACACGTTATCCATCATTTGATTTTATCACAGACTTCTAATATGAAGAAGCTATGTTGCATCCCATGTTCAGAGTTGCCAAACATTCATGTGTCATTGAACTGCTTAAGTACATGTTGCAAAAGTGATTCATACAAGACGGCTCAAAAAAGTAGCAAAAACAGGTCTCAAACACAAACGCAAACCCTAGCGGAGAAAAAGACTGATACTTTGAGGCAAATAAACAATCCCTCTTAATAGACGATGGATGAACAACTGAAATCAATTTACTATAACCCAAAGCATTATGCAGGTTATGCTTCAGTGAAAAGGTTGTCACAAGCAAGTGGTTATTCACAAAAACAAGTGAAGAGATGGTTAAAAGCTCAACCTGCATATACATTGCACACACAAGCTCGAAAACGTTATCCTACCCGTTCATATATCGTCCATGATATTGATGAACAGTGGCAAGATTTGGCTGATGTTTCTTTATTAGCTAAAAAGAATAAAGGCTATCGCTTTCTCCTAACTGTCATTGACTTATTTTCTCGTTATGCTTGGGTTCAACCACTCAAGACAAAGCGTGGTGAAGAAGTGGCTGAGGCTTTTCAAAATATTTTCAGTGAAGGACGCATTCCCACACGTATTCAAACTGATCAATGGAAAAAGTTTGAAAACAGACATGTGCGTGCTTTATTTCGCAAACACAACATTGAGCTGTTTAGTGTGAAAAGTGCATACAAGAACGCTTTAATCGTACACTGAAAACTCGTCTATGGCGCTATTTCACTGCAAAAGTAACACAAAAGTGGACGGATGTATTACAAGATACAGTACACGCTTACAATCATTCTGTTCATCGTTGATTGGTCACAAACCTGCTGACAAAACTCCAGACATGGTGGATACAATCCGTGAAATCAATGCTAAACGCAAGCAACCATCACAAGGTAAACGTGACATTCAGGTTGATGACAAAGTTCACATTTCCAAGGTGAAAAGCGTGTTTGCGAAAGAATGTCTTCCCAATTGGACGGAAGAAATATTTTCTGTCTCTGAGGTTAACGAGAAATTCAAGCCCACTGCCTACAAGCTTCGCGATTATCATGGTGAAGAGATTGAAGGGAGTTTTTATCGTCATGAGATAACACCCATCACCAAAGAAGATGATGACTACATGGTTGAAAAGATACTTCATCACCAAATGCGACAAGGGAAAAAGTGGAGCCTGGTGAAATGGGCTGGCTATCCAAATT
The DNA here is from genome assembly GCA_907163375.1 of Prostheceraeus crozeri. Taxonomy (NCBI): domain Eukaryota; kingdom Metazoa; phylum Platyhelminthes; order Polycladida; family Euryleptidae; genus Prostheceraeus; species Prostheceraeus crozeri. The sequence continues at coordinate 177,962 of CAJQUW010009024.1, read as the reverse complement.
CAATGAACAGTTGGATTCGTCATTCTGACCTTTATCGTGTTAGACAACGTTCCTAAGCAAAGTAATGAATTGTGTAAATATAAATAAATACCTATGGATCAAACTGCTACGTTTCATTCTGCCCCCTCCTATGCTAGTCATGGAGCTGGATTTCCCGTTTATGCTGGATCGAGACGTCAAAAAGGGGTAGCCTATTGGGTGCTGTCAAGGGTATGATGCGCCCCACTATCGCAAATGTGGGAAAATCAGCTTTAAAGGAAGCTGTAGGATTAGCAGCAGATGTAGCAAGTGATGCGCTTTCAGGAAGATTGCCGATTCGTGAATCTCTAAAGCGTCATGGAATACAGCGTTTGAAGAATGTCGGTAAGGCTGGTATCAGGTCTGTCATCAGTCATATCAATCCACTCTCTACTTCAGGCAAACGTAAGCGAAGAGCATCTCTTATACCTCCTAGCAAACGCAGACGACGTGGACTGTTTTAAATATGGAATGTAAAACCTCATCCCTTTGCTTATTTGATAGAACACCTATACAGACGGATATCATTAGAAATTATGTATCCATTCGTTATCCACAGACGAGTATTGATTGATTCTGGTAGTGTCATTGATTTTTAATACCAGGAAATGATGCTGAGTACATCGATGTAAATGACATCAATCTACATGTCAAGTTTAAGATAGTAAATAAGGACGGTACAAACCTTGACGACAAGCACAAAGTAGCCGTGAATAACTTGGCAATAGCAACGCTCTTCAAGGATGTATCATTGACCATTGGTGAAACTCGGGTTGAAGGTGGTCAACACAGTTATCCCTATCTCGGTTATTTTTCAACAATCATGCAGTTCCAGCCACAAGCACAAAGGAGTCACATGGATGTTATGGGTTGGTGTAAAGATGAAGCTGGTAAATTTGATAGTGACAAAAACAAGGGATTTGTCACTCGTGAAAAGTGGACTGCAGAAAGTAGGGTGTGTGAATTATATTGTCCCCTATACTTGGACTTTTTCCGTCAATCACGTTTCTTAATGTCAAAAGTAGACATGCGAGTTCATCTCTTGCCGAACGATCCTAAATTTGTATTGAGTTCTTATGGAGCAAAGACTGAATTTAAGATTGTGTTTGAAAGTGTTAGACTTTATGTGCGACGAATGACAGTGAATCCATCGGTGATTGATGGTCACGAGATGGGTTTGAAGAAGTATGATGCTCTTTATGATGTAAATCATACTGAGATCCATAGTTTCACCATTCCTTGTTCGCAAAAGAGCTTTGTTAAAGATAGTTTGTTTCCTATACAATCACCAAAAATGATCATTGTGGGATTGATTGCAAATGATGCATACAATGGTAATATATCAAATAATCCCCTCAACTTTGAGCACTTTGGTTTAAATCAAATCGGATTGTATCGCGATACTGATTGCATTCCTGGTACTCCTTTTTGCCCAGACTTCGCTAATGGACATTATTCTCGCTCATATCAAAAAATACTATGGAGACATTTAAATACTGGAATACTTATGACACCAATGGTTTGACCTATGCTGAATTTGCTAAAGGTTATACACTTTATGCATTTGATTTGACAGCAAACAATGAAGCAGGTGCTTCTTATCGTCCGGGCACAGCCACGAAGGGTCTTAAACTAGAATTCTTCTTTGAAAAATATTTGACGAAAACAGTCAATGTACTCATCTATGCTGTGTACGATTCCACCATTCGAATTAACAGACTACGTGACGTTTCCGCTTCTTATACAAGTTAATGAGTTGGTTATCTGATGCAGAGCTAGAGAGAGTCGTTCAAGAACATGGTGATGAACGCACTGTTGCAGGATTTCGAGGTGTGTTTTCCATTAATAATATGCTCACAGTTTTACCAAAACCGCCCTCATTCATTATCATGAATACTGATACAGCACACTTCCCCGGTAAACACTGGAAAATTTTGTTTGTTGATAAAAACTATTGCGGTGAAATCTTTGATTCATTGGCCTTAACAAATTGTGATTATGTCACACGTTTCATGAACCGTCATTCACGAAAATGGATTCGCAATGCTTTGGCCTATCAACATCCCTTGTCTTCAACATGTGGAGCATATGCCTACTACTTTGTAATGCAACGACCACATTATGACTCTTTACATGACATTTGTAAACATTTTTCACATGATACCCTTGTCAATGAAAAGCGCATTCGTAACTTTTATAAAAGCATTCAATAAATATGTACGATTAAAATTTGTTTTCTTTATTATACTTCAATGGAAAAGTAGATGATGTGATTGAATATGTTGTATTTCGTCATCAAACATGAATAGGTAGAGATAAGAAGACATTGTTCACTTGCTACATTCATGCTTATGAGTGTTGGTTTGTTGAAGGTAAGTCATTATGCGAGGATGTATACGTTCTCTATACTTGTTCCAACTTGAGGATGTAAAATGTATAACACCATATTGATAATAAAAAGCAATGAAATCTCGTCGAATAAGTAAGTAAGTAAGTAAATGTATATTTTTGAAAACATTAAAAATCACGACAATCAGTATAGATTCACAGCAATGATAAATACAGACAGAAAGAATTCATTCAAAGGTTGTGTTGATTCTTTAGAAATGTACAATATAAGTACGGTAACGGTAAAGATAACGAGGCAAAGTCAAATTATACACGTACCATTTGCCAGAGCTGTTGTCAGAGGGAAAAAGGAGTTTCGTCTTCGGGATGTCACAGATTGAGGCTGTATAAACTTCTTGGAACGCAAAGATTTCTTGGGACAAAGCTCATGTAAAGGATGTGAAGGGAAGTTGCATATTTTCAAAAGCAATTTAATGGATGCTATCTTGCGTCGTTCTTTTAAATTTGGAAAAGAAATGCACTGACAACAACGTGATTCACCACAGATTATGACGTGAGCTCTTCGTTGGATTTTCTCAAGTATTGAGGCGTTCTGAGCTGACATGCCAACAAAGAGAGGGGAACATTATTCAATAATTGACAAAATTAATCCCTTATAAACGTGCATCAAGGTTTGGTGGTCCAGTAAAGGTTTCAGTATGCGGAGGGCATAAAGTCGGCGAGAGGCGACAGTGTTGACGAACTCGAAGTGTCTATTCCATTTGAGATCGGAGGTAAAATGCACTCCAAGAATCTTAAGCTCGGTAACCAGTAAAATTGGGGGAAATACAATCTTTTCTTCTTGGAATCCACATAAGCTTGCATTTAGCGTCATTCAAAGATAAACTGTTCATCGCTGACCAATGAAGCATATTGTCGTGTTCTTGCAGAATCTTAGTGTCACAAGGATTGGAAATCGGAATTACCAATGTGCAGTCGTCAATATACTTAATAATGGTTGTGCTCTGGTACATAGGACGCAATGAACCGACGACTAAATTAAACAAATACGGACCGATTAATGATCCCTGTGGAATTCCAGAAATAACAGGTAGGTGACTGCTACAGGAATTGGACAGTTTCACAGACTGAGTCCTACCATACAAGTATTCCTTGACCCAGTTGATAAATCCTGTGGGAAGCTTGTTGATCACGAGATGGTTCAAGATAACATCGTGACCTAACTGGTCAAAAGCTTTGCTGTAGTCATAGGCCAAAACAGTCACTGCCAAGGTGTTGTTATCCTCCATAGCTACTGTGATGTTTTCGTGCAGGCAGATCAAGGCAGCTGTGGTAGACGACAGCGGTAGATTCCCAAATTGACCTTGTCCAAAAGTTTGGCGTAGCTTGTCTGAAATGCCGGAGTTAAGCACAGCTTTTTCGCATATTTTGGATAGAGCTGGTAATAAAGATATCGGTCTGAGCTCACTGACTGATATTGGAAAGCGTTTCGGAATTGGAGTTATAACACTTCTCTTCCAAGCACCAGGATACTTTCGATTGATGATTGACAAGTTGATGATGTGGGTCAAGGGAGGTGCCAAAATATGTGCAGAATATCGGTACAGTATCGACGGAATTTGATCGTGACCTGGGGCTTCATCATTGAAACAATCAGATTGTAAACATAATCAACTTCAAATACAGTGCACCAATTGTATCTCTCATCACTGCCACACTCCACATGATCTCTTTCCGCACGAATGACTTGGTTTGAAAGGAATATATGATTTATGTTTTCAGCAGCCTCATGAATGCTCGGGAAACTTGATACAATCGAGTCCAAAAAAGACACGGCACCTTTCTTAGAGCCTCTGAACTCATTCACAACTTGCCACGTTTTCTTTCTGCTCTCCTTGGATTTCTGAGCCCATTTGCATTTTTCTTTAATTAACATGCGTTTTGTTTTAATACTAAGTCGATGGTATAGAGGAAAGTTCCCTTGTCGATATGCACACCATCGCTCGTTGATCAAAGATTTTAGTAAGGGCGTGACGAAAGGCTTATCTCGAGGAGTCATTATAACTGATTTTGAGGGTATGGTCTGCTTGAAACAATCGTTTACAGTATCACACAGTAAGTCGCACTTTTCATCTACGGATAAATTCATATTGTATAAAGGAACAAAGTTTACCCCACTTAGCTTGTTGACAAAATTCGCAACGTTGGATTTGCGTAAATCATGAATGGTACAAATTCTGTTTTGAGGGGAAGAATCAGCAGTCTTCGGCGAACAAAGTACTGTCTTGTGGTCGGAGTTAGCGACCGGAGGACCGACATAAACTTCGTATTTATCACTGAACGACGATCCTAGAAGGACAATGTCTAATATAGCGTTTCCTCTTGTTGGTTCAGTCACAATGTTTTTCAGGTCAAAACTAATTGATAAATGGCCGATGTTAATTCGATTGAAGTCGCCTGTGATAATGATTTCGTATTACGGGTAAGCAATCAAAATGTCATCTATGTTCTGCGCTAAAAAAGATATCACGCTGGTTGAAAATTTAATGACCGAAGGAGGAGGGATATAAATACAAATAAAGCAAATCTTTGACGCGTGCATTAATATCCAGACACTGTCAGAACCGAAATGATACCCCTTAGGTTAACATTTGATAGGTCTGAGACATGATTTTGCCCACAGAATAACGCCGCCACCAATTCTACTGTCAGAACGATCCTCGCGAAACAAATCAAAACCATCGATTGGAAAAAAATCATCGGAATGCATTTCTGAAAGCCAAGACTCTGTTTCACCAAAAATATGAAACGACTTAGCTGAAATTAAGACCCGTAGATCGTCCATTTTATTATACGCACGGTTAAGATTTGTTACACCAAATATCGGCAATTCAACATCCGTTCTTGATAAAATCAATGGTGAAAATTCCGAATCTCAGATCTTAGACGTATAGAACCTTTATGTATCACAACATCAAGGCCCTCATCTCTTCGACGTTTTAGCTGGTTTCTTAGGTGTTTCTCCCGCTCCTGTTGCAGGGGTGTCAGGTCCGGCTTCAAAAAGATGTTATTAAACTTCGAACCATTTAGATATCTGGATCGTTTCAAAAGCTCCCATTTCTTGTCCTTATTGCTCAATTTGACCTTAAGCATGCGTGGAAATTCATTTTTTGCCGCCCGATTCGGTTGCAAGTCGACACTTCAACATCAGGAACTTGAAGAACATTAGCAATTTCTTCAATTTTCTCAATATCATTTTCCCTCTTTTCCTCGATGGAACCACCACCGAGAACTTCAGGTAACCCAAATATTATTAAGTTGTTTGCCCTGTCCTGCCGCTGCTCGACTTCTTTCAGTAAATCATCTCCAGAAGGAACAGAGGTCAATGCATCTGTAATATTGGTGATTGCTTTTTCTTGTTCATCTTGAATCTTTCTAACTGAACTAATAATTTCGTCAAGTCGATCAATTCTGGCTAACATGGAATTTAAGTTCTCGTTTACTTTATCAAGTTTCGCGGAAATAGAACTTGTAATATCGTTTTTATTGTCAACGAGGGCTTGTTTGAAAATGTCCAAAGTTATATTGCCGCTAGAATTTGATCGCGTGTTCCTGGTTGGAGTCATTTGTGTACTTTATAGGTTACTGAGGAAATCACAATAGACAATACGTTGAATCAAGCCAGATGCTTTCTGCAGCTTAGATATCTATTGACGTAATTGTGTTGACGAAATAGTCACGTGCAAAAAAATCAATAATCGTAATTTTTCGGGCGAGGGTGGTTGCAGAATGACCTTTCAGTAACAGCTGATCGATGAATAACCGCTGACAATACCAGCTGGTCAAACACTCCCAAAGCAAGCTGAATAATAACGAATTCACAATGCTAATCGATGACGTCGGCAGCAAGAAACGTAGAATCAGCGACGCAGACCGGACAAAAAAAACCAGATGTGAACAATGATCGATTTGATTTGTAACTCGAAAATCCAAAAACCACACAATAACAGCCAATCCCCAACAAATTATAGAAAATTAATTGTAGAAATCGATGCTGAACTCCAAGACGAACTCAGCAATCCAAAATTCGACCCAAATACACAGAGGAAATCAGTATAACCACGTAATATACCACTACTTTCTACAGAAGACGAGAACGCACAACCGACCAGCTTGCGGTTTATTGAGTAATGAGCCATATAATGAATAGACGTCCACCTAGAGGGATATAGTACATTGGATGATGCATGATATGTAAAGCATCGTGGAGGTTATCCATTTGAAAAGGGGATAAACTTATTTTAACTTGTCGATGAGTATCGTAAAAGGTAATGCGTCGAGCTTTCCATGTAACGTGACACTGAGAAGAGAGCTTGGCAATCATGGTTAGTTTTAGACACATCAAAACGTTTGCTTAGTCTTCTCGTTTAAGCCAAGCATTCATAAGAAATGGACGAAGTCATGTTAAGGTTGATCATCATATTATCATTTGCAATAGTGACATTAGCGGGACGAGGATTAGATGACGCAGTTCGTCTCATCAAATCACCTATTCATGCAACAAGACCTATTGAAGATGTAATTCTTTCCGGCATAGCCGATCCTTGGCAAAATCATGCTTACAAACGTCAGATTTTACGTCAGCGAATGGGTCATGCGTGGAAATGGTGTTAACAGATCATGGCTTTAAGCGATCGCCTGTAGGTGGCATCGATTTGATCAATCCTGTACGTCGCATTGCAATGGAATTAAAAAATAGCTGCCATGTGAGCTCATCAATAAAACGCGAAATATTTCATACACTTACAGACTTTAAACGTAGAAGACCAAGATATCAAGTCATATTTGGTTGTATCAACTATCGCAATATGAAAGAAGGTGGTACAAGCATACTTAGGGGAGTACATTATGTGAGAAGCCAATCACTCTTAACCAAATTCTTAGGACGACAAAAAGTGCCTACTGTGAATAGATTGAAAACAGCAGTTCGTTGTGTCATGCGACATAACGCCTAAGCAAACGACACTTTATGTTGATACTTTAACATGGAGTTTACAGCAGTGTTTCCCAGTAATGCTCAACCTGAGCGATATGAAAATACTGCTGCCGAGTTTGAAACTGATTTAACGCAGCCGATTGACTTAAATGGTGATTGGGAAGTTGCCCTGCAAGATTTGAGCTATGTGAATAATATAAGAACTATTGCAAATTAAGAGATTACATTAGGCACTGCAACGGATCAAACTTGTACTTTCCAAAACTAGAGCGAAATGATAAAGTACATACCTACAACTTGAATGAAGATGCAGCAGAGTGGAATTCTATTCCTACAGTAAACACCCGTCGGGGAAAGCGAGCTGTTGCTGAGATTGTAAATGGCCCTACTTTAATTATCACTGCAGATACAGACATACCCATTGCTAAAAATGCCTCACCCCTGAAATGGAAACAACCTACAAACCCATCATTTCGTCATCGCTTAGAGAAATCATACTATTATATGAAAATTCAACGCCTATTGAATGTTATGAATGATTTGGCAAAGGATGTATGGTTATGGCAGATGGATCCAAATCTACATAAAGTTACCCTCTACATGAGACCGACTACTATTTCCCATGGATTTTATGTGAGTGGAGCTCTGCAAAAGATATTGAATCTTAAATCACGTTTCTTTCTACCTATCACAAAATTTTCAGAAGTAAAAGGAGGCGGTGCCTTCCCTTTGAGAGCTCAGGTGTCCATGAAAGTATCAAAGCATATTAAGAAATATCCATATCGGCACAGGAAAAAATTTAATATTACCCTTCTTCCCCTTGATCGCATGCATGAACGCTTTGTGCTTTTTAAATCTGGTACTGTTGATGACTTGATCAAACAGGTAAATGAAATAAATGGATTATCTATGTCCATCACTCTCAGCAGAATCGGTCTAAAGTAAGGTGTCTGATTACGATCCCGAGAACGTCCCATGAGCCTTCTTAAGAGCTACCTTCTAATGCAGCTAAAGCGGTCCCAAGCCCGCCACATATCTTCGGATATGGAATGCAGAGGGGAAGAATAAATGATGAAATGGAATGAAACGGGAGGCCACCCTTGCACCACATGCAGCCATATGCTCATTTCTCTCTTCACTAGTGAACAAGCTCTTGTGAGTGTAGTCAGAAACTTTATCATGTTGTACAAACGTTTTACTGCAACACAGGTTGATAAAGTGAAAAAAGGAATCTTCATCTAAATTAGAATCATTCTGATTGGCTGTTGAGGGACTCATTGTTAAATAACTATATAAGTGAAACAATTGCATCACTTCTCATTCACGTTATACGATCGAACAGTATAGTATGGCAAATTCTTCTGAAGCCTTGAATATTTTCTACAAAATTTCCGAAGTTGTTGATGAATGGGACGAGGATGTGAACAGTGACAATAAACCCGAAATCGTCATTGTCGAGGAGAAGAGTGGTAGAAAAAGTGACATCACCCAAGTTGTATTGAGTGAGGGCGAGTTCACACCAAAGACGACGCGGCTCAGAAGAGTGGCGGATGCACCAAAGCGAGTGGTATATTACAGGATTTATAATGACTTGAAACCAGTCCCACTGAACTTTGATAAATAAACCTACATACTACATGTCTTTGTTTTGCAATGTATTTATCTAGAAATGGAAATAAATGGAGAAATTTAGATATGGGATTAGGTTGATAACGTTGCTTCAATTGATTCAATCATGTTTCATATGTTGAATGATTTCTTGTAACTGTGTTAAGTGTCTAGATGATAGGATATCTTATTCTAACAATAGCTCCCAATCGACACTATGCTTACTCGATGATCATTTCGAAGTCATGTAGTATATATGAAGGAAAAACAACACTGTCATGATACACATTTATTAAATAGAAATAAAGGCAATGCGTTTTGTAATAAGACGATACATTAAGTCTACCAAGTCAAACTCTTCTTGATTGCGGGGCTGACTAGAAGGAGAGAAGAGGACTAGCCAGCTCCGGAGAGTCTCAACACACCGCTCCATCATGACTTCTTTTGGAGATACACTCAGGAAGGCAGCCCTGATTGTATCAGTACTATCCTCTTCATCGTCGGAAATGATGATGATTTCCTCATCCAACTGCAGCGGCTCGACCTCACCATCGTAAATAGTTTTCACTTGCCTCTTGCGTGGGGCATTGGGCATGAGTAAGGCATAGGTGGTCGGTGGTGTATCCATTTTAATGATATTATGAGGAAATGGTCATTGCACCGCACTTATATAGATTCTCTCTCCCTGCTTCGCGCTCTCTCATTGGACGACAGTCATTTATCAATCACAATGCATCATTCTCATATATAGAGAAGAATGTCTTGCAATTTACTATCATAGTCATGTCCGACACAGAGGAATCATTCACGCCTCTTGCTAGCTCAACTCCTACGAAGAAGGAAGTTGAGAGAAAGTTTCAACAAAAAGAGGAAGAGGTAGAGAGACAAATGATTGAAGGCTGCCAGCAGCTCACTCTACAAACGGTTGAGAGTGTGAGCCTTTCATAAACGAGGCTGACTTTCAGGAGTGAAAAGCCCTTTGATGAGACAGAGAATGCCCCAAACGGTCTTTATGAGACCACGGCCTTAACGGTCACCTAATCAAGAAAGAAAAGACATTGACTGCGCCACACGCAACATTAGTGATTTGATGTTATCTGACGAAAATGAAGTGTTAAGACAGTACGACCACCAATGAATTGAATAGGATTACCACTATCATCATAGATACCAAATTTGCAATGGTATAATCGTGATACATTGTATGGAGTGTATACCTTGTTCAGGAACTCTCTGTGGATGGTCACACCAAAGTCGCCACTGTCAATAGGAATATATCTTAAAAGGGGAACCATTTGACCACCAACTTGTGTTGAATGGATAAAGTTAGTGTAAATGTAAAAGTGATTGATATTCATATCGAGCAAGGATGTTGAGTCACAGTACTTCTCGTCGTAGAATATGTCACGTTTGAATCCTAAAATCCTTGTCAACTCTTTTGAAGTGTGAATGACCGTTTTACCATGTACACTGATACAGAATGTATTTTCTTTAGGATCATATTCAAAATGATATGAGTGCAGATTTGATACACCCTTGTTCAAGTATGTACAAACATCATAGCCATTGCTATAATGCTTTGGAGGTATCGGTAACTTTTCATTTGGCTTCCATGTAAGACTGGGATGCAAAACAGGGTCTGTGCGTTTGAAATAAAGGACCATTCGACAATCGGATTGCTGTTCAGATGTTATTTTCACATTTCCCCATTCATGGTATGACCATAAGACGTCTGTATTCAAAGAGAGCAAATCGCGAAATTTAGAATTGATGTGAACAAATCCAATGTGTGAATGCTCATAATCATTTCGGAAATCAATCCTTGCTTTATTGTGTACTCGAGTGATGGACATAGATAATCCATTTATTTAATTTACCTGTTTGATCAAGTCATCAACAGTGCCAGATTTAAAAAGCACAAAGCGCTCATGCATGCGATCAAGTTTTGGAAAGTACAAGTTTGATCCGTTGCAGTGCCTAATGTAATCTCTTAATTTGCAATAGTTCTTATATTATTCACATAGCTCAAATCTTGCAGGGCAACTTCCCAATCACCATTTAAGTCAATCGGCTGCGTTAAATCAGTTTCAAACTCGGCAGCAGTATTTTCATATCACTCAGGTTGAGCATTACTGGGAAACACTGCTGTAAACTCCATGTTAAAGTATCAACATAAAGTGTCGTTTGCTTAGGCGTTATGTCGCATGACACAACGAACTGCTGTTTTCAATCTATTCACAGTAGGCACTTTTTGTCGTCCTAAGAATTTGGTTAAGAGTGATTGGCTTCTCACATAATGTACTCCCCTAAGTATGCTTGTACCACCTTCTTTCATATTGCGATAGTTGATACAACCAAATATGACTTGATATCTTGGTCTTCTACGTTTAAAGTCTGTAAGTGTATGAAATATTTCGCGTTTTATTGATGAGCTCACATGGCAGCTATTTTTTAATTCCATTGCAATGCGACGTACAGGATTGATCAAATCGATGCCACCTACAGGCGATCGCTTAAAGCCATGATCTGTTAACACCATTTCCACGCATGACCCATTCGCTGACGTAAAATCTGAAGTTTGTAAGCATGATTTTGCCAAGGATCGGCTATACCGGAAAGAATTACATCTTCAATAGGTCTTGTTGCATGAATAGGTGATTTGATGAGACGAACTGCGTCATCTAATCCTCGTCCCGCTAATGTCACTATTGCAAATGATAATATGATGATCAACCTTAACATGACTTCGTCCATTTCTTATGAATGCTTGGCTTAAACGAGAAGACTAAGCAAACGTTTTGATGTGTCTAAAACTAACCATGATTGCCAAGCTCTCTTCTCAGTGTCACGTTACATGGAAAGCTCGACGCATTACCTTTTACGATACTCATCGACAAGTTAAAATAAGTTTATCCCCTTTTCAAATGGATAACCTCCACGATGCTTTACATATCATGCATCATCCAATGTACTATATCCCTCTAGGTGGACGTCTATTCATTATTCGACGAGATTTCATTGCTCTTTATGATCAATATGGTGTTATACATTTTACATCCTGAAGTTGGAACAAGTATAGAGAACGTATACATCCTCGCATAATGACTTACCTTCAACAAACCAACACTCATAAGCATGAATGTAGCAAGTGAACAATGTCTTCTTATCTCTACCTATTCATGTTTGATGACTAAATACAACCTATTCAATCACATCATCTACTTTTCCATTGAAGTATAATAAAGAAAACTAATTATAATCGTACATATTTATTGAATGCTTTTATAAAAGTTACGAATGCGCTTTTCATTGACAAGGGTATCATGTGAAAAATGTTTACAAATGTCATGTAAAGAGTCATAATGTAGTCGTTGCATTAGAAAGTAGAGGGCATATGCTCCACATGTTGAAGACAAGGGATGTTGATAGGCCAAAGCATTGCGAATCCATTTTCGTGAATGACGGTCATGAAACGTGTGACATAATCACAGTTTGTTAAGGCCAATGAATCATAGATTTCACCGCAATAGTTTTTATCAATAAACAAAACTTTCCAGTGTTTACCGGGGAAGTGTGCTGTATCAGTATTCATGATAATGAATGAGGGCGGTTTTGGTAAAACTGTGAGCATATTATTAATGGAAAACACACCTCGAAATCCTGCAACAGTGCGTTCATCACCATGTTCTTGAACGACTCTCTCTAGCTCTGCATCAGATAACCAACTCATTAACTTGTATAAGAAGCGGAAACGTCACGTAGTCTGTTAATTCGAATGGTGGAATCGTACACAGCATAGATGAGTACATTGACTGTTTTCGTCAAATATTTTTCAAAGAAGAATTCTAGTTTAAGACCCTTCGTGGCTGTGCCCGGACGATAAGAAGCACCTGCTTCATTGTTTGCTGTCAAATCAAATGCATAAAGTGTATAACCTTTAGCAAATTCAGCATAGGTCAAACCATTGGTGTCATAAGTATTCCAGTATTTAAATGTCTCCATAGTATTTTTTGATATGAGCGAGAATAATGTCCATTAGCGAAGTCTGGGCAAAAAGGAGTACCAGGAATGCAATCAGTATCGCGATACAATCCGATTTGATTTAAACCAAAGTGCTCAAAGTTGAGGGGATTATTTGATATATTACCATTGTATGCATCATTTGCAATCAATCCCACAATGATCATTTTTGGTGATTGTATAGGAAACAAACTATCTTTAACAAAGCTCTTTTGCGAACAAGGAATGGTGAAACTATGGATCTCAGTATGATTTACATCATAAAGAGCATCATACTTCTTCAAACCCATCTCGTGACCATCAATCACCGATGGATTCACTGTCATTCGTCGCACATAAAGTCTAACACTTTCAAACACAATCTTAAATTCAGTCTTTGCTCCATAAGAACTCAATACAAATTTAGGATCGTTCGGCAAGAGATGAACTCGCATGTCTACTTTTGACATTAAGAAACGTGATTGACGGAAAAAGTCCAAGTATAGGGGACAATATAATTCACACACCCTACTTTCTGCAGTCCACTTTTCACGAGTGACAAATCCCTTGTTTTTGTCACTATCAAATTTACCAGCTTCATCTTTACACCAACCCATAACATCCATGTGACTCCTTTGTGCTTGTGGCTGGAACTGCATGATTGTTGAAAAATAACCGAGATAGGGATAGCTGTGTTGACCACCTTCAACCCGAGTTTCACCAATGGTCAATGATACATCCTTGAAGAGCGTTGCTATTGCCAAGTTATTCACGGCTACTTTGTGCTTGTCGTCAAGGTTTGTACCGTCCTTATTTACTATCTTAAACTTGACATGTAGATTGATGTCATTTACATCGATGTACTCAGCATCATTTCCTGGTATTAAAAACTCAATGACACTACCAGAATCAATACTTGTCTGTGGATAACGAATGGATACATAATTTCTAATGATATCCGTCTGTATAGGTGTTCTATCAAATAAGCAAAGGGATGAGGTTTTACATTCCATATTTAAAACAGTCCACGTCGTCTGCGTTTGCTAGGAGGTATAAGAGATGCTCTTCGCTTACGTTTGCCTGAAGTAGAGAGTGGATTGATATGACTGATGACAGACCTGATACCAGCCTTACCGACATTCTTCAAACGCTGTATTCCATGACGCTTTAGAGATTCACGAATCGGCAATCTTCCTGAAAGCGCATCACTTGCTACATCTGCTGCTAATCCTACAGCTTCCTTTAAAGCTGATTTTCCCACATTTGCGATAGTGGGGCGCATCATACCCTTGACAGCACCCAATAGGCTACCCCTTTTTGACGTCTCGATCCAGCATAAACGGGAAATCCAGCTCCATGACTAGCATAGGAGGGGGCAGAATGAAACGTAGCAGTTTGATCCATAGGTATTTATTTATTTATATTTACACAATTCATTACTTTGCTTAGGAACGTTGACTAACACGATAAAGGTCAGAATGACGAATCCAACTGTTCATTGAATTTGGATAGCCAGCCCATTTCACCAGGCTCCACTTTTCCCCTTGTCGCATTTGGTGATGAAGTATCTTTTCAACCATGTAGTCATCATCTTCTTTGGTGATGGGTGTTATCTCATGACGATAAAAACTCCCTTCAATCTCTTCACCATGATAATCGCGAAGCTTGTAGGCAGTGGGCTTGAATTTCTCGTTAACCTCAGAGACAGAAAATATTTCTTCCGTCCAATTGGGAAGACATTCTTTCGCAAACACGCTTTTCACCTTGGAAATGCGAACTTTGTCATCAACCTGAATGTCACGTTTACCTTGTGATGGTTGCTTGCGTTTAGCATTGATTTCAACGGATTGTATCCACCACGTCTGGAGTTTTGTCAGCAGGTTTGTGACCAATCAACGATGAACAGAATGATTGTAAGCGTGTACTGTATCTTGTAATACATCCGTCCACTTTTGTGTTACTTTTGCAGTGAAATAGCGCCATAGACGAGTTTTCAGTGTACGATTAAAGCGTTCTTGTATGCACTTTTCACACTAAACAGCTCAATGTTGTGTTTGCGAAATAAAGCACGCACATGTCTGTTTTCAAACTTTTTCCATTGATCAGTTTGAATACGTGTGGGAATGCGTCCTTCACTGAAAATATTTTGAAAAGCCTCAGCCACTTCTTCACCACGCTTTGTCTTGAGTGGTTGAACCCAAGCATAACGAGAAAATAAGTCAATGACAGTTAGGAGAAAGCGATAGCCTTTATTCTTTTTAGCTAATAAAGAAACATCAGCCAAATCTTGCCACTGTTCATCAATATCATGGACGATATATGAACGGGTAGGATAACGTTTTCGAGCTTGTGTGTGCAATGTATATGCAGGTTGAGCTTTTAACCATCTCTTCACTTGTTTTTGTGAATAACCACTTGCTTGTGACAACCTTTTCACTGAAGCATAACCTGCATAATGCTTTGGGTTATAGTAAATTGATTTCAGTTGTTCATCCATCGTCTATTAAGAGGGATTGTTTATTTGCCTCAAAGTATCAGTCTTTTTCTCCGCTAGGGTTTGCGTTTGTGTTTGAGACCTGTTTTTGCTACTTTTTTGAGCCGTCTTGTATGAATCACTTTTGCAACATGTACTTAAGCAGTTCAATGACACATGAATGTTTGGCAACTCTGAACATGGGATGCAACATAGCTTCTTCATATTAGAAGTCTGTGATAAAATCAAATGATGGATAATGTGTTGAAGGTTTTGGTATACGCTTTGGCAACTTCTCGGGTGTTTTCAAAGTTTGCTTGATTATCTTTTTAGGTCTCTCTCTACACTTGCGCAACTTTCTCTTCCTAGGTGTAGAATCATTTTCCATTTCCTGCAAGGTATCACGACCAAGAATTGCCTTTGGAACATTGAATTTCTTCATACATTTTAAAAAGAACTCCCATCCTGTAGGTGTAAAGTGACGACGACGATCACGAACAGCATGATTAATTAAATCTTCCACTCTTGAGTCCCTAATGACTGCACCATCATCACCTACCACTTCACCTCGTTGTGTGATTTTCAAGTTGGGTTCGAGACTTCGATATAAGCTCAGTGCGCGATTGCGATAGGGTTTGGGTGAACCAAGCGAAAGATCATTGCAAATTTTTTCTTTCAATTGTTTCATTTCTTCTAAGGTAGAACTCTGCTTTATCAAACGATCATGTGGATTTTTACTTTGTACAGCTTCTTGTTCATATTGCTGATTAAGTTGTGACATTTGATTTGCCCAAGGTTGTTGAACACTCTGCATTGTAGTCAGATGTATATATTCTTCTTGTGGAATAGCAATTATGCGTTGAAAACCGCTCATAACAATTTATATATGATCATGGGTTTCTCAAAGAGATGACTACGTAAGCGATAATCCTCAGGACACTCCTGGGTAAAGTCTAAAAATAAATAATTATAGGGGTTTTCCGTAGCAGCCTCAAATACTTCAATTAAGGCTTTTGACTTGCGAGGAAGAGCTTGTCGAGATAGGAATTCAACTTGACTTTTATCACGAGGATTTTTAAAGATGATGTAGTAATGCGTGTTTAGACTTCGAGTCCGTGCTTCCTTTCCACTTGGAAAAAGATTTTGCATAATAAAAATGATAAAGCATGGTTTGTGATGAGCAGCCTTGGTAAACATAGCAGTTACTTCTTGTGAGTTCTTACTCTCATTAAGTAAATCATCAAGAATGATAATATCATAGGGTTGAATATCAGCAGTGCTGATAATCCCCGGTTGAACCAAGTAACCTTTACCAACCAATTCACGATGTAACTCATGTTGATAAATTCCATAGCACCAAACAATACGATTCGGTATGCAGTCAAAAATCTCATTACGACGCTCCAACAATTGTAGTGTTAAATGTGTCTTCCTACTATGAGAGGGTCCTACGATACACATAGTGCGATTACAGCGCAAACGGAAATCCATGTTGATTTTGATGAAAAGTCATACCATTTAACTAAGTATCTATCCACTAATGGCTTTATTCGCGAGAGCACCAGCTAATCCTCCCAAAGCAAGACCGGCAGCTGCCATGATGATAGACGCTAAAAGTGGTAAGAAGCCACCGCGCTGTGATAATAGTTTGCGCTTTGTAGGAATTAATGTTTTTGGATTGCTCGAGATGCGAAGAACTTTACCATGCCTGGCAATTGCATTGGCCTTTTTGTTATTCAATGTCATATAACGCACTTTTCGTATTTCCGCACACATTTTACGAATGAAGGCTTTGTTTGCCAGCTTCATTGCCTCACATCGATGAGATGGCTTTAATTTTAATAAGCGACGAAGAGTGAGACAGCACTTTTTGTTTGCATTTGATTGACACTTTTGTCTGCGTGAACGGTGAGATGAACGACGTCTAGCCATTTTTACAGGTGGATGTTAGAGTGTTCTTTGCTTAAACACGACAGCAGCGTCGAAGCATCACCGACGTAAACGCAATGAAATAGAGGAAGACATTGAGTACAGCACTAGTAAAAAGCAATACACTGAGAACAGCCACAGTACCAGTGGGATAATCAGAAGCAGATACATGTGTGGGTAGCTGTAATGTATCATTCAGCGAGGTACTATAGTTCAATGGAAACAGTTCAGCTGTGTCGTTTGCTGATATGTTATGAGACAGACATGAACAATCTGTTTGTATGATGATGCTTGTAAAGTTTAATGCCTTTGCATCAATTGTGTTTAAGTGGAAAAGGCTTCCCATAAGCAACGTGTAGGATACATAACTCCAAGCAAGGTAATGAAAGAAGACCACGATGTATCAATGTTGAAAGTGTATTTGTAAACTGCTTTGGTTTATAATTATAAGATAGCATATAGTCAACATCTTCACAGTTTGCGTGAATGATGATAGCATTACTCAAGCGATGTATCATCTCTCTACAATCACTGGATGATAATAGTTTTTCCAACACAAGAATCCACTGCCTTGTGTAATTATGCTTTCTCTTTTCAATGAGACGGCGATACAGTGGTGTCATGGTCATAGATGACTGTTCTAAAATCGACAAGAATTGCATGAAAATCATTTATATACATTAACTGTTGAAATTATTTCTTGATCACAGATGGGCCACTACATAGTTTCCAAAGGTACATAGCACGTAGAACACATAACAGAATGACAACATGGTAAAAAGAGAAGGGACCGTTCCTTTTTAAAACACTCAACACAGTTCCGTTCACATAATAATTTAAAATAATTTTACTTCCAATTTCTTTCTGAAGTCACTTTTATTGATAGAGCTACTTGTCAAATCAGTTGCAAATGCCACTTTTTTCTTTTTCACTCCAGACCGTACCAATTTCATACTCCTAGTTTCACTATCATTACAATGCAGCATGGAACAATCATCTATCCAACTTCGATCCAAATGATGATTTATAGCATACTCATCTAGATCCATTAGTCTTTCAACGAAAGCCCCAGCTTTTATATTTTCATTTAGATTTGTAGCACTTTCTATAGCTTTCAACGAATAGCCAAGGTCTCCTCCTACCAACCATGAAGTTGGGAATCGAATGCAACTTTTCATTTTCAAATAATTTCAAATGATGATGAGTGTCAAGAATGGACACTCAGTTGAATATACTTGATATGACTTGCACACCTTTGCAAGTGTTCATGAATCAGTGGAATATAACTTCGGATTTAAAACTCTTGTTCATTCATATGTTTTGACTGTAGCGAAATATACTTCATCTTTCATTTCGATGACTAGCAAAACTTAATAATGCATGTGTACATTATAACCAACGTGATAGACTTTATGTTTCAAGTTTCTAGTATTACACATTACAATTTGTTGAGTTTACTTGTTGTTCTAAGTTTTATTAACACTTCGGTTTGTTTAAGAATTTTGTTTCTATACATCATCCTTTCTTGTAAGTTTTCGCAGAAGTGGTCACAGTAAACCGTATACGAAACAGCGCTTGCCGAATCTTGTTTCAGTAGGATCCATCAGTAATGAAGCCCTTGACAGACTCGTGAAGAGAGAAATCTGTAATGTGTTTGTGTGTGTGGCACAGAATGTAACACATCCATTTCATTTCATCATTTTTCAGCCTTTCCCTCTGCATCCATGTCCGAAGACATGTGGTGGGCTTGGGACCACGTTCGCTGCATTAGAAGGTTGGCCCTTAAGAGAGCCCATGGTGCGTTCATGGGACGTGGGTTGTGATGGGATTATTGCTTTTTCAGTTGGCCTGCAATGAAAGAAGTAAGAATGAGAAAGATGGTATAATGTTATGTTCCAGTCATAATACTTACGAAATTTGTGAGGCTTTCTATAATAGGACACGGATGTCCTCCTTGTGATGTATTTTGATGTGATAACATCGGACATCCGTGCAGTTAAAGCACTCTTGGCTTGTGTCTGGAGTCACACCTCCATAAATTAATAGGCGGTCCGGGACATAACCCGCCACAGGTATGTGAAGGGCGTGACCGTTTCAGGCGACACTTCCGACTGCACAGTCAACTGACACTCCAACACTCTCACTCATTCCATCGCCTCTTCCTTCAACTCACGCTCTCGACAGTTCTCACAACTCTCCAACTTCGACTCAAGCGTCTCCTTCAGCTTTCTCTCATTCACCATTTTCTGCCTCGCCTCAAACAACTCTCTTCACACTCGCAAAGTCCTCCGACTCTCTCTTCAAACGATCCCTTTCCACAGTCACTTATTTCAACGTGCACTTTGCAGCATTCAACTTTCCCCGCAACCTGTCACACTCATTCCTCACATTCCCATACGTCAGCGCATCATTCTTCCACAGCACCACTTTACTCGGCACACTCGACTGACTCACTCTCACAACACAATTAGGCATCACACGCTCATCTCGGCGACGATTGAGCCCGTGGCTTTGCTAGTGGCTCAATCGACGCGACAGCTCGCTCAAGCTCATCAGCATCACTCAACCTCTCAACACACCCCTTCTTCATTACAACACTCTCCATAGCCTCATCCTCATGATCATCACTCTCGGCAATCAACTTCCTCTTTACTTTAGTCACCACTTCATCATCCTTATCCAAATCGACATTCACGACTGGAAAACGCACTGGTTCGCCTTGAACAAATGCGCTCCCCCGCTCACCACTCAACACTTGACTCATCATTTCCTTCCCGATCACTCACAGAGGACAATTAGCATGAGCCTTCACAAACTCGACATCATACGCACTACAAGGAACATCACACCACACACAATACATCACCATCAACACCTCATCATGCTTCATCTCACCCTTCGTCACTCTCGCCAAGATAATAATAATAATAAAAAGTTTTTATTGTCTCACAATGTGGGTACAAATCGGTGAGCACATAACAAAGAGTCACTACAGCACAGATATAAAAGGGAATTTGGGTTAACAGAAGGTAGAAAGAAAACGTTATTTACAAAATTTAATGAAGGAGTTTCCGAAACGCTTCGTTTTAGCAAAAGGAAAGAAGAAGCAGCATGAGTTTCTAGTAGACAGTGAAGGCCGTTCGACGAAAAGTTCACGTAAAGGGTGGCAGGGGTTCTTCGTGATTGAAGTGAACAGTTTTGAACAGGACTTGCTCGCGACAATTGCCAGAGACTTATCAATGTCCAAACTTAAGCCCATTATACGGAAAGCCCTGCGATCGACCGAGTTTAATTTTTCCAGCAAATAGGTAGAAACATTACAAAAGCAGGCAAAAGAATATATAAGAATAGAGCGGATGAAAGCGACGTAGCATCTATACATTAAGTAAACAGGACAGCCAGAGCGACGTAGATTACAGAGTATAAAAAGTCGCTTGGATGCCTTCTTTACAATGGCATGAACATGACTGTTCCACTTGAGGTCATCAGATAACAGAATTCCGAGGAACGACAGAATATGGACAGATGTGGCGCCTGAAACGGTCACCGCGGAAGGGCATGCCACAACTGCACTTAAAAATTTGTAATTTCTTATTACATTTCTTCGTCATTTTTCAAACTGAAAAGAGAGGAAATAATGTGTTAAATTGAGACACATTTTAGTGCTCATAATAGGAGATCGTTAACACTAGAGAGACCGGAAAATATTTATACATAGAAAGACCGGTAAGTGTCAATTGACACTTAATATTCTTGTAATAAATAAATGAATGAAATTAATATATTTCCTATTCCAGCTGTAAGATATGATAAAAAGGAGTTAATTCATCCTCTAAAAATTTTGTAATTGCTCATATATCATACATAAAAACTGATTACAGACCGAATAAAAGTGTTTCGATTATTGGAAAACTACTCAAAACAGTCCTTACAAGTAATAATAGTGCATGTACCGCACACTTACCTGTCACATTTTGTACAGCGGTTACTTGTGCAATTTTTGTTGCAGAGGCGGCATTTTTTCCGCTTATTCGGACGCTCTTTCTTAGGAGCAGGTGAAGGCTCTGATCGAGGTAAAGGAGGAGAGCGACTCATGTCAATTAGCCCTTTCGTCAATACTAGAATGAAATCCCGCCGACTTGTGATGGATCCTGTGATCTCGCGATGAAGTGTTTATGCGTTGATCGCTGCTAAGTCCAATAAATTAAAAAATATTTGAAGTGGCCAACGTCGTGATGCTGTGTGGAATACATACGTGCCATTTGATCAACCGAATCTTCACCGGCTTTTGTTCGGTTATAAAATTTTACAATTTCGGGTTTGTTTCCATCCATCGAAGTGTCAGTATGCATCGTCGAAAGCATGATGACCGACTTATTACTTTTGACTTTGTACGAAATGATGATGGCATTTCATGAAGCATGTCTTGCACCAACGACTGAATTGACTTGTCGCTTTTTGTCATGTTGAAGTTCATTAGGAATTTCCCTCCTGGATTTTTTCATTGTTCCCACCAGCGTGAAAAACAGCTCGAAGCAGCTTTTCGGAAAGAGACAGGCTGGTGAAGAAGGTATCGACAGTCACATTATATCCACCACCGAAGTATGGTTCCAGTAGTTTCAATGTAACAAATTCTCCCAATTGCATTCCTCCGCGATTCTGAGTAAGTTCCCTGCCATGCCGCCAAGATATGGGAAAGCGTTGTAAATATACCGAGATTCAGCATCGGCTAAAATCCAAAATTTTGCTCCGAATTTATCCGGCTTATCGGGCATAAATTGTAGAAATGGACAGCGCGTCTTCATTGGAAATAACTGCTCATCTACTGTCATATGAAACGAAGGTTGGTACGATGCTTGTGAGTGCTCCACGAATCGAGTCCATAGTTCACGAATCGCACAAAATCTATCATACATGCGGCGTTGTGATCGAGTGTTTTGTTCATCAAAACGAATATGCTTCATAATGAATTTGAATTTGTTACGTGACATAGTGTCAGTGAATAGCTTTCGACCAAATTCACTAGACCAAAGAGGAAACAGAGGCTCATTTTTCGCAATAAATACTCCCCGAGCAAAAGGGAGTCCAACAAATGAGTAGATATCTGCTAAGTCTATTGAGAATTCACTGTCGTTAGTTGTCTGAATGTGGGATAGGGTATATTGGTAAACTTTGCGCATGCATGATTCGTCGAATATTCTCAAAAATGCACTAACACAACCACGAACGGTTCGTTTCGCGAACGTAGTTGGTCCAGGTGTAGTTCGAACAATGTTTGATGCTACTGTCGGACGCATAGGCCTGTCAGAAGTTGTTGTTGCTAGCCACTCACTACCATCCCGCGATTTGTATACCATTTATCATTGCACCTTGGCTGATAACTTCCGACTCTTCCTCTGATTCTGATGATGAATAACTTTCGTCTTCAACTTGTTCTTCCATGCGTTGTATAGTATTATCAATAATGTCATCTGTTTCACTGGCACTGTTCTCGTCATCACTGGCTAACAGCAACTGAAGGGCTCTATCTGCAGCATACCGTCTCAGGCGTGACATTGCTGTAACTCAGAACCGCATTCAATGTAGGAATGAAATCGAACACGAGCTCTGGCTGTTTTGTTACTTTCATTTCATGAATCATACCGTCATGCGTTATTCCATAGAGATGGATTGTTAGCTGAGACCGTGCGACCTGAGATCGATGATAGACTGGTAACGTGGTGCATGAATTGAAGGACAATGTGGTGTATGAACTGTGTGATACAGGCATAAGTCGCGAGTGTAAGCAAGCTTTGTCTGTCGTTGCATTCCCACATTATAAGCGTGAAAAATCTGAGCAACACACGAACATTTGATGATACTGGAGTAGTAAATCTCTATCAGATAACACAAAGGTGTCAAATGATACCTGCTGGTCTTTCTCGGTATATAAATGTGTCCGGCCAAAACTAGAGTACTTGAAGAAAATTTATCGATAGTGTTCCGATATTTGAGCAATTCCATTCCTGGGTTCCGAAAAACATTACTCAAAACACAATACTTGACGAGTTTCAACGCTGTGATGCATCAGGAAGTGTCAAATGACACCTCCGGTCTTTCTAGTGTTAAAGGATCTCATCTTAAGTCACACCTTAATAAAAACGTTCATATAATAATAATAATAATAATAATGCTTTATTTCCATCAGTACAAAGAGCGGTACATGAAGGTTGACAAACAACGCGACGAATTCAAGACAGAGTGGAAAATTTGACAAATGAGTTGGAATACAATTTGGACTTTCGCTTTAGCGGTAGGAGGGAACGACAGCGTCTGAGGCGGGGATTGTTTCTTACAACGAAAAATTGGGAAAGGGGATGAATGTTCACGTTTTTCACAATCTTACTCATCAGGTTGCAGCATGTTTTGTCCAACCGTGTTCGTAGGCTAGGCTGGTTGACCCGATTGGCCCATTGTCTCGCCAAACGGTCTAATTGCTGAAGTTTGGCGAAATATTTTTGAGGGAGATCACAAATTACTGGCCAGCAGTAGGTCATGTGACAAAAAACGAGGCTAATATGAAGCTACTAGTGTATCTGCATTAAGACAGAATAATCCTCAGTTCTAAATATTTCAAAGTTTGATAGCAAACTTCGACTAGCACTCACCGTTCGTCTTACAACTTGAAACAGGAGTGAAGCCTAGAGAAAAGCAGTGGTTTATATACCCTTCCTACACAAAGCCTTGCATTGGTCTTTCTAAATTTAGTCGTGCTTTTGACTTGACAACGACGCTTTTACCAAATTTGGACATTACATCGACAGTTACCGGGATTTCAGTCGTGAAGGCCCATGCCATACAAAGACATAATCGATAGTCGCCCACTGCTATCACAAAGACAACTTCGCTTTTACCAAATTTGGACAATACATCGACAGTTACCGGGCTTTCAGTCGTGAAGGCCCATGCTATACAAAGACATAATCGATAGTCGCCCACTGATATCACAAAGACAACTTCGCTTTTACCAAATTTGGACATTACATCGACAGTTACCGGGCTTTCAGTCGTGAAGGCCCATGCTATAGAAAGACAGAATCGATAGTCGCCCAGTGCTATCACAAAGACAACTTCGCTTTGAGGAAAGACAAGTTAAGCTGATGAATCCGTTACAGGCATTTCTCAGAAGGGATATTATCCCACCTCCAAGACCTCGACCCACAAATCCAACCTCGGGCGGACAGAGCGTGCGTCATGTCACTGTGTTGGTATGCGGGCCCCGATTTTGAAATGAAAACCAGTGGAGTTATTTACATCAGGAAACAAGTCTCGAGCCGAAGCTCGCCTCTCGCAACTTTGTAAATGTCTTAGTTGAATTTAGAAGTTTGGAAACCCCGAAAAATCATCAAAACTAGCGAATTTAAATTATTAAGCATTTTAGCACTACTCATAAGCCATTTATAAGTAGTCTATCACTTATGGCAGGTCATGACCTATCGAACCTTTTTTGAATCAAGTCAAACGGTTCATTAGAACCAAAGTTATAGTCGTTTAAAGATTTCGGCCTACTATCATCAAGTGATCAGTCATACTATACTGGCTAACCTATAAGTCTGGCAAGATTGACGATATCGCCAATCGAAAAATCTGCCTTGACATCCTATGGAAAGCAACCATGAAATTTTCATGAAATCCGACCAAGTGTCGGAGCTCAGGAGAGTTCACCTACCTCTGTGAAGTCAACAGATGAACTGATGTGTCTGTCGGTGATCTGCGCTTTTATAGGTTTTCAGATCAGCTGATCGGTGGGCATCAAGCTTTGAAGCCTTCTAGCTCCGGTTCTAGTGCTCCGATTGACTGATTCGTTTCCAAACAGGACAGCAGTGTTCAGCTGTTTGGTAGCATTATGCCAATCATGTTTCACGCAATACATTAGCATCAGTGTCCCATGTTTAGCCAGGGATGATATTTAGAAGATTGCTTCTTGTCTGTATTTTTAGCTTAGCTTTGTCAGATGTTCATTGTAGGATGACGTTCGATTCAAGGTATGCAGGATTGGGTTTATTGGATACACGAAAACTGTCAATAGGCACGTCAAATTGATCGCCTTTTTGACAGTTGTCTAGTTAAAACCCGGTAGAAACAGTCTTTCGTGCAACTTGGTTGTAGTCTTCATCGAGTACATAAGTCAACTACATTAGATGTCATCATTTAGCACAACTTTGAGTTCTGTTCGTGAAAGTTCGAGCTCGCCGGGTACAACAAATGTCATCGGCATGAACGAATTTTCTGCTCGTTGTTGAAAATTTGCCTTTTATTTACGAAGGGTGTTGAAGAGAGTTGGTGCTGAGACTGATCCTTTAGGATGGCCACTCTTGTCACCTCCATCTGCTTCGGTCTTCTCTAAATTAAACCCGAAAGCGGGGGTTTTGAAAGAGGTTGACAGTCTATCAGGGGGAGGAAACTGTTCCCTACCCCCCTCTGGAAGGAAGGAGTTTTCCGGTTAGGGATGGAATCTCGGAAGGGTGGAATGTGGGAGGGCTAGAGTGAGGAAAGGGTGGGTGTTGATGGTTTTGGGATGAGAAAAGTTGGAAATCGTCATGAAGGAGAGTTTGGATGTGAAAGTGGAGTTCAGATTTGGAATCTACGTGAAATTTTGGGTGGGGAAGGAAGGCGGGAGGAGTTTTCCTTTGAGGCAAGGGGTGGAGTGGCAGAGTTGGAAAAGGGCGGGTGTTGGTGGTTTTGGGATGAGAAAAGTCGTTTTTCGTCATGAAGGAGGTCTCGGATGTGAAAACGGAGGCCAGATTCGGAATCTACGTGAAATGTTGGGTTAGGAAGGATGTTTCCAGCAAAATCGGAGAGAAAAAATTTTGAGGACGTCCCCCCATCCTGTCAAACTTCCAACTTTGGTGGTAGAGATCGTAGAATGTCGTGCAATAGCTCATTTGAAAGCTAAGAGTGAGAATAATGCAGTGGAAAGCTTACTTTTGTCTTAGTGATTGTCTTACATGATTATTGCATTGAATTGTATTGATGATTTTCATTATTTTAAATATAAACGCATCTCTCTCTCTTTCCTCCCTAAAACCCAAGAAAATTAGACCAAACTGAGCTTTCCACTTTTTTCCAAACTCTTTTTTCCCTTGGATTTTGCCCGTCTGGCAGTACGCGAAAAAGGAATCAAAAAGTGATTACTGATTCTCAAGCGACTTGGCACAAAATGATGTAACGGATGGCAGGAGTTAGTTTCACAGTTAGACAAAAAATTCAACCCATTTCGAACCAACATGTCCGAAAACAGGTCAAACTTGCCACATTCACACTCGCGTCCACAAATCAAACGGTGTGATCATCTGAAAAAACGATCAACCGTCTCAGTCAAGGTTTTAGAAAGATGACCGAATACCGGGGAAGCATACATGAATAGAGCAGTGATTATTGCATGGAAAACTACAATCAGCTCATGCTTCCCTAAAGTCTCGCGCAGACAACGGATGATGTAAAGACGGCGGGACGCCTTCTTCAAAATTTCACTGATATGTAACTTCCAAGTAAGTCTACTTGTAAACGTGACACCAAGAATTCGAAAAAATCAACACTGACAAAGTTAGATGAAAACTGAACAGGATATGTCAACGATGCACGTGGAACGATCATCTCCTTACACTTAGAAATATTCAAAGAAAGTCCCTCTTTTTGAAACTTCAATACAATATCTGATAAGGACAACAAACTCTGATCCTGAGATTCAATAAGTCTCTATTATTGTCACGTCATCGGCATATTTCACACACTTAATACGGTTTGCACTAAAATCAACCGAACCCATAAACGCACTAAAAAGATAGGGTCCCAGCACTGAGCCTTGCGGAACTCCTGAAGGTATGTCAACCACGGAGCCACACTTGCCATTAATTTTTACCTGGAACGATCGCGAGGTAAGGTACGATAGCAACCAATTCAGAAAGCCAGAATCAAGTCCCATCGACCATAGAAAGTTCAGCAAACGATTATGTTGCAGCCGATCAAATGCCTTTGAAATATCCAGACATATCATACGTACAGCCAATGTGTTTCTTGAGTCAAGGGATGTGGAGATATGGTCTTGAATGGCAACTACGGCACTGGTCGTTGAGCCGTGTGGACGATATGAATGTTCATTTTCACCAAAGCAATCGACTAATGTGTCCTTTACATTTCGTAGCACAAGCCTCCCAAAAACCTTGCTGAAGGCACAAGATATCGAAATAGGACGGAAATCGTAAAGAGTCGGTTTACTTGTCTTCGGAAATGGGTGAATAAATGAATGCTTGAAGCAGGCTGGAACACTGCGAGTTCTTAAAGATTCGTTAAAGATGACACTTAAAGGCTCAGCCAGCAAATGCGCCCCAGCAACAATAAGACGCATAGGGATCCCATCAGGTCCACTAGCCTTCCGTGTTTTCAAACGAATTAACTCTTGGAAGACATAATCAGGCTGGATTTGAAATCGCCAGTCGTCATTCTGTGATAGAAGCAATTCAACGTCATCTGCGTCACTGAAGTACGAATGAAATTCACCGCTAAAAGCCGCCAACAGATCGCTGACCTCAGGGAAACTGCTATTCAATGATCGAAAGATATCCAATTTTGCCCTGTTCCTTCTGACCTCATTTACAACTTTCCATAAGCCATTAGCACTAGTCTTGTGACGATTTGCCCAAATCCGCTTTGCAGACGCAATTTCAACCTGAACTTTGCTTTTAAAGTGATATTAGCGCGGCCAATCTTGCTTCCTGAAAGCATCCCATCTCTTATCAATCAGCAATTTGAGCACAGGGGTAACCCAGGGCCTATCCCGACTCGAGAAAGTCACTGTTTCAAATGGAATGAAACTCATACAATAGTACAATGCATTATAAAGAAAGTCACACATTGCACCTACATCTGTGAGCTGCTGAAGCATTAAAAAGTCAACCATCGACAGCCGATGCAAAAATTCCTTCATATTACTTTCCCTCAAGTCATAAACTGGGACACAACAGAATGATTTCAAATCCTGAGTTAAATTTGAATGTAGAATTATCGAATTGTGATCGGAATTCTTTATAGGAGGCCCAACTGAAGCTGAGTCGTTGTACACGCTAGCAAGATCATCATCAATCCAAATCTTGTCAAGGATTGTGCAAATGCAAGTTGGGTTGACTACTTTATTAGACAACGCCAAATCCTCGAAAATGCTGTCTGAAAAGTCATTGAAGTCTCCACCAATAATGATATTCCAGTCAGGGTGGGCAGACAGAGCACAATCGATTTCATTCAGCAAATAACTGCCAATGTCACTATGACCATCCTTATTCAAATTTGGAGGGATATAAACAACACAACATAAGATATTGCGGGATTGATATTTCAAGATAGTGAAAAGAATCTCACAAAAGGACGGGGCCGTAGTAGAGGGCAGATAGGGTGAGGACGTAATACCTTCATTCACCCACAAACAGACACCGCCGCCTTTCCGATTTTGACGATCCATGCGAAAAAGTTTGTAACGTGGAATTCTCAATAAATCATCCTCAACATAACTAGAGAGCCATGTTTCAGTGATCATGATGATGCCAGGTAGAAAGTTCGAAACAGTAAGACAAAGATCATCAAATTTTGGCAGCAGTGAACGTACATTACAAAGAAACACAGACATAGAACATAAGCATTCATATTTAAAAGCTTTCAATGAAAATTTTGCTGCAGCTCATAACGTTTCACAACCCTGCCTCTATGAATCACGACATCCTCCCCTTGAGTTCTTCTGGCCTTCAACTCACTGGTTAGCTGTTTGGATTTCTCCTGCTGTAATCGAGTAAGGTCCTGGTGAATATACACCTCACGGAAATCAGTGGAATTACGAAGAAATCTTGAATTTCTGAGAATCTCGCTTTTCTTTACCACACTAGACACAGACAATTTGAGCATTCGAGACCTGCCGTGAATAATTTTCCCCTAGAGGAAAATGGCAGGAAAACGTCAGAGTTGGAAAAGTCAGGGTTTGGATGTTTTGGGATGAGATACTTCGTTTTTCGACAGGAAGGAGACCTCGGATGGAAAAATGGAGTGGAAATTCGGACGTTTTGGCCAAAGTTGGGTCTAGGAACCTCTTCCCAACTCCATCGGAGAGAAAAAGTTCTGACCCCCCCCCCTCGGCAGTGATCTTCCAACTTTGGTGGTAGAGATCGTAGAAAGTCGTGCAATAGCTCATTTGAAAGCTAAGAATGAGACAAATTCATTGGAAAACATGGCTTGTTCCTATCTGCCTTCGTTTAGAGGTGAGACGTCATTGAAATTTTGGACATTGGCGAAAAGCGACAGGGTTAGAATTTTTGCGACGGCTGTGTGCTGTAAAGCCAAAAACGAAGCATCGGATAGGAAAATGGAGGACAGATTCGGATTTAGCGTCAAATTCTACATTGAATGGTGAATTTCCAGCTCAATCGGAGCACTAGAATCGGAGATAGACGGATTTAAATATTTAGATGATGGGTATTACGTCATCAGCTGATCGTCACAAACTATATAAGCGGGGAACCGACAGAGACTTTTCATTTAGAGGAGAGCGATTGTCAAAGGTAGGTCGTCTCTCTGAGCTCCGATGATAGCTTCGGACATTCCAAATTCCGGGTTTCTATAAGAAACCGACTTAGAAAATTTCATTGCCGACGTCAGCTAAGGCGTGAGACTTAGAGGTTTCCCAGGAGATGGCATTCGTCTCCAGGCCATAAAAGGCTTGTAACTTTGCTTCTACAAGTCTGTTTCACTTGATTCAAAAAAGGTTCGGTCGCTATTGACCTGTATTAAAGTGATAGACTACTTATAAAATTTCATAAATAGTGCCAAAAAGTTGAAAAATTTAAATTCACTAGTGTTGGAGGTATTCTGGGGTTTTCGACCCTGCTGAAGTCAATGAAAGCATTTTTAATGATGTCTGAGCCAGTCTTCTCATGTTATAAGCGGCTTTTCACTGAAAGCGAGCAAGACACGGAGAGTTTTGCTGTAATATTCCACTGACAGGGTGTTCCTACGGGACGGCGGACGATGCCGTAGTGATAATTTTAACAGACGGAAAATAGCTGCGCGTCTTGGTGGATTTGAACCACCGACCTCTGGCATTCTAGGCCAACGCTCTACCAACTGAGCTATCGACGAGCGACAGAACGACATAAGTCCTCAATTGAAGAACCCGCGTAGGAGAATCCGATAGCTTCATCCTCCAAGACAACATAGCATTAACCGTCAAGCCAAACTACTGAAGCAAGTTATCAGTAATTCAAAGCCAGCATTATACTTTGAAACGGGGACTTAGTCCACACAAGTATTCAAAGAAAGCTGCAATGATAATTTTAACAGACGGAAAATAGCTGCGCGTCTTGGTGGAAAGTGTGGCAAGGTGGAAAGTCTGGCGTCTAAGTGTGGCAAGGGAGTGTGTCATATTTTAGACCGAAACCGCTGGGGCAACTCATGTCTCATGTTGGGCATTTGACACAGTTCTCAACGTAGCACTTTGAACGCCAATCGATTGAGTCTTAGCTATCTTGTCATGGGTGGAATCTAAACATCGCCATTGCAAAACGCTTGTGAAGTTGCTATCCCTCTCTACGGCTTGCTATCAAGCTGATCAAAGCAACGACTTGGGATGTTTCCTCTTGTAAATAACTCCACCGATTTTTATGTCAAAATCGGGACCCGGATACCAACACAGTGACATGACGCACGCTCTGTCCGCCCGAGGTTGGATTTGTGGGTCGAGGCCTTGGAGCTTGGATAAGATCCCCTCTGAGTAATGCCTGTACCGGATTTAAGAGCTTAACACCCAAACGGTTGCTGGCTTGCTATCAGGCCTTTGTGAAATCTCGTCTACCTCAGTAACTCAGGGTTGCCAACGTTTATCGTTTGTCATTGTAACTCGGTAAAAATGAGACGGTTACTGCAGGCATTGACGTCAAACCTTTTCGCATCATAGGGGAACCCGTCTTTGTGTTGGGAGTTGGTAACGGAAAGCACGGTGACTGCCGATGCCCATACATGGTTAAACTGCTGCTGTCAAGTCAAAAGCATAGCCAAATAAGGAAGATCTGAATCATGGGTTTGTGCTCGCTGGGTATATAAACCGCGACTTTTCTCTAGTCTTCACTCCTGTTTCAAGTTGCAAGACGAACGATGAGTGCTCTGACAAGGTTTGCTATCAAACTTTGGGTTTTGGGATAAAGCTAGGAATCATACTCTTTAAATTTGGTTGATGATTTTATTCCAACGTTTGCTATCAAATGTTTGATGACTTAGTCTTTTAATGCATATCAGCAAGTAGTATCCTATAAACACTTGCTATCAAATTTTACTCTATCTTTTCAGAATTATCATGACTAAGCAGTGCAATGCTAGAATGCTGGTTGGCAAATGCACCTGTGGCCGTATCGCACGAGGTAGCGATCTGAAGAAGCATTTAAAAGCTAAAGAGGGGACGATGGGCCATGAGAGGAAAGTGATGTTGAGGTTGTGTGTGTCTTCTCGGATATGTGCGATGGGAGATGAGGCAGAATTTATCAAGGCGCATTTACAGTGTGAGAGTGGGGACATCGGAGAGAAGGGGTTTAAGTCGTGGTTTGAGGGAATATTGTTGGCGATGGAAGAGAATGATAAGGATGTAGCTTTGATTGCGAAGGGGATGGCTGAGAAGAGTGATGAGGATACGAGTGAGGAAGTGGAGTTGAGAGCGGAAATTAAGAAGACTGATGAGGTTGATTTGGATGCGGTGATGGAAGATATGTTTGGGGATATATCGGATTTGAAGGAAGAGTGGTACGCGCAGGAAAAGAAGGACGGAGGAAGTTGTTGAGTATGTAGCGACATCATCGCCAAGGAAAGAGGTGCATGATATGGAGGCGTTTGTAAGGTTGAAGGATCGTATGATGGGTATGGAGAGTGTAAATAGAAAGGTTTTGAAGGAGAATGAAGAGCTGAAGGCTAAGGTTGAAGGTATGAAGGTGTTGAGAGAGGAGTTGGAGGAGATGTGAGTGAAGGAGCAGGAGTGGTTGAAGGAAAGGAGTGATATGATGAAGCGAGTGAAGGCGGTTGAGGGCTTAGAGTTGCAGCTGATGCGTGAGGAGAATGAGGTTGAGCGGATTCGAGGTGTGGTGAAGGAAGTGGAAGAGACGAAGGTGATCAACAAACAGTTGGGGAGTGAAGTGGAAAAGTTGCGAGAGGTTGAGAGAAGAGTGAAGAGGAAGAGAGCGTATGAAGTCCATCTTCCCCTCTTTCAAAATAATGTATGCGATGCCCCTTCGATTACAAGCGACCTAAATCAAACACAGGAGTGCTACGAGGGCGACGGAGTCCGATGTCTCCATATGAGTATGGATATTACCGGGCAGCTTGAGGACTTCGTCGTCCGAAAATTTCGCAAGAAAGTTCCCAGTAAGTTACTTCAACATGATCATTTCCTTGCCGCCTCTAATCTCCTATTCTTTTTCTTTCAGAGTTTTTGCAATAGTTGATGAAGCGAGGAGTGTCGGTGGACGGAGAACGACGCATGGGCTCTTTTAAGGGCCAACCTTCTAATGCAGCTAAAGCGGTCCCAAGCCCGCCACATATCTTCGGATATGGAATGCAGAAGGGAAGAATAAATGATGAATGGAATGAAGGGAGGACATTCATGCGCCACACGCAACACATCACACACTTCTCTCTTCGCTAGTGAACAAGCTCTTGTCGGTGTCGTCAGAAAGTGTAGCATGGTTTGCAAAGTTAGTGTAGTCAAATAGTTTACCGTGACACATGTTTGTAAAAGTAAAGTTTGATCATTGAAGTTTTATTCGTAAGTCTAGCCAGAAAGTGTATCATGGTTTGCAAAGTAAGTGTAGTCAAATAGTTTTACCGCGACGCACGTTTGTGAAAATAAAGTTTGATCATTGAAGTTTTATGACTGACCGAACTCATCACAGCACTAGAAAGTTTTAGAAGGTTTTACTGCACAGTGTAGATTGTCTTGTAACTTACTTTCACAGTGTTAGAAAGTTTTATTGGAGACAGTTACCAAATGTTCCCCTATTAGAAAATTCAAACTCCATGACTGTTAGATTAGCTTCATCAGGTTTACTAAAAGCAGTCTTCTACTGCAGTGAGACTGAGAGTTTAGAATGTTATATGAAAACAGTGTTCACCACAACACTAGAAAGTTTAGCACAACACAAGTGGCATGAAAAAATACTTTATTTGGTCTTTGATTTAACATCATTGAAACCCACTTTACTAATAGCAATGACAATATGGCTTATTTTATGCAGAAGCAAATGATCGCCGTAACCATGAAAGTTGTGCATCCGAGAAATAATCTTCCGCAGATGTCGTGTATAAAACTCAGAAGCATCAGTAACATATTCTTGTCCATAGCTACTTCACCTTGTGGAAAATGAATGTAATTGACATGTGCAATTAAGTGAGCCTTGATGAGACTGTCTTTAAAATAAGATATCAACTCCGTAAATATTTTTCGTGTGTAGTCTAAACATGCTTCCAATTCTGTCTCCTCCCTTTGAAACTCAAGGATGTAATCTTGTATTAAGCCTCCGAAGCACTCTTGATGAAAACGAATCGTGCAATCATCATGTTTCAATGTATTGACTTCAGGTGCCATGGTTGAGTCTATTGCTAAACATCATGTTTGCCTAGGACGATTTCAACAACGCGTTACAAATGTGCGTGCGAACATCGGGAACTCTAGCTCGTTTGTGATTGGACGAGAGGTCTCATACATTCACCGCTTAGGAAAATCTTATAAAAGGCAGTGCATCAGCTCTGCTCTTCACATTTAACTTTCACAAGTTGAGTGTCGGTGAACTCCTGCTATCAGGTTGTTTTGACTTGCTATCAAGTTGAATAGTCTCTTGCTATCATATCTTCTGCTCATAAAACATATCATCGCTGTAATACCTCCTTTGCTTGAGCGTTCCTTCGGGACGGCGGGTACTGCCGTAGAGGGATTGCGTTGCACGGGTTGTTCGTCGTTTGTTAGACCGAAGCCTCGGAGCCGTTGCTCATGTCGGGCGTTCGACTTCATACTCAACGTGACGCTTTCTCTCGACAGGTCAGAGTACTTCAGCCATTCGACAAAGGTTAGTCTTTATCATGTGGAGTAGAGTGAAATGTAATTCATTAGATGTCACTTCAATGATTGTTCCCATGAGAAACGTTGACTAGGCAAATGAAACGATTCTCATCTTTCCTTTTCAGTGTTTGAAGTTTAACAATTAATACATCCTACCAAGAAAATGGAATTCAACAAAGTTCAAAATTATCGCATTGCTGCAGAGATGGAGAAGGCTACCATCGAGCAATGTAAGTATTTGTAACAAGGTTGACTCTCTTACTAGGGTAGACATCCTCATTAAAATCAAGAGCCCCTCCATTATTTTGTTCATGTTTAAACCGAATCCAAATTTTAGCTCTGCTTATCTTTGCTGTCATTCTTTTTCAGTGCATGAATGTATTTGTAATGGGGAACCCGTCCCCCAAGGAGTAATCGAGGAAGCCTATGAGCGGCTTGGCAAGTGAGTATCCTTAACATTTCATGTTTAGACTGTTTCAGATCCTCTGCATCATCCTTGCCTCATTATCTAATCTCTCTTTCCTCTCTACAGATATGGCCAAGATAAAAAGTGGGAGGAAGCCGCGAGGCGGAGATTCGAAGCTGAATTTCCGGCCCTACCTTCCCACCCGTCTACCTCTGCTCAAGGTGCGACCCCTCTCTCGGGCATCGTCATCGCCCCACCTCCACCGCCAGCTCCGCTCCCTGCGTCCGTCCCTGCGCCAGTCCCTGCTCCTCGTCACCACGTCCCTCCGACACCAAAGCACAGGACCCTTCGACCGTCGGCTCGCGTCCCTTTCCTACCTCCTCCGCGTCCATCCTTGCTGCCAAAGTTACAGTCCTTAGATGGTAAGTATCCGTGATTGGGAAAAGGGGGATTAGACTTCAAACTTGAAATTATGATCATGTTACTAATCTCTTTTCTCTTTTTCTCAACAGATCTGGCGGCCTATCTCTTGGACGATGACGTTCCCTCCCGTCCCATCATCCCTGCATCGCCACCACCACCTGCAGCGGTCGAACTCCTTCTCCTCTCCGTCAAGTCGGTGGAGAGATTGTTGGAGCAGGAGGAGTTAAAGATAGTGGGAGAGGAGAGGGAGATTGAAGTCGAGGAGGAGAAGGACTTTCGATGCCAGCGGCGTGACAGGATCTTCGTCTTAGCCTACAGTTTGAGACGTCACACCGCTGGCCATACCTGCAGGGGAGGAAAGCGCCGACCGATCCCTCAACGGCCCAAGTGTGAAGGTTGTGGACGCACGATCTACAACAGCACCAACTTGCAAGTCAACATCGAAGGCGGTTCCTGTGGCAGTGTGAGGCAACCACCGACAACAACAGGTAGGAAGCATCCTTCATCGCACGTCGGCTTTTCCTGTTCTTCGTGTCAGAAGACCTTTCCTACAGAGTTTGTTCTTTCTTCGCACACACTCTGTCACACTCATCCCACTGAGCTTTACACTGACAACAACGTCACTCTAAGGCTGAGCAAGTTTTCCCTTCAGAGGCTCGTTCGCGATTACGAGTTAGAAAGCTCTGAAGCTCTGCAGGACGTTCATCCTTTCTTGATGAATAATATAGGCTTAATACATCAAATGTTGGCGAGTTTAGATAGATTTTTACTTAAGGGCATGTTCTATCTCACTGCTCGTTTCAATAAGGTAGACAGTAGCACGGGAGAAGTAGAGCCTCCTGTGCTGCTGATCTCATAGGTGATGTAAACGAGTGGATAGAGAGACATGCGACCTATCTCGACAGCAACTTAAATAAATTTAATGAAAGAGACAGCGGTCTGGTCTTTGATGGGATAGAGAAGGTAGACATTAAAATTAATCTTTTAGAAAATTTACAAGGGAGTGGTTGCTTCACCATCCCCAAAGCACTGGCTGACAAAAAGGCTGTCATCAATGTAGAGTGTCAGTCCCAATGTTTCAAGCATGCCTTCCTCTCCATTCTTCACTATAATGATATAGGTATACATCATCAAAGAGTCACCAAGTATCGTGAATGGGAGGATGAGCTTAAGTTTGACGGGTTAGATGTCAACACATTAGATTTTAAAGGCATCGCCCAATTTGAACAATTGAATGAAATTAAGACAGTCGTCCATCTCTGGGAAAAAGGTCTGAAGGGCGTTAGGTATAACAACCGCCAAAAAGTGACTTCGACCGAGTTGTCAATCTCCTCCTAGTCTATAGCGACAACCACCCAGAATGGCATTATTGTGGCATTCCTAAAATTTCAAAGTTGTATCGCCACCAGCAAAGTTATGATGACAAACATTATTACTGTGACCGCTGCACACGGCGTTTCACATCTAAACCATATTTTGAACACCATGACGAGTGGTGCTCTCGGGGTAAGCTTCAAATGGAAGACATGCCCAAAGAGAAATTGTATAGGTATGAGGAAAACGGCAATGATCTCAGTCCCATATGTACGATCTATGCGGACATTGAATGTTATATTGAACAAGAAGATCAAAGTCATGAGCCAGCAGCCATTGCCTGCTATAAAGTTTGGCATCCATATTATAGGAACCAAAATAAAATGCATGTGTGGCAAGGCGAGGAGTGCGTTGAAAACTTCCTCAACTTTTTTAGATAGGAAGGCCCGTTTTCATCAACGCTATGAAACGGAGCTGACTAGGAAACCCATGTGCTTCACAGAAGCCGATAAAATCAAATTTAATGGGAACACGGAATGTCCCCGCTGCTGTTCATTCTTTGATGATCGGCAACATAAGAAAGTGAGGGACCGTTGCCATCTGAGTGACAAATTTAGGTCTGCCTTATGCAGTAAATGCAATATGAAACTTAGGCTCAAACGGCGAATGCTCCCCGTCATCTTCCATAACTCTAAATGTTATGATGCTCACATCATCATTCGCCATGGATTCGGTAAAATGAAATCCTGGTCATCCAAAGTGATTGCACAAAGTAAGGAAAAATTTATGTGCATCACTGCTAAAGTCCAAGTAGATAAGACGAAGGAGGGGAAGCCTGTCTTCTATGACATAAAGTTTCTAGACAGTTTTCAATTTATGTCTTCTTCCTTAGCCGCGTTGGCTAATAATTTAGAAACACTTTCCCTCACTCAACATTTAAAAAAAGACTATCCCAACATAAGTGACAGTCTGATGCGACGGAAAGGGGTGCTTCCTTATAGATATTTTAGTTCAATGGATACATTGAATGAAACATCCCTTCCGTCCATCGATAAACTTAAAAATGATTTGACGGGTGAGGATTGTTCGCTGGATGATTATAGGCATGCAGAGCAAGCATGGCTAGAATTTAGGTGTCGCACTTTTGGTGACTACATGCTTGCCTACTTAAAATTAGACGTCTATCTGTTGGCTGACGTGTTTGAGACTTTTAGGAAAGTCACATTAGAACAGGACGCCTTAGATCCCGTCCATTTTGTTAGTCTGCCGGGTCTGTCCTATCAGTCAGCCTTCAAGATGACGAAAGAGAGCATTCATTTACTGCACGATGCAGAAATGTACACGTTATTTGAACGTGGTGTTAGGGGAGGCTTAACATTTGTCAACAAACATGTTGTCAACAGCACCCAAGACATAGGATCGACCACGCATTTAATGTACATAGACAAAAATAATTTGTATGGGAGTGCATTATCCAAGCCTGTGCCACAGTCTGACTTCCAATGGGTAGAGCCCCCATGACATTGAATGCTTCTCCAATCCAGCACACATCATGGCACTGGGAGATGAGGCCGACATAGGTTATTTATTTGAAGTCGACCTCATCTATCCAGACTGTATTAAGATTAGAACAGTTGATTTTCCTCTCGCACCCGAATCTGGCATAGTCAGTCCAGATATGTTCTCTCCCTTTATGGAAGAACACAATAAGCAATATGAGGCGGAAAATGACTTAAACTATAAACCCACTAGGAAGTTGTTGCACACCCAATTGAACAAGCAGCACTACATCGTGCACTATTCCATCCTCAAATTCTATCTAGGTATGAGGATGCAACTTGACAAAGTCCATCGCGCTATCCAGTTTATGCAGAAGCCCTTTCTAAAACCGTATATAGAATTTAATAGCAAGAAACGGGCTCAATCCAAGAATCCTTTCGAAAAGGACTTCTTTAAATTTAAGAATAATGCCCTCTTTGGTAAAACCATGGAGGATGTAAGAAAGCGCATGGACTATCGTATCGTAACTGATCCGGAAACGAGTATCAAGTTATGTCGCTCGCCATTGTTTTGCCACCATGATGTCATTTCCGAAGACATCACTGGTTTTAAAATGCTAAAATCTAAAGTAGAACTTTGCAAGCCCATTTATGTCGGTCAAGCTGTCTTGGATCACTCCAAGTTAGAAATGTACAAGTTATTTTACCACACTTTTAAAACGTGTCCATTGATCCAACATGTGGAATTAGTAGGAGGCGATACAGACAGCTTCTTTACTAGCTTTGACAACCACTAGCCAAGTCAAGCAGGAAGACATTTTAAAATATTTAGCACCCAAGTTTGATAGTTCCAACTATCCAACTGACCATCCGCTTTACTCTACCTCAAATAATGCGAAGCTTGGCTGCTTCAAGGATGAGTGTGCCGGCAAACAGATAGAGGAGATGATCTTGCTTCGCCCCAAGATGTACTCCATGAAGCTACAATCCTCAGAGCTTTCTATAAAACGGGCGAAAGGCATCTCGAAGTCAATCGTTAGAAAAATGACACATAGGGACTATCAAGATGCCTTAGATTCTCTTAAAATTAAAAAAAGTAGAAATGACCATTTTAAAATCACAGTCGCATCAAGTCAGAAAAACGACGTTTAGGAAACGAGGTCTCTCAGCTTGGGAAGACAAGCGATGCTGGATGAGTCCTAACCACTCATTACCGGACGGCCATCCAGACACTCATCTACCTCCACCCAAGAGACAGGAACTTTCTCCTCCTCCGTCCGACGATGTCTGATGATGAATGCTTCCTCCCTGTTGTGGTTGATGTTTTGCTTTTTCGCTCCATGGCGTTTTCTGTGGGGTGTTGTGAGTGAGTGCCTTGTAACATGCGTCCAACTCCTGATCACTTCATATCATGACTTACTGGTCAATATATCATACAAACTGGTTTTCCTGACGTTGTTTTCTCCCTACACATGAGTGACTTTGTTTTCTCCCTGTACATGAGTGACTTTGTTTTCTCCGGTGATGTTAGCCATAAAAACTTTGTTTTCTGCTACCATCAGTATTAACTATGTGTGACTGTGATGAAATGTCTTTCATTCAATAACATATCATGTACAGACTGTCTCGTTTTTCTTTTGACATAAAGATGGGATTCTTACTCAATAGACAGAAGTAAAAGTTTTGATCATTTTGTAAGATGGGTAGGGTTAGAAATAAAGTTAATGATTGTAAAATTAGAAATAAAGTTATAACCATGTCGCTGTTTGTAAGATAGGTGAAATATAAATGAAGTCATAAGTATTTCACTGTTTGCAAGATAGGTAAAGTATAAAATAAAGTCAAAACCATGTTAGAGTTTGTAAGTTATCATCCTCACCAACGAATGTAACATCATGACAATTTCTTCGGCTTAGGAAACATCAACCATTTTGCTGACTCATGTCTATATATAGCTCTGACTCATGAAGGGGTAAAGCACCAGTCAGTTAGATAAGAATCTAATCAGTCTTGTTCAACCTTTTCACCGACACGTGTGTGGACATCATTTCATGTTTCATGTCTATAAATAGCGCTGACTCATCATAAAGCGATGAACCTTGTTGATGACCTTTTCACCGACACGTGTGTGGGCGATAGTTCATTGCGATGACTCATGTAAAACGCCTCATGTGATTAACACGATTCTATTAACTGTGACTCATACAGATAACGCATTAAAGATTTAACAATTTCAGCTACTTTACTGAGATCACGTAAACCAGTCATGATACAATGTCCGTTGTGAAACCCTGCAATATGTACAGGATGCCACTTTTGAATCAAAGCAGCAGGAAAGAGTTCAGTTTCATAAAATATACAATGCTTACTGGTTTTAATGTTGGCTAGATTCACTAACATCTTCAATTGAACAGACACTACTATATTCTTCAATGTCAGGGGAAAGAGGCGCAGATGAGGCATGAGTGTGTCTTGACGACTTCGTAGCACATGGGTTGCATCACGAAATGAGAAAGGTTTCCTAGGACTTGGATTTTGCCGCAGCGAAAGATTTGAAGATTTCGACCGTTGCTCATGCGAATGACCAACATTTGCGGACGACCGCGATGAGAGACTGAATCGGGTAGATGGGTATGCAACTGTTCTAAATCGATGTCTCTTCAGAGATTCATTTCGCGCATGGCGTTGATGATGCAGATGGGGAGCATGACTCACAATTGACATGAGGGTTGAGTGAACTTCCCTTTTATACTTTTCCCATGAGGGTTTTGGAATCACAATGTAGCAGTGATCATTATGGAGAATCATCTCTTGAATGCGAATAAATACAATGCCGTCTCCTACGTTAATGACACGGAAAGAGTGGGATAGGATAGCGCGATGTAACCTTCGTAGTTGAAAGCGTTCTAGAGTTATCTGAAGTTGACGTTTCGTATCATAAAATGTAACACACTGATTTTTCCATGATACATGGAGCCATGCTGATAATTTCCACATGTTTAAAACCTGAGCGAAGAATGGTATGCCTAAGAAAGAAGGAGAGAGAGTCATGTTCATGTGTGGCATGGGGAGTGTACATTTTCTTTCTTGATACGGTGGTCGTTAGGCCGTGGTCTCACAAAGACCGATCGTGCGTTCTCAGTGTGTGGAGAGTGTTACTGTAGTTGATCATCATCAACATAGAAATCATTTTTAAAGGTTATAAAGACAAGATCGGGATTCAACGTAAACAACCTTCCGTCCCTGCGCGGACCCATGTGGATGGTTTGAATTTTAATTTCGAAGGAGTAGAATCCTTTTCCCAAAATGGGGAGAGGTTTGCAATTGAGTAAGTCGAATTCGCTGCCCTCCTTTTCATGGATGATGAGACAGTGTCTATCCATATGAACATACATGTATCGTCTTTCCATGATGGGAACTTGTGGCCGCTTCCCATTGTGTCGAACAATTTCTTTGGGAATGGTGTGATTTTCTTTCAGGAATGTTTCAAGAGTATTGAATTGTAACCGTGTCCAATAGTCTAACGGCACACACACGGCCAGTCCATACTTTGTTGACATAACCGTTAGATAATCTATCCCACGACTTGGAGCTTTTATGGTCACGGCTTCTCCATGATGAGTTATCTTTTGATTAAAAGCATTTTTACCCGATGCTAAAGTAAGGGAGTTTAGTGTACCCAGTGCGAGAGCAGAGGAGTTGATGGCTTCGAGCAACTGCATGGTTAGCGCAAGGACGGAAATGATTGCCATGAGCTTAGTCGTCCGTTTTATAACCAGACCTAGCTCCAATCACATGCGTTTCCCTTTTAACGTTTTCCCTGTCTTTGTTATGTGACAAAGAGTTATCACACGTGATCTTTTGACTGTGTGGGTGGAAACCTTTCCTATTTATACACAAAGTCGTTCTAGTCCTCACAAAGACTTGAGTGACACACCCCTTTTCTCGAACAAAGACGCGTTCATTTATCTAACAAAGAGCCCGATAGTAATGCACAAAGCGCAATGACTCATGTTATGACACGCCCCTTTTCTCGAACAAAGACGCGTTCATTTATCTAACAAAGAGCCCGATAGTAATGCACAAAGCGCAATGACTCATGTTGTGACACGCCCGTTTTCTCGAACCAAGACGCGTTCATTTATCTAACAAAGCGCAATGACTCATGTTGCTCTATACACCATTACAAAATACTCAGTGAAAAGAAATCTTTATTACATCTATACAATGTGTCGACCATCAAACAAAGACGTGGATGTAAACACACTCAGGTGAATCATGACATGTTTAACAACGTACGCATTGCCTTCCAACGTCTCTTCTATTCTCTCCATAATTTTCTCCATATGACGACCATAAAATTGGTCACTAAGAGTAATCCATTCTGTGCAATAAGATCCAAAACGAAGTGGTTTTTGCAAATTTTTCAACTCTATATCAGCAACGAGTCTACCCTTAACATCTTGAGGTTGTAAACTCTCCATCTATCTTTTGAAGAGAGGAAGACTTTCAGTTAGCACTACTTTCATATCATTCATCTTTATTTTAAATGTAAGTTTCCAATCTTGTAAAAATCCATCGAATCCTTGTTGATCAAGTGTCAAATGACACATGTGGTTATTTAGTGTACGATGCGCCATCATAAACGTTCTGACTATAGATTTCACATTGCTTCAATGACTTCCACTATGAATAAAACAGAAATAACAATCATGTTCCACTGTAAGTTTATTCAACACCAGACAAAATTCACAAGTACGGAATACACTTCATTAAATGATCATCACTCATTTACAAGGAGTAAAAACATGTTCTAGATATATGCTGTTGACAATAATATAGATACAGTTCATAAACGTCATAGAGTCTACAATGCCAGCGTGAAGAGAGTTTTGCAATGTAGGTGGCTTTATTTCTAGTATTACAATGGGATGGTGGTCTGTAAAGGTGATGTCTCTCACCGAAACATATAGCCATATCAAAAATCATTTCATCTCTAAACTTCTTTTGATCACAATGCATATGATAGTCTTGTCTTACACGATCTACCCAACACGGTAAATACAAATCATCAATGTGCAACTGAAGTGTTGTTGCTTCTCGTTCAGAATCATTTCCTAAGATTTTAACAATATGAAAACCTGACAGCCACCGTTTGAAATCATTTATCAAATACGTTTCATTTACAAATCCAATATGAATCAAAATAGAAGGATCAAGTCCATGCACATGACGCCGTGACCATTCGTCTTTGTGTGGAGGACAGTAGGCAAATCTATGATATACACTAACAACAGTTTGATCGCTTTCTCTCATTGCAATAGCACTCAATTCCTGCATGGGTGTTCCCTCACTGTCTATGAAGATGACAACCTACAATATCAAAAAGACTTCATTACAAGATAATACATTGAGCAGGAACTTTACAAGGATGTCTGTCTTTTACGTAACAAAAGATACATACAACATGATTACAATGTTTTATTTGAACATAACGCACAAGACCGCGTTTTCCACATTCCCTACATACTAACTGATTACAATACTTCAGATTTCTCTTTGGTGGTAGCACCATTTTTCTTTGATGTGCGACGACGTTTAGGTTTGGTGACAGGTTCTTGACACTCTTTGAGACAAGAATCAATGACTTTCTCAATGTAATCAAGTCCTGTTAACTCAGGTTGATGATGAATTTGAGCAATGCGCAAATTGAGAGAAATCAAATTCCCGTCAGATTGATGAGGTCCCACATAAACAGCAGGCACCTCAATATGAAAGGAATAAAAGCCTGCACCTAGCGATAGCAATTCTGTTTCAACTGACTGTTCAACTGTCACTCCTGAAGTGACTTTACAATACTTGCTTTGCAAAATATAGCAGCGAGTGCCGCGATACAATGGTTTATAATAAGAAGATTTATTTTCTGGCCACAACTGTAATAGTTCAGTAGGAATAAGAGCCTTTTGCCTCACAAAGTCTTCTAAAATGTCAAGCTGCTGTCGCAACCAATTATCAATAGGGATACTCAGGTTTTGACCGCAACGATTTACTTGCGTATCCACTTTTGGTAAATACACCGCCGGCGTTTGAAGATAGAGTCGAACACCGTTGTAGCGCACTTTTTGTTTGTAGGTGGGATAGCCGTGAATTACCTTTTCAATTTTCGGATTCCACAGCTCGAGATGTTGAGGATTCAGTGATGCAGCAGTTGGAGTAGGATTCATGGCCATGACAGTCTGTAACGAAAGAATACCACTAAGTACATTCATAATCATCAGAGAAAAGAAAATCGTTAGCTTAGCAGCGACATACGAGGTGGCCCTTAAGAGGACCTTTTGGGGC
The DNA here is from genome assembly GCA_907163375.1 of Prostheceraeus crozeri. Classification (NCBI taxonomy): domain Eukaryota; kingdom Metazoa; phylum Platyhelminthes; order Polycladida; family Euryleptidae; genus Prostheceraeus; species Prostheceraeus crozeri. The sequence goes on along the minus strand of CAJQUW010009024.1, from coordinate 133,493 downwards.
GTTTACATGATTTAAAGCTTATCACCAAAGTCTAGGTCTTCGTCATCGTCCAGTAAATTAAATGTCTTGAGCATAGGACCCGAATTAAGTTTCAATTCCCTAAAAGACTGAAAGGTAAAGCGTCTAGGTGGTGGAGGTGGCGGTGGTGGCGGTGGTGGTGGTGATGGTTCAACAAAATAAGCTTGTACAATCATCAAGCACATACTCTCCTGCGCCTCTCTTCTAAAATGCTGGTAAGGTGTAGGCCACACAGTCATGACACTCACTTGTAAATTTGCAAAGAGGAAATTGCAAAATTGAGACGGAGAATGGCTTGAGCAAGTTACACACGCTTTTCAAGTCAAGAGAATGAAATGAAGAGAAAATGGGGAGGCGTCTGCTTTTATAGTCGCCTGCGAATTCACATTTGACACTATGAGAGTCAATCAGAGACCTCCGTTTCTCCCCTGACTTCCTTGCGGCAGGGAAAAGGAGGCACGCGGACGACTGACTCATGAATGCTTTTTCCAAATCTTGCAGTCAAATGTAGTTTAGCACATTGAGTTGAATATGAATGTGTTTTATGCGACATAAGAGCAAGTTGCATCCATGCTCATGAAATAAATCTAGTCGAGATGCAATTTTCGCCTTGTGTCTCTGATGGAAATCTTTGGGATCATGTATCGTCTCTGCAGAATAGGATGCAAAATGAAACACTACACGTTCACCTGCATGTTCATCAGTCACTTTCTCAAATTCAATCTCTGCAACTAATCGACCTTTAACATCTTTATTTATCAAACTGTCCATGAGCTGTTGGAAAACGAAGTAACCTTTAGCGATAGCAAATTCTAAGTCTGCCTTTTCATGATGAAAGGAGATGATGTAGTCCCTAATCACACCACGAAGACTTTGTCGATGAAAACGTAGTGAACAAAATTCATTCGTAAACTCTACTGCTTCTGTTATCTTTCTTCCCATTACTTTGCAGACATAGCATGAATGACATTTAGGTGTAACATGGCACGATTAATCCGAATCTGCCCTCCATTTTCCCATCCGATGCTTCGTTTTGGCTCTACAGCCCACAGCCATCGCCAAAATTCTAATTCTGTCGCTTTCTCGGAAGAAATGTTGAAAAATTTTCAATGACGTCTCACCTCTAAACAAAGGCAGATAGGAACAAGCCATGTTTTCCAATAAATTTGTCTCATTCTTAGCTTTCAAATGAGCTACATGTATTGCACGACTTTCTACGATCTCTACCACCAAAGTTGGAAGATCGCTGCCGAGGGGGGGGGTCAGAACTTTTTCTTTCCGATGGAGTTGGGAAGAGGTTCCTAGACCCAACTTTGGCCAAAACGTCCGAATTTCTACTCCATTTTCCCATCCGAGGTCTCCTTCCTGTCGAAAAACGACTTTTCTCATCCCAAAACATCCAAACCCTGACTTTTTCCAACTCTGACGTTTTCCTGCCATTTTCCTCCCTAAAACCCAAGAAAATTAGACCAAGCTGAGCTTTCCACTGTCTTTTTCTCACTCTTAGCTTTCAAATGAGCTATTGCACGACATTCTACGATCTCTACCACCAAAGTTGGAAGATCGCTGCCGAGGGGGGGGTCAGAACTTTTTCTCTCCGATGGAGTTGGGAAGAGGTTCCTAGACCCAACTTTGGACAAAACGTCCGAATTTCCACTCCGTTTTCCCATCCGAGGTCTCCTTTATGTCGAAAAACGACTTTTCTCATCCCAAAACATCCAACACCAGTCTTTTCCAACTCTGACGTTTTCCTGCCATTTTCCTCCCTAAACCCACGAAAATTAGACCAAACTGAGCTTTCCACTGCCTTTTTCTCATTCCCAGCTTTCAAATGGGCTATTGCACGACATTCCACGATCTCTACCACCAAAGTTGGAAGTTTGACAGGATGGGGGGGGGACGTCCTCAAATTTTTTTCTCTCCGATTTTGCTGGAAACATCCTTCCTAACCCAACATTTCACGTAGATTCCGAATCTGGCCTCCGTTTTCACATCCGAGACCTCCTTCATGACGAAAAACGACTTTTCTCACCGTGGAGTCGGGAGCGATCACTTACTGTCACAGGACCACAGTGGTACCAAAATGTTGAAAGCATTAGGTAGGCACTTGCAGACCGAAGATGGAGTAAATGAACTCAATTTTCAGGCTACCAAGTGGAATAAGAAAACATCTCAAGCAGCATACATCACTGTCGAAGAAGGGACACAGAGAAACGGTAAGTGGAAGCAATATTCATTGATTCTTTAAGAAGTTGTTCGACATACAAGTGCTAGAACCTCTCATTTTGACATCTTACTGTTTGTATCTGACTATGATTATTGTGGTTGGGTTTATCCGAAGGGCGCAGTTCACAGCATGACCAGCTTCGCTAACCGAGATTGTTCCACTAACAGAACTAGTGAAGTATGTGGAATCTTGTATCTTTTCATGTTGCTCTTCTTTTTCATCTTGAAAGTTTATTTTTGAATCAGCAGATATCTAAGAAGAATTCAAAAGTTAATTGATTGCTGTCACGAAACATCTTTGTCGCAGATTTGGAAATGTGTCTTTTTTGACTTCCTCGCTTACATATATATGTCTCATACCCATACAGGCAACTTATAGTTCAAGTGGAATTGCTATAAATGATATATCCGTGAAATGCACGAACATGCATTATCGGTTGGATTACGTCAAAATGAAGGCCACTTAGTTTACGTTTGGGGTGTCTGAGACGTTGTGTCAGACACTCCATATTGAAATAGCTTGGAACATCATAAAAATATAGTTTTGATTTTTTTATATGATGTGTGGGATATCAGAAGACATTATCAAACTGCGCTTGAAATCAACTGTAAACCTGTCCTATAGAATTCGAATATACCTTGGCGCTGTATGTAGTCGAACATTTCATATTTCGACTACATACAACAGTTGGCACCACCGAACAGTCACCCATGCGTCAGCAAATTTACGAATTGTATGAACTCGATAGGACAAAGAAAATTACAATTCCTATAGAAGTTGAGTTAAGCCAATGTTAACGATTGTTTGTACCATCCATGAGGCCTACAATTGAAAACTTGCTGAAATATGGCGGCATTTAAAAGTTTGCTCACTAAAGTAGTTGCCCAGAAATCATGGGGTTTCGTGACAATTTCCTTCTAACATGGTGAAATGTCGCATAGCGTTCATTAGAACACAATATTTTTTTATAATATCCGTGTGTATATAAGACTATAAATATTTTTTTTCTAATATAGTTTTCTCCATAGCAATTTTCTCTGAAGTAGTCTCTCCAAAAAATACTGACAGCATTTATATCGATGCAAGAAGACGCGTGAATTCATGAAATGCTGAGACTCAAAATGTCGAAAGAAATGAATTTTGCTATCATACGGGGATACGTAGGTATGGCTATAGGTTATGATTTTGTACCTATGATTTATTCACTTGTACAACATCCTACTACTCCTTATCATCTTAGCTACAATTCCCAACCTACCAGATGCCTAAACAGGCCTACTTGATTTGCATTTCTGCAAGCATCCAAGGAAACCAGTCGTCATTCATACGACACGAAAAGTACATGCGGACAGTGGTTACGTTTGTTCGAAATTGTGATGTCCAAAATGTTTCCTTTTTATAAAATAGGAATATGCGTTGTCTCAAACGTGCTGATCGGCTGACCTTATAGTGTTGCGCTGGTGGGTAGATAAGTTATCTTTTGTAACATGATCAAACCCGGTTAGACAAGAGTAAACTAGTATTGACAGAGATAGCATACTATCTCCCTAAAAGTAAAGGGAGAGGAAAGATGATCTCCAGATGCAATACACTGACGACGTGCGATTAATCTGCTCTCCAAAACATTACAAGAAGATCTAGCACCCAATTTTTCAGATATAATAAATGTAGAAATCTATGCAAAACTTTATCTTGACTATGCGCAAGGATCGGAAAATGTAATGAAATATTTGTTATGTCAGTCAGTTTTTACTTGTTCAGCTGCGAGATGCTTCTCTAAACTAGAGATCAAGCAACACAATTTGATAGTGAGACAAACACTGGTTTTGTAAAGCGATCTGCTTTGATTAAAGATAGTGAAGTATGTCAGCTATATGTTTCACTAAATCTTGACTTCTTCAGACAGTCAAAATTTTTACTCTGTAATACCAGCATGCGAGTCAAACTTACATTGAACAAGCCTGAATTTTTGTCAAATGCATATGCTAAAGTTGTCAATTTTAAAATCCATGTGGAAGATCTTACGCTATACATTCGTCGAGTGGTAGCTAATCCAAGTGTAATTAGAGGACATGCTGAGGGTCTTAACCGTAGCAATGCTATTTATCCCATTCAACATACAAAGCTTCTCACATTTACTATTCCTAAAGATCAAAAGAGTTTTATGAAAGATGGTTTATTTCCATCAGAAGCACCAAAACTCCTAATGGTAGCAATGGTTGAAAATGATGAATTCAATGGCAATATCAAGAAGAATCCTTTCAACTTCAAACACAACAGCTTGAGTGAAATTGCTTTACGTATAAATGGTGTCAGTCATCCTGGACCGCCCTGTAGACCAGACTTGTCTTCTTATCAATTTTTGCGCAGCTATGTTAACTATATGAATGTCTTTGGCTTTTACAACACAGACGACAGTTTTTGATTCAAATATTGAAATAACTAAGTATCGTGACGTGATTCTTCACTATAATCGTTATTGAGTTGGTTGAATGCTGACGATATTAAAGCTAAAGTACAGCGTAATGCAGATGAAGCTACGTTGAAAGCTTTTGATAATGTCTATTCACTAGATACCCTACCAACTACAGAAAAACACTATCCCAGCTTTTTTGTATTGAACAGTCCTTTCTACTTGTCTTACTAGTCCTACTAGTCCTTCCTTGAAGAAAGAAATTGATTCTCGCCAGTTCGGGTTCGCTCGCAACGGGTTTGGTGGTTGTACCAATGCTCTCCTCTCTATCCGTCTCCCTTCTTGAGCAAATAAAAGCTTCCCCGAAAAACACTGCTTCACTTCTAGCCGTAGACTATCAGAAAGCCTTTGATTCCCTAAGCCATCGCATACTGTTGGACGTTCTAAAAAGTTGACCTTGGTTGTTCGCCGCTAGCTATTTGCTTAATACAAAGTTTCCTGTCTTCCCGCTTTCAGCGTGTTTCCACGAATACTGTCTCCACTCTTTGGCGCAACATCAACAGTGGCGTGCCCCAAGGCTTCATCCTCGGTCCCATTCTCTTCATTTTGTTCCTAAATGATCTCCCAACCTTAGAAAACAGTAGGATTGTCGCCAACGCTGATGATATCACCCTAATTTACCTGTCCAATGATATATCACACTTTCAGAAAGCTGTCGATGATTTTTGTGAGTGGTCTGTGAGCAAACGTTTAAATATTAATGTAGAAAAAACTAAATGTGTGCATGTCTCACGTAAAATTAAGCATTCTTCCAGTGATGTTGTCCGGATAAACGGTGCTGTCGTTGATGCTGTTGATCACGTCAAAATTCTTGGTGCAATTTTCTCATCTGATCTACTATGGGATCAGCATTTCTCCCTCCTTTATCGTAGATGCTGCGTTGCTATGTCTTGTGTGAAAAGCGTTTTTTCAGCTCGCGTCGATGGTCAGATTGTGTAGCAGTCGTTCATGTGACTTGTCTTTTACCACCTGGCATATTGCTGACCAATCATTTGTGACATAAATCGTAAACATTTTCAGAAATCTGCACAGTTACACAGCATTGCCAAACGTTGGTCTTAATGGACTTGTATCGAGGAAAAAGATTTGAGAGTGTCGCTAAACAAAATTTGAAAAATGTTGATTTTAAGAATTGCATCCAATGTAAATAATCACCCTCTCTCCCATTTTTTTGTAAATAGAGACAATACACGCATTGTTAGATATAAATGAGTGCTGTTACCTCTGAAACGCTCGAGTGCTCTGTACAGAAATTCTTTTGTGAAATTTGCGTCGTTTACTTGATTTGAAGAGAAATCACATTTGTTATATGCATGTCACACCGCTTTCGCATGATCAATAAAGAGTTATTTATTATTATTCAAACAAGGTAGTTCGCGAGGTTGTTGACTTTGTTCTGCTCTCTGTGAGCTGCAGCTGCGTCAGAATCAATAGGTCTCTTGACAAAAGGACTCCCGGTAAAAGTATCTGAACTTTACGCCTGCTGCCCATCTGATCATTTCCCCATACTTTCCTGCTTTCGCAGGATTGTGTGTTCGATGGAGAGATCGGCAGCGAGATTTGACAAGCTGTTCATCGACAACGAGTGAATGACTTACTACAAAGAATGAAGGAAGACGGTCATTGAACACGCTCCATATTTCTCGAAAGGCACAATAAGTATCAGTCTGATATCTTTCGAAGCGAAGAACTTTATTCCAAATCAAAAAAGATTTCTCAACATAGCACAAGTGTAAAGTCGCGGTCATGTTCACTCCATAATTCAGTTATTGGCATTTTTTGGTCACGGTGTGCACCTCGAAAATATAAAATACCAGTGTATGCACGTAGTTGATCAATATCCAAGCGAACCGGTATGTCTAGTAGGTCAGCTTTTTTCTGGCTGTATCTCACAATCTCATCTGGAAGGAATACGCTCCATGTTTCAAGCTTAGTTTCTTTGTGGCAGAAGAAGCTGGTCCAGCTCGATTTCTCACAATATCTTCCGCTCCTCTTCTTCTATTAGCTTCCGGACGTTGAGTGCCCTAGAGATGGCTGTTTTTATCCACGAGATTGCTGCTAACATCATCCTCGTCAGAGTCTTCCGTAGTTTCAGCTTCAGACGATAGGCTATGAAGAAGTTTCGTGTTTTCATCCTCAGGGCTTTCAGAGCTTTCAGAAGCACTTCCATTGTCTGATTCTTCATCATCAGTACTGTCGTCATTTAGTAAGCGACGAATTGCATGTTCTCAAGCTTGCCGACTCGGTCTGCCTGCTATGGTTGAATGTGTGAAAACGCTAACTAGCGTGTCGCATCGCAGCAGAACGGATGAGGGCAACTCACAATAATTGATTGGCCTTGCGCTCCATACCGTTATATTATTATCACTTTGTTATGTTGGCAGCACAGCACAATCCACAAGTGCGCTCGATTTCAGTTGTTTCAGTGCCTAATGTTCATATTGCCCATTGTCCTCCGTTTTCGTGGTAAAAGCCTCTGCGAAATGTATGAAAGGTGATTTTAAAAATCATGTTTAGTAATGCGCGCATGTAACACGCAAATTTTGACATTTTGGAGAAAAAAACTTTTATTTGTAGGTTAAACAACCACTGATTCTGACTATACTAGTTCAGCAGATGCGGGACATATATAAACTCGAAGTCCTGAAAGGTCTTCCGGCTGCGTCACTATATACAAGTTTTACATAGAAAATTCCAACAAGGTGATTTTTAAAATCACTCTTGGTAATGCGAGGGTTAGCAGTTCTCCCAGTTGTCTAACTCAGGACTCACAGGAAAGCATTAGAGTGGACGGACAGTCATTTGGATAAAACTCTGATCTAGAGAAAGCGGTTCGCGAAATTCTGAGTAAATTTCGTTTAGAAGAGTCCGAAATTTTAACGACCTCAGGTGGCAGGAAGTTGAAATGTGTTCGAAGATAGGGAAATTGGTTTGAAAAATGAACTTCTGAAGACCTGCAATTTTTATCTAGCGACATAACATTTTTTTGTTTTCAGTTCATCAATATTCAAAATTTTTTATGTTTTTTAAAATGGTTCAGCAGACTAATAAAAACTGGACATTTTTTATATTTGCATAGCCTCTTAGCCTATATATACCATATTAATGATCCATCATGTCAGAATTGAAATATTTGCATTTTGTCTACATTTGTCCAGAAACTTATTGGACGTACCACGTAAAATCGTGCCTATGTTTATTAACAATGGTTTTCATGCTAAAGTCATCGAGAATATTAGAGACAAAATTCTGAATTCCGGACCTATTAATAGTCAAAATGATAATGGCTTGGCCGTGATCACATTTATTGGCGATTACCGTATATCAAAGAAAAAGACAAGCAAACTCTCGACTGTTCACTCGATCAATTGCTTTTTGCCTGACACTTGCAAGTTATCTGTCGTTTTCGATACTTTCAAAACGAGCAAATTGGTTCCAAACAAAGATAGAGTGTCTATGAGTCTCGCCTTTAGTCTTGTAAGCAGATTAAAATGTTGGCAATGTGACAATTGATGTATTGGTGAGACTCCAAGACACTTTATCACCAGAATTCGTGGACACTTAGAAGGTAGACCTAAAGATACTGAAATTGCCAAATACGTTCATAAAGATAGCTATGACATTCTCCAAATAGTTTTTAGCTCAAAGTATACGCGCACTGCTGAAAGTTTCATGAAGCAAATCAGTAGTTCAACCTTGATGAACGAACACGAGTCTTCAGTTTCAATTTTATTGTTTTAGCATTTGACATTGAATTCCGCAGTTTTAGACGTACGTATGCAACTGTAAAAGCAAATCAGTTCCTATTGTATTGCCTTTAGCATGTATTCAATTTCTGTGGCTTTAGACGTAATTACCAAGAGTTCTTTTAGCTTTGACAAGTTCTCAATTAATGTATTTAATTGATGGTTTTATCTTTATTGTAACTTTGTCCTGATGATATGTCCAATAATGACATATTACTGTTGTTGTGATGGCTGGAAACAGTTTTGTTAGAATCGTGTACTTACATTGAACCCTAGGTCTAGATTGTAAGCCTACTGAATTCATCATGAACACTGCGAGATATTAAATTGTGAGTACATGTCCTCAGCAGACTATTGGTGTAAAAAAGTTAATAAAAATGTGCACGATGTACACTAACTTTTGAACATCACATCAACGTATCGGCGCCCTCATATCAGGACCTCGGCTACAGATCTCCAAATAGCAATTAAATTGTGGTTTAACACACACAATGCATCTTGCAAGAACCAAATACGAAGAAAAGACAAAAGAAATTAAATTTTCAAGAATTTTTATTGAGTGGACAGAAAAGAGGACCATTTTTGCTGGATTTTAAGATATCAACATGATCGTCCTCTTCTGCCCTCCAGCTATCAAGGTGTCAAAAGAACTAAAGAAGCTACTCGATTTCCAAGACGGTGTTGCTTCAGACCGTGAGTATTCATTCCCGTCGGAGTCGCAATACTTATCTACATTCCCAACCATCACCTGGGTGACTTCTTTCCCTTTCACCTCTCCTCGCAGCTGCCTGATCCTGTGGATACGCTTTCCCGTGAAAATCATGGAGAGTTTGTCGCCAACAACGATGAAGGAATACATTCCGGGCACCAAGTTAATGTCTTTTACTGTCACTTCCTTGCCGTTAACATTCTCCACGTGGGTGTTCGTCGTGTTGACAATGAAGTTGCCTTCCATATAAACCAACAACTTGACACCTGAAAGAGAAAGGAAATCCCTCAGACAACTTCATTTTCAATCAATTTCACATTTCCTCATCTTCAAAATATCAAATTCCCTTCAACGCAGAAGTGAACTTTCAGACATCTGAGGAAAAGTTTTATTCTAAGTAAGACAGAATCCCCTATTTTCCAAATAGTTAAGAAGTGATTCAGAAGATGGTCATCGGTCGGGGACAGAATCACACGAATTGGAAAAATTCAAGACATTACCCAGTGAAAAAGCCGAAGTCGGCCAGACTTTGGCGCCGAATTCCTGCCGAGTTTGGCAGTGGGAAAGAGAGCGGAAATCCACCTGAAGTTGGTGCCGACTTCCAGCCAAAAAAAATCCCGCTATATACTACTTGATTCTGTTTTATCAAGTAGTATGTTGACGGTTATCATTATTAAATATCGGGATATAAAAACACCTTTTTTAACACGATCTAAATATTATATTATAATGCCTACAAATCAGGATACCCATCATCCGATAATTCTGACAAGAATCGACTGTCTTTCCTCACACTGGAGTTACATTCTTTGTCTTTTGATCCGCATACGAAGAGGTAGTTGGATCGAGTGTCCCTCGTCATTTCGTGTGAATTTTCCAGGGAATCCATATTTTTCACAATCCTGTAAAAAATTATGACATAATGAAATATAGTACATACCTACGATACAAAATTTTGGGTACCTATTAGACACAAAATTCGATGAATGGGGAAAAATAGACATATGTTTAAACCACAGTTTATCGCTTTCGTGTCTTTCTCTATGCTACAATCTGTATGCCACGTAGTGTAAACGCAGCGTAAAATCTGTCAATTGAAATGGTGGTAGCAGACGATCGAAGAAAGTTGAAAGATAATTGATGTGTTAAATGATAAAAACATCATTTCTGAGTATAAGCAATATTTATCAATATTATTGTAACAATTAGATCAATAGACAGATATAGCAAGTTAAATAAATATACAAATACTTCTGTGTCACCGCCCACAATCATAATAAATTATCAGTACTGCTCTAGTTTTAAATATCAAATAATATTCTTTTTTTATGAAATCAAGTTGCTAAGTGTTCAGGATCATTATCGGCATGTACAGATTAATGACTACATACCGAACGAATAATACTCGTATTGCAGAATTTGTACTCGTTGCCGCTACTGACAGGTCTTAATCGTTAAATAGTAACATTACATCTGTATAATTGTTTTTACGTTCGTAACTTCTTAGCTTTCTATTGGACAAAATTTATTTTTGATAACTGATTGATTTTGACATATGGGCTTTTATATTTAAACCATTGATGAAGAAGACATCGTTTTTGAAAATGAAATTTGGTAAATAAAATGATGGAATGAAGCGAGGTTCTCATAACCATTCATTATTTTTTAATACACATTTTTAGAAAAAGGAGTGAGTGATGCTATCCACTTGAATAATAATAAATGAAAACTATCCGCGTTTATTGGCCACGTCTGATCTATTCAAGCATCAAGGTATGACAAATACAAATTACATCTTTCACAGAGAGACGTATGCCTCAAGAGAGAGAGAGAGAGAGAGAGAGAGCAAAACGCGGTCAAGGTACTCAGATAGCTTTCATTATTACTCTTAAGTTGACAGACTATCATTAAATACGTACTGGGAAATGCTTCATTACACTTAAATTCTACTTTTCTATGCGAGTGCGTATTGTTTGTCGCAATGAAACTGATTTCATAAATTTCTTTGAACGCAGCTGTTTTTATAAAATTATAGAATTTATTGAAAGCATTTATTGTCTATATCTCAGCCGCACATTGTCTATCCTACCAACCGCACATCCTTTGCATAGCAATTTGATCTATCGTTTATTTAATTTCATTTTTGTTAATCATCTATCTGAAATGCAATATTAAAACAGAAATTATTTACTATTATTTTTGCTAATTTCTCTTTCATCAAAGCAGAAGCCCCAACAACTCTCACATGCATAATTGCAGAGAAGACATTCCGAAGTAACTGTCAAGAAGCAGCTAAGATATACGGCTCAATGCGGCACACAGCTGCACGATTCGTATACGATTCAAACCTTTTGCGATTCAGAATGTGTGTCACACACAAAAGAAGTATCACACATTGGTCCGCGTGAATTGAACATCAGCAAATAAGAGGGGTGAACAAATGCACGGGAGCAAGTATGTGATGCGAGTGGCAAGGCCAGACACACGGGAAATCTTGGCTAACAGACAAGCAATACAGACTGTGCTCGCTCCGCAAAGGAGGTCATAGACAGCAACAGACAACGAAAACAAGGCAAGGAAGAAATATTGCTAGAAGTAGGATGAATGAAATGGAGAAGGATAAAAAGAAGACAAATGTTAAACAGGTACATGGGAAATAAAGTATGTAAACAGCAAACACATGAATACGGAAGATTAGATATTGTAGTTTCGAATGTTCCAAACAAGAATCATAAAATGAAATAATTACTCAGTTTTGAGTAAATGTCATCATCAGTGACATCAAAGAATAAAGATTTTCCAGAGATTTTCCAGAGATAGTCTTTACATCCAACCTTAAGAAGGACAGCTTCCCATTTGGAACATGCGAGAACGAAGTACACTCAAAAGAACACAAAATCATACATATCTAAAGGAAGCTATTAAATATCTCTATCAAATTCTCCAAATTTTCTTCGATAAACTGACAGCCTGCTGAAAGGAGCAGTGTAGAACATCTCATGATTTTATTCAATACGCAGACATTCAGGGCAGTGATTTTATTGATTGCTGATCAAACACGGAGTTTCAGGATTTTACTGTATATGCACTATATTTCACATGTAAATATTTTCTATTTTAAATTGTACTGTTCCGTCATATCGAATAAAATAGGAAGTTCATAAAGATTCAGACAGAATCCATGCATGAGAATGAAAATATGGAAGTTTTGTTTTTTGAAGATGCATTTACCGCACTCTATTAACTTGCATATTACCAAAACTGAACAATACAATCATCAATATAATTTCTTGAAATTTCAATTCAATAACTTCTCATTATTTGTCTTTTCATGAAAGTTAGGCAATATATACATAGACTATATGTCATAATATTTAAAGAATAGGACTATTTGAAAGTTGTTAAGATAAACACAGACTCATTGACAGCTGGCGCACGATAATTAATAGATATGTCATTAGAAAACTATTTGGTAAGCTACATAATCTATGCGCATCTATACAATAATTCCGAGCAGAGATTGGGTCATATGCAGTTAGTTTTGACAAGTGGACGGACCCAGGTGCAAGCCAACTTTCTTTATTTTGCAAAATGATGACATGTAAATGTCATCATTTTGCAGAATAAAGAGAGAGATCAATTACACCTGGGTCATTCTACTTATTCAAAATTATCTATAAAAATATTTTCTTAGAATGTCACTTATGCAGTTGATCATCTATTTTCAGTAACCCCTACATGTGCAGAAAATAATTCTCTTTACTACTAGGCTTGTAATGAAAAGAAATGAGACATCTCACCTGTAAGCTCGCAATTGATGATATCAATCATTGGAACACATTTTGAGATCATATGCATCAGGGTCCAGACTACGTGAGAATGCCGATCATAAGAAGATTTTCAAAGATGTTTTTGTCAGCGAACAGTGTCGGAGATAAAGTCGCTAAATATGAAGAGTGAATCAAATCACAAAATGTTTTGAAAGATGACAAAAGCAGAAGTTTATTTAATCACGGCGACTGCCTATGTCTGCAACTTGAAAAGATCCATAAATGACTTCTGCGAATTGATTGCGAAGGTCGAACAGCGGTAGCAGATTTGAATTTCCTCTGAATGTCCAAAGAAGCAAATGGTGATCGTAGGCGGTAAACTGTTTCACAAGACACGAATCTAAGACCGATGCGCTGCGCAAGTAGAATATGAATGACTCCATGACCTCTGCATCCTTTCTCGCTGTCATGTGATGATTGAGACACGTCGATTGAAGGTCACTAAAAATATCACTAGCCCGGATGGGCGTATGGAAATAATTTGCGCGCGCAATTCTCTTCAGTAATGAAATGGGATGCTTGCGCCAGAAGACATATATAAAAAGGATCAGCTGGAGTGCATTCTGCTGATATTGAACTATTGCAATTGCAATAATTGCAAAAAATGCAGACGCAAAATTTTGATTTCATAATAGTATATCATATCATGAGAAATAATTGTGATTTTATGAATCAAATTCATAAGAAATTTATAAGGAGAATTTTTTGATGCATTTTTACGCAGGACATGCATAAAGATCAATCTGTTTTCGAAGATGAACATTAGAGTATACTATTACAAAGACTATTTAGGAAATAGACAGCAAGAGGTGAGTGATAGAGAAAGAGAAATGACGAAGAGAGGGAGGGAACATGAAGATAAAGATGAGAAGTGAGGAGAGAGAAGAAATGCAAAAGGAAGATAAGTGAGGAGAAAGAGAAGAAAAAGCAGATGGCTGATGTGAGAGCAAGGACGAAAAGGAATTAAGAGAAGCGAGGAAGGAAAGAAAAAGGGAGCAAGGGAGAGAACGAGGTAGAAAAGAAATCAAAGTGAAAGTTCAAAATTTGTCTTTACATACTCATTCATGACAATTTTCATTCATAAATTAGTAAATTTCCTAAATTGATATTCAAAATGTTCACGTACAAAAATGATCCTTAGAATCCGTATAGTCCTTTATATAATCCTTACTTATCCTAGTACATATATTCTCCTATACCTGCCTTCTGATCCAAATGGATAACTTGTGACTTGATGGAAGGCCTACTTGATTTCGATAATACGACCACAATTTTTAAAATAATACGAAAAAATTTAATTCATCGCAATGTCAGGATTAGCCTGGATTTTCCACTATGAAGTGTAATATGCGCATATTATAGTGCTACATCACATCATCCGAAGGTGGAGCTGAGAATAGAGCTGAGGGACATGGTCAGAGACTGACAGGCGACTGTTAAAAGTTTAATTTGTATTCATTCGTTCCTGACTTTTAATTACCTAATTTTACACGATTCTCCACTAGGGTGTTGATTAACTTTGGTTTTTTCCATTTCCTGGATCCTTCGAATTTTTTTGACCGTGTCGTATTTTAATTCGCTTACTTAATATAGAAGTAGGCCCAACTGTTACCCGAAGTGGTCAAATTGATGCACTTGTAAAAAATATAGTACCGGAACTCCGGTAGGCTTAAGTGACATGCAAATAATTTATTCAGAAAGTTTCATCAATGCATCACATAATCGCAATTGAAAATTATCGAATAGTGGTGAAAGAATTATGCATTCTATACCTTATTTGCATACATACAATGGAAACAATTCGTAAAGGGGCAAAAATATATAATATCAAACCAACGACAACACAAAAGTAAGAAGAACTATTAATTGTGTTGCCACACTCTGAGGGAAATAGGACCAATTTTGGTTCTCAACTTATGCGCCAGCATGGCATGCCAAAGTAATGTATATATAACCGTTCCAGGACACATCCCGAATCACCTCCAGAATCACAATTAAAAAAAAAATAAGATACCTCCAGAATGCAAAAACGGAATATTTCATATACTGAAAAAATACCTATAAAAATAGATTTCTATTTTTAAATGAAATAATAAAATTTAAAACAAAGTTTTAAGCTTTGGGATTTTTTCATATACTGAGAATGAGTATAGGAATATTTCATACACTGAAAAAGAGTTTTATAAATAAAAATAATGTCAAACATAAAATTCTAAAAAAAGTTCTAAGCTCGTTGGGATTTTTTCATATACTGAACAGAGGTTTCAAAAATATCAAAAATTTACGTAGTCTAAAAATATCAAAAATTTACGTATTCCAAAAAACCTCAAAATTTCAAAAATATCAAAAACTTACGTAGTCTAAAATCTAGGCAGTCTAAAAATTTCACGTAGCCTAAAATTTTAAAATTTCAAAAATTTCAAAATTTCAGAAATTTCAAAAATTTCAAAATTTACGTAATCCAAAAAAATTCAAAAAGTTCAGAAATTTCAAAAATTTTAAAAATTTCAAAATTTATATATTAATATTCAAAATATTCCCATCTTTTCCATTGCAAGGATTAAAACTGTTAACGTCCCGTGCGATGCTCCCCAGACTTCACCGCTGTCTCGAAACCACCATCAGGAAGTATGACACCGAAAACCTCTTTGCCATACATCCATTCAGTGAGTTTGAGAAATGGCCTGATAGCAAAGCCACTGACACTTGCTAAAGACAAATGTGACCATGAAAGTCAACTCTTTTCTTTATAGTAGATGCTTGATGAACTAGGAATCCTTGCTCGTCCAAATAGAATTCTCATACACTTTTACAAATGCCTTGGTTGAATTCAGCAGGGTCACAAACCCTGGAAAACATCCAAAAATACCGAATTTTAATTTTTCGGTAATTTAGCACTACTTGTAAAACGTCTATAAGTAGTCTGTGACTTCATCTGAATCTTGAACTCATGAACAAACGTTGAAAAAAGTCCATATGACTCCTACAAGCAGAGATACACGCCTTTAAAGTTTAGGCCTACTACGATGGTCTGATCTCCAGGCCATCTCCTAGCTCTCCACCCACTCTGATAACTTAAGTGAATGCGGCAATCGAAAAATCTGCCTTGGTATCCTACGGAAACCCGGTTTTTGGAGTCATCTGATGAGAGACAGATGGGAGAAAGTTCCTTTCTCTTCTCACCAATAGCACTTAATGACATCAGTGCCAATGGTGGACAAAAGACATCCACTTCTGCATGACATGACACAAAACATGCTCCATCCTGGACAAAATCCCTTCTCTGCCTATTGTCTCACCCTCTTTCTCCCGGAGAGATCAGGTGAAAATCACTCCTCTTGCCTCTGCTTGTAATCTCAACACATGCGTTCAACACTCAGTAATACATCACGTCTGCATATTTTTCCGTTTTTAGTACTCTACTTATGGAACGATCAGTAGTCACATCACCTATTTCATGACGCTGGACGATAACCAAAGGTCACGCGAGGTCAAGGGGGATAAGTCATCGCTCCTCATTTGTCCTTCTTTTTGGGATGGGCTTACTACTATCGACTGTAGTACAGTCAATATCATCCTGAAATTAAGAACAAAAACTCACAAATTAGATGCTGTTACAAGAAGCCCATTAAAGAAGGTAACAATTTGCTTTTACTTATCAACATTACTTCCTAATGTCCTTGATTCAATCAAAATTACTATTGTGTACAATCTCGGACTTTACAAATGCAAAACTATGGTCTCAACGCACTTCTCATGTATTCAAAGCGTGATTGAATTGCTAATATCATAGATATCCAACCAGTAACGACGCATCTCTCGTGCATTCAAATTTGAAAGTATTGAAATTTATAGCAGTGAACTGAAGTTCTAGAAATCATTAATAGTCGAATTCGCAATAATGCAACAGCCAGCAGACTTCCAGCGCAAAGTAAAAATGTTGTTTAACTTCTATCAAGGCTTCAGGTTGAAATGCGCACAAAATTTCTTCGAAAATGTTCGTCACCTTGGGCCTCGACACATAGGATTTTTTCGTGAAAAAAATCTTTCAAAATGTTTGAATTGAGCTCCGAGACCTATCCCATCGTGTTTGTCGTCAAAAGTTGGGTTGGTGAAGTTTCGGTGAAAAAACCGCCCCCCCCCCCCAACGACTCAAGCGACAAAGTTGGTTGAAAAGACCAAAGTTGTTGAGAATGATGTGGAACAAACTTCTATCAAGGTTTCAGGTTCAAATGTGCACAAAACTTTTTCGAAAATGTTCGTCGCTTTGAACCTCGACACATGGGATTTTTTCGTGAAAAAATAATTTCAAAATGTTGGAATTGAGCTCCGAGACCCATCCCATCGTGTTTGTCGTCAAAAGTTGGGTTGGTGAAGTTTTGGTAAAAAACTGCCCCCCCTCCAACGACTCAAGCGACCAAGTTCGTCGATTGGTCGAGAAGAACTAAGTTGTGCACAATCATGTGGAGCAAACTTCTATCAAGGTTTCAGGTTGAAATGTGCACAAAATTTTTTCGAAAATGTTCGTCACCTTCGGCCTCCACACCTAGGATATTTTAGTGAAAAGAAAAATTTCAATATTTTGGAATTGAGCTCCGAGACCTTTCCCATCGTGTTTGTCGTCAAAAGTTGGGTTGGTGAAGTTTGGATGAAAAACCGCCCCCCCCCAACGACTCAACCGACCAAGTTGGCCGATTGGTCGAGAAGACCAAAGTTGTTCACAATCATGTGAAACAATGTTCTCTTAAGGTTTCAGGTTGAAATACGATCAAAAACATTTTTCGAAAATGTTCGTCGCTTTGAGCTTCGACACTTAGGATTTTTTCGTAATTAAAAATTTCAAAATGTTGGAATTGACCTCCGAGACCCATCCCATCGTGTTTGTCGTCAAAAGTTGGGTTGGTGAAGTTTCGGTGAAAAAACCGCCCACCTCCAAAGGATTCAACCGACCAAGTTGGCCGATTGGTCGAGAAGACAAAAGTTGTTCACAATCAGGTGAAACAATGTTCTCTTAAGGTTTCAGGTTGAAATGCACACACAATTTTTTCGAAAATGTTCGTCACCTTGGGCCTCCACACCTAGGATTTTTTAGTGAAAAGAAAAATTTCAAAATGTTGGAATTGAGCTCCAAGACCCATCCCATCGTGTTTGTCGTCAAAAGTTGGGTTGGTAAAGTTTTTGAGAAAAGCGCCCCCACCCCGCGACGACTCAACCGACCAAGTTGGCCGATTGGTCGAGAAGACCAAAGTTGTTCAAGATCATGTGAAACAATGTTCTCTTAAGGTTTCAGGTTGAAATGCGATCAAAAACATTTTTCGAAAATGTTCGTCGCTTTGAGCCTCGACATAGGATTTTTTCGTGAAAAAATAATTTCAAAATGTTGGAATTGAGCTCCGAGACCTTTCCCATCGTGTTTGTCGTCAAAAGTTGGGTTGGTGAAGTTTGGATGAAAAAACCGCCCCCCCCCAACGACTCAACTGACCAAATTGGTCGAAAAGACCAAAGTTGTTCAGAATCATGTGAAACAAACTTCTATCAAGGTTTCAGGTTGAAATTCGTCCAAAAAATTTTTTCGAAAATGTTCGTCACCTTGGGCCTCCACACCTAGGATATTTTAGTGAAAAAAAATTTCAATATGTTGGAATTGAGCTCCGAGACCCTTCCCATCGTGTTTGTCGTCAAAAGTTGGGTTGGTGAAGTTTGGATGAAAAACCGCCCCCCCCCAACGACTCAACCGACCAAGTTGGCCGATTGGTCGAGAAGACCAAAGTTGTTCACAATCAGGTGAAACAATGTTCTGTTAAGGTTTCAGGTTCAAATGCGATCAAAAACTTTTTTCGAAAATGTTCGTCACCTTGGGCCTCGACAATCAGGATTTTTTCGTGTAAAAAAAAATTCAAAATGTTGGAATTGAGCTCCGAGACCCATCCCATCGTGTTTGTCGTCAAAAGTTGGGTTGGTAAAGTTTTGGTAAAATACTGCCCCCCCCCCAACGACTCAAGCGACCAAGTCGTCGATTGGTCGAGAAGATGAAAGTTGCGCACAATCATGTGGAGCAAACTTCTATCAAGGTTTCAGGTTTAAATGTGCACAAAATTTTTTCAAAAAGGTCCGTCACCTTGGGCCTCCACACCTAGGATTTTTTCGTGAAAAGAAAAATTTCAAAATGTTGGAATTGAGCTCCGAGACCCATCCCATCGTGTTTGTCGTCAAAAGTTGGGTTAGTGAAATTTGGTGAAAAACCGCCCCCCCCCCACCAATGACTCAACCGACCAAGTTGGTCGAGAAGACCAAAGATGTTCGTAATCATGTGGAACAAACTTCTATCAAGGCTTCATGTTCAAATGTGCACAAAATTTTTTCGAAAATGTTCGTCACCTTGGGCCTCCACACCCAGGATTTTTTAGTGAAAAGAAGAATTTCAAAATGTTGGAATTGAGCTTCGAGACCCATCCCATCGTGTTTGTCGTCAAAACTTGGGTTGGTAAAGTTTCGGTGAAAAACCCGCCCCCCTCCCAACGACTTAACCGACCAAGTTGGCCGATTGGTCGAGAAGACCAAAGTTGTTCACAATCATGTGAAACAATGTTCTCTTAAGGTTTCAGGTTGAAATGCGATTAAAAACCTTTTTCGAAAATGTTCGTCGCTTTGAGCCTCGACACAGGATTTTTTCGTGAAAAAAATATTTCAAAATGTTGGAATTGAGCTCCGAGACCCATCCCATCGTGTTTGTCGTCAAAAGTTGGGTTGATGAAATTTGGTGAAAAACCGCCCCCCCCCACCAACGACTCAACCGACCAAGGTGGTCGAAAAGACCAAAGTTGTTCACAATCATGTGAAAAAACTTCTATCAAGGCTTCAGGTTGAAATGCGCACAAATTTTTTTCAAAAAGGTCCGTCACCTTGGGCCTCGACACTTAGGATTTTTTCGTGTAAAAAAAATTCAAAATGTTCGAATTGAGCTCCGAGACCCATCCCATCGTGTTTGTCTTCAAAAGTTGGGTTGGTTAATTTTTAATAAAAAACCGCCCCCCCTCGACGACTCAGCTGACCAAGTTGGTTGAAAAGACCAAACTTGTTGAGAATGATGTGGAACAAACTTCTATCAAGGTTTCAGGTTCAAATGTGCACAAAATTTTTAAAAAAATGTTCGTCATCTTGGGCCTCCGCACCTAGGATTTTTTAGTGAAAAGAAAAATTTCAAAATGTTGTAATTGAGCTCCGAGACCCATCCCATCGTGTTTGTCGTCAAAAGTTGGGTTGGTGAAGTTTCGGTGAAAAAACCGCCCCCCCCCCCCAACGACTCAACTGACCAAATTGGTCGAAAAGACCAAAGTTGTTCAGAATCATGTGAAACAAACTTCTATCAAGGTTTCAGGTTGAAATTCGTCCAAAAAATTTTTTTCGAAAATGTTCGTCACCTTGGGCCTCGACACTTAGGATTTTTTCGTGAAAAAAACAATTTCAAAATGTTGGAATTGAGCTCCGAGACCCATCCCATCGTGTTTGTCGTCAAAAGTTGGGTCGGTGAAGTTTCGATGAAAAAACCGCCCCCCCCCCCAACGACTCAACCGACCAAGTTGGCCGATTGGTCGAGAAGACCAAAGTTGTTCACAATCATGTGGAACAAACTTCTATCAAGGCTTCATGTTCAAATGTGCACAAAATTTTTTCGAAAATGTTCGTCACCTTGGGCCTCCACACCCAGGATTTTTTCTTAAAAAAAAAACTTCAAAATGTTGGAATTGAGCTCCGAGACCCATCCCATCGTGTTTGTCGTCAAAAGTTGGGTTGGTGAAGTTTCGGTGAAAAACCGCCCCCCCCCAACGACTCAACTGACCAAATTGGTCGAAAAGACCAAAGTTGTTCAGAATCATGTGAAACAAACTTCTATCAAGGTTTCAGGTTGAAATTCGTCCAAAAAATTTTTTCGAAAATTTTCACTACGGTGGTCTCGACACTTAGGATTTTTTCGTGAAGAAAAAAATTTCAAAATGTTGGAATTGAGCTCCGAGACCCATCCCATCGTGTTTGTCGTCAAAAGTTGGGTCGGTGAAGTTTCGATGAAAATCCGCCCCCCCTATCCGACGACTCAGGGGACCAAGTTGGTCGATTGTTCGAAAAGACCAAAGTTGCTCAGAATCATGTGAAACAAACTTCTATCTAGGTTTCAGGTTGAAATGTGCACAAAATTTTTTCTAAATTGTTCGTCACCTTGGGCTTCGACACAGGATTTTTTCGTGAAAAAAATATTTGGAAATGTTGGAATTGAGCTCCGAGACCCATCCCATCGTGTTTGTCGTCAAAAGTTGGGTTGCTCAAATTTGGTGAAAAACCGCCCCCCCCCCTATCCGACGACTCAAGCGACCAAGTTGATCGATTGGTTGAAAAGACGAAAGTTGTTGAGAATCATCTGGAACAAACTTCTATCAAGGTTTCAGGTTGAAATGCGATCAAAATCTTTTTTCGAAAATTTTCGTCGCTTTGGGCCTCGACACATGGGATTTTTTCGTGAAAAAATATTTCAAAATGTTGGAATTGAGCTCCGAGACCCATCCCATCGTGTTTCTCGTCAAAAGTTGGGTTGGTGAAATTTGGTGAAAAGCCGCCCCGACCCCCCAACGACTCAACCGACCAAGGTGGCCGATTGGTCGAGAAGACCAAAGTTGTTCACAATCATGAGGAGCAAACTTCTATCAAGGCTTCAGGTTGAAATGCGATCAAAAACTTTTTTCGAAAATTTTCGTCGACTTGGGCCTCGACACTTACGATTTTTTTCGTGTAAAAAATATTTCAAAATGTTGGAATTCAGCTCCGAGACCCATCCCATCGTGTTTGTCGTCAAAAGTTGGGTTGGTGAAGTTTCGGTGAAAAAACCGCCCCCCCCCCCAACGACTCAACCGACCAAGTTGGCCGATTGGTCGAGAAGACCAAAGTTGTTCACAATCATGTGAAACAATGTTCTCTTAAGGTTTCAGGTTGAAATGCGATCAAAAACATTTTTCGAAAATGTTCGTCGCTTTGAGCCTCGACACAGGATATTTTCGTGAAAAAAAAATTTCAAAATGTTGGAATTGAGCTCCGAGACCCATCCCATCGTGTTTGTCGTCAAAAGTTGGGTTGGTGAAGTTTTGGTGAAAAAACCGCCCCCCCCCCAACGACTCAAGCGACCAAGTCGGTCGAAAAGACCAAAGTTGTTCACAATCATGTGAAATTGAAATGCGATCAAAAACTTTGTTCTAAAATTTTCGTCGCTTTGGGCCACGACACAAGGGATTTTTTCGTGAAAAAATATTTCAAAATGTTGGAATTGAGCTCCGAGACCCATCCCATCGTGTTTGTCGTCAAAAGTTGGGTTGGTGTCGTTTTGGTGAAAAACCGCCCCCACCCCCCAACGACTCAACTGACCAAATTGGTCGAAAAGACCAAAGTTGTTCACAATCATGTGAAACAAACTTCTATCGAGGTTTCAGGTTGAAATTCGTCCAAAAAATTTTTTCGAAAAGGTTCGTCACCTTGGGCCTCGACACTTAGGATTTTTTCGTGTAAAAAAATTTCAAAATGTTCGAATTGAGCTCCGAGACCCATCCCATCGTGTTTGTCGTCAAAAGTTGGCGAAAATGTTCGTCGCTTTGAGCCTCGGAAAAAAAAATTTCAAAATGTTGGAATTGAGCTCCGTGTTTGTCGTCAAAAGTTGGGTTGATTAATTTTTAATAAGAAACCGCCCCCCCCCTCGACGACTCAGCTGACCAAGTTGGTTGAAAAGACCAAAGTTGTTGAGAATGATGTGGAACAAACTTCTATCAAGGTTTCAGGTTCAAATGTGCACAAAATTTTTAAAAAAATGTTCGTCATCTTGGGCCTCCGCACCTAGGATTTTTTAGTGAAAAGAAAAATTTCAAAATGTTGTAATTGAGCTCCGAGACCCATCCCATCGTGTTTGTCGTCAAAAGTTGGGTTGGTGAAGTTTTGGTCAAAAAACCGCCCCCACCCCCCAACGACTCAACCGACCAAGTCGGTCGAAAAGACCAAAGTTGTTCACAATCATGTGAAACAATGTTCTCTTAAGGTTTCATGTTCAAATGTGCACAAAATTTTTTCGAAAATGTTCGTCACCTTGGGCCTCCACACCCAGGATTTTTTAGTGAAAAGAAAAATTCCAAAATGTTGGAATTGAGCTCCGAGACCCATCTCATCGTGTTTGTCGTCAAAAGTTGGGTCGGTGAAGTTTCGATGAAAAACCGCCATTCCCCCAACGACTCAACCGACCAAGTTGGCCGATTGGTCGAGAAGACCAAAGTTGTTCACAATCATGTGGAACAAACTTCTGTCAAGGTTTCAGGTTGAAATGTGCACAAAATTTTTTCTAAATAGTTCGTCACCTTGGGCTTCGACACAGGATTTTTTCGTGAAAAAAATATTTCAAAATGTTGGAATTGAGCTCCGAGACCCATCCCATCGTGTTTGTCGTCAAAAGTTGGGTTGGTGAAATTTGGTGAAAAACCGCCCCCCCCCACCAATGACTCAACCGACCAAGGTGGTCCAAAGACCAAAGTTGTTCGCAATCATGTGGAACAAACTTCTATCAAGGCTTCATGTTCAAATGTGCACAAAATTTTTTCGAAAATGTTCGTCACCTTGGGCCTCCACACCCAGGATTTTTTAGT
Source organism: Prostheceraeus crozeri (assembly GCA_907163375.1). Taxonomy (NCBI): domain Eukaryota; kingdom Metazoa; phylum Platyhelminthes; order Polycladida; family Euryleptidae; genus Prostheceraeus; species Prostheceraeus crozeri. Next base: position 109,823 of record CAJQUW010009024.1, on the reverse strand, counting down.
GAAAAAAATAATTCCAAAATGTTGGAATTGAGCTCCGAGACCCATCCCATCGTGTTTGCCGTCAAAAGTTGGGTTGGTGAAGTTTCGATGAAAAACCGCCCCTCCCCCAACGACCCAACCGACCAAGTTGGCCGATTGGTCGAGAAGACAAAAGTTGTTCACAATCATGTGGAACAAACTTCTGTCAAGGTTTCAGGTTGAAATGTGCACAAAATTTTTTCTAAAATGTTCGTCACCTTCGGCTTCGACACTTACGTTTTTTTCGTAATTAAAAATTTCAAAATGTTGGAATTGAGCTCCGAGACCCATCCCATCGTGTTTGTCGTCAAAAGTTGGGTTGGTGAAGTTTCGATGAAAAACCGCCCCTCCCCCCAACGACTCAACCGACCAAGTTGGCCGATTGGTCGAGAAGACCAAAGTTGTTCACAATCATGTGAAACAAACTTCTATCAAGGTTTCAGGTTGAAATGTGCACAAAACCTTTTTCTAAAATGTTCGTCGCCTTGGGCTTCGACACAGGATTTTTTCGTGAAAAAAATATTTCAAAATGTTGGAATTGAGCTCCGAGACCCATCCCATCGTGTTTGTCGTCAAAAGTTGGGTTGCTCAAATTTGGTGAAAAACCGCCCCCCCCCCCAACCAACGACTCAACCGACCAAGGTGGTCGAAAAGACCAAAGTTCTTCACAATAATTTGGAACAAACTTCTATCAAGGCTTCAGGTTGAAATGCGATCAAAAACTTTTTTCGAAAATGTTCGTCGCTTTGGGCCTCGACACATGGGATTTTTTCGTGAAAAAATATTTCAAAATGTTGGAATTGAGCTCCGAGACCCATCCCATCGTGTTTCTCGTCAAAAGTTGGGTTGGTAAATTTGGTGAAAAGCCGCCCCCACCCCCCAACGACTCAACCGACCAAGGTGGCCGATTGGTCGAGAAGACCAAAGTTGTTCACAATCATGTGGAATAAACTTCTATCAAGGCTTCAGGTTGAAATGCGCACAAAATTTTGTCGAAAATATTCGTCACCTTGGGCCTCGACACTTACGATTTTTTCGTGTAAAAAATATTTCAAAATGTTGGAATTGAGCTCCGAGACCCATCCCATCGTGTTTGTCGTCAAAAGTTGGGTTGGTGAAGTTTCGGTGAAAAAACCGCCCCCCCCCCAACGACTCAACCGACCAAGTTGGCCGATTGGTCGAGAAGACGAAAGTTGTTCACAATCATGTGAAACAATGTTCTCTTAAGGTTTCAGGTTGAAATGCAATCAAAAACATTTTTCGAAAATGTTCGTCGCTTTGAGCCTCGACACAGGATATTTTCGTGAAAAAAAAATTTCAAAATGTTGGAATTGAGCTCCGAGACCCATCCCATCGTGTTTGTCGTCAAAAGTTGGGTTGGTGAAGTTTTGGTGAAAAAACCGCACCCCCCACCAACGACTCAAGCGACCAAGTCGGTCGAAAAGACCAAAGTTGTTCACAATCATGTGAAACAATGTTCTCTTAAGGTTTCAGGTTGAAATGCGATCAAAAACTTTTTTCGAAAATTTTCGTCGCTTTGGGCCTCGACACATGGGATTTTTTCGTGAAGAAATATTTCAAAATGTTGGAATTGAGCTCCGAGACCCATCCCATCGTGTTTGTCGTCAAAAGTTGGGTTGCTGAAATTTTGGTGAAAAACCGCCCCCACCCCACAACGACTCAACCGACCAAGTCGGTCGAAAAGACCAAAGTTGTTCACAATCATGTGAAACAATGTTCTCTTAAGGTTTCAGGTTGAAATTCGTCCAAAAAATTTTTTCGAAAATTTTCACTACGGTGGTCTCGACACTTAGGATTTTTTCGTGTAAAAAAAATTCAAAATGTTGGAATTGAGCTCCGAGACCCATCCCATCGTGTTTGTCGTCAAAAGTTGGGTTGGTGCAGTTTCGGTGAAAAAACCGGCCCCCCCCTCAACGACTCAAGCGACCAAGTCGGTCGAAAAGACCAAAGTTGTTCACAATGATGTGAAACAATGTTCTCTTAAGATTTCAGGTTGAAATGCGATCAAAGACATTTTTCGAAAATGTTCGTCGCTTTGAGCCTCGACACAGGATATTTTCGTGAAAAAAATATTTCAAAATGTTGGAGTTGGAATTGAGCTCCGAGACCCATGCCACCGTGTTTGTCGTCAAAAGTTGGGTTGATGAAGTTTTGGTAAGAAACCGCGCCCCCCCCCCTCGACGACTCAACTGACCAAGGTGGTTGAAAAGACGAAAGTTGTTGAGAATCATGTGGAGCAAACTTCTATCAAGGTTTCAGGTTGAAATGTGCACAAAATTTCTTCGAAAATGTTCGTCACCTTGGGCTTCGACACTTATGTTTTTTTCGTGAAAAAACATTTCAAAACGTTGGAATTGAGTTCCGAGACCTATCCCATCGTGTTTGTCGTCAAAAGTTGGGTTGGTGAAAAACCGCCCCCCACCCCACAACGACTCAACCGACCAAGTTGGCCGATTGGTCGAGAAGACCAAAGTTGTTCACAATCATGTGGAACAAACTTCTATCAAGGCTTCAGGTTGAAATGCGCACAAAATTTTGTCGAAAATGTTCGTCACCTTGGGCCTCGACACTTACGAATTTTCTTGTAAAAAATATTTCAAAATGTTGGAATTGAGCTCCGAGACCCATCCCATCGTGTTTGTCGTCAAAAGTTGGGTTGGTGAAGTTTCGGTGAAAAAACCGCCCCCCCCCCAACGACTCAACCGACCAAGCCGATTGGTCGAGAAGACCAAAGTTGTTCACAATCATGTGAAACAATGTTCTCTTAAGGTTTCAGGTTAAAATGCGATCAAAAACATTTTTCGAAAATGTTCGTCGCTTTGAGCCTCGACACAGGATATTTTCGTGAAAAAATTATTTCAAAATGTTGGAGTTAGAATTGAGCTCCGAGACCCATCCCACCGTGTTTGTCGTCAAAAGTTGGGTTGGTGAAGTTTTGGTAAGAAACGGCGCCCCCCCCTCGACGACTCAACTGACCAAGTTGGTTGAAAAGACCAAAGTTGTTGAGAATCATGTGGAACAAACTTCTATCAAGGTTTCAGGTTGAAATGTGCACAAAATTTCTTCGAAAATGTTCGTCACCTTGGGCCTCGACACATAGGATTTTATCGTGAAAAAAATATTTCAAAATGTTTGAATTGAGCTCCGAGACCTATCCCATCGTGTTTGTCGTCAAAAGTTGGGTTGGTGAAGTTTTGGTGAAAAAACCGCTCCCTCCCCACCAACGACTCAAGCGACCAAGTTGGTTGAAAAGACCAAAGTTGTTGAGAATGATGTGGAACAAACTTCTATCAAGGTTTCAGGTTCAAATGTGCACAAAATTGTTTCGAAAATGTTCGTCACCTTCGGCCTCCACACCTAGGATTTTTTAGTGAAAAGAAAAATTTCAAAATTTTGGAATTGAGCTCCGAGACCTTTCCCATCGTGTTTGTCGTCAAAAGTTGGGTTGGTGAAGTTTCGATGAAAAACCGCCCCTCCCCCCAACGACTCAACCGACCAAGTTGACCGATTGGTCGAGAAGACCAAAGTTGTTCACAATCAGGTGAAACATATCCGATCCTAATTTGATGATGAGCTTGTTGGTGATTTTGTGAAAGAATTACATCATTTCGTTACACATTTCAGACGTAACTCAGACAGTTAAGAACTATCGTGATATGTTAATCAGAAAATGATCAGCAATCCTGTTGACAATTTCAAAATTTTCACAAATCCTTCTAATGTGAAAAATCATTGTTAAGGGCACAAATAGATGTCACGTTGAAAATAACTGTAACTATTGCATTTATATATTTCTATAGCACATGTAAATTCTTAAAAGAAACTAGATTTCATAATGGAGACTAGTACCCCCTTGGTATTTCACCAAACTGACTTCTTAAACCTCAATTGTCAAGCTAATAGATTGAGCTGAAAACCAAGACCCTCAGATAAGTTCAAGACAGATAAAAGATAAGTTCAAGACAAGATAAAATATATGAAAAATAAAAGATAATAAAAAAAGATAAGTAGACAATAAAAGATAAGTTCAAGATACCTATAAATGGGAACAGCGATTTTGGATGTTATGTACCCCATGATAGTTTAATTAAGGGTCAAAAATGTGCTATTTAGGTTTTGGAAATGGATTAGAGACTTTACAATTGGATATAGGCTCATTTGTGTCTATTGTCATCATTCACTATTAACGCAATTTATATTGCAAAAGAATAGTATCAAATAGAACACTCCTTATTGTAGTAGGCCTACACTGTAAACTGCAGGGCATGAAATTTTCATTGAATTAGGCACGAAATTTGGGTATCAATTCTAACCAAAGTAAGTATATAAGGGAAGCATGGAATCAATGGTTGATTTCTGGCGACAGCCATGATATTACTTTCTCGCCAGCTATTATAAGCAGCTTTATTTGATATCACAATTGACAACACAATAGTATTGAAATATTGAATAGAAGGGACTGAATAGCTATGATGCCAAAAATGTGAAGTATTGAAAAATTACACAGTTATCCGTAGACATCTGGAAGACAAAAACATGAGATGAAGATCCATTTCTATGGTTAAAATGCTAGATTTGATTTGGCATAGAAATTATATTGGTTATTAAGGTACTTTATAGACGACTGCAGACCACTCTATACGATTTAAGGGGGACTTATATTTGCATTCATGTACAGTATGTGAACGTGTCTATAAACTTTTGCCTAGTGAACATCTGAAAATCTTTGTATCGAATCTAGAAATACTTCATTTTCTTATTGATAACCAGTTGTGCATAAATTAATTGATCAGGTTTACAGTTCCATTCATGAATGTATGTTGGAAACATGATGGACCTTACCTACATTATATACTATTTTAGATTTCATCTGATTATGAAAGCATCCTATGTGAAATTTAATAATTATTTTATTGACATCCGAACATCTCATTTTCTTCTTACATCAGAGTATTCCCTTGTATTTCTTTCTATGATCAATAGCAGCATTTGATGATCCGTGTTGAAATTAAAAAAAAGCTTCATGTCAAAAAAGCTTCATCCGAATTACTAAGCAATGGAATCAATGCCCGCTTGAACAATTTGAATATGCCTACTCCTGCAGATTAGACAAGTGCATCAGTTTGTACCTTCTGATCAGCCTAAAACTGTTCTCAAACATGCAGATTTCACATAAAATTAAAAACTGTCCAATTGCTGAAGAATAATGATGATCATCTGGAAATCGCAGACGAGCAGCGACTACAAATTGCCAAAAAGACAGATTCAGTATATCATTACATGTATATGCTAAAAAACTACAAAATTTCCTATAAATTTGATGCTATGAAACTTTGTTAACGTGTTCAGTAGATAACTACTTCCAAGAAGCAGTTGATTAATTCTAACGATTGATGCCTACATAAATTATGCGGAATATTTGAAGTGATCATGCAAAAATATAACCGTTCAGTAAATACAGTTCGAAGAATTGTTGCGTCTGAAAACCTCACTGTATAGTTATGGCTGCTGCTTTTCCCAATTTTACGTGGGAATAACTTGGCCTCAGTTGTCCGGTTATTTACACGCAACATTGCGTGCGAATAACCTCACGTCTTTTGACATCGGATCAAATCAAGACTTGCTAAAAAAATTTCATTTTACTAATTAAATTAAGGAAACGCCAACTTTCTTTTTTTTGAAAGTATTCTCTCAAAAAGATTCGTCAGCTGTCATTACTTTTCTCTAATAGGCCTACTAAAATAGTTATTAGAGGGTGTTCGCTATTAAACATTGTAACTTGGAAGACGCTTTTTGCACAACATTCATGATGCGGCAAACTGGGTTGAAGCGGATCAATTGTGCGAAATTGATCTTGTTGCCCAATCATAATTGGCATGAAGGAAATGGTTCCACCTTATACACTTATCGTCTTTACACATAGTTTCATTATATGCCAAAAATTTGACCGACTTACTGATCCAGTTGACTGTGTCAAACTTTTTTTTACAAGATGGACCATCGATGGCGGTTTGTCAACTGTGAGCATCATCATGAACGAGGTTGTGTGGACTATGCAGTTAACCATCACTGAGTTGCAACATTAGAAATTATTTTACTTTTACTAAATAAAATGTATAACCGTGTATGGATGATATCAACTGCATCAGAAGTAGTGAATATACTCGTGTTGCAAAAATTTGAGTTGATTTAATTAGCTATCATCAACATCAACTTACCAGACGCCATTTCATGCACAGATCAGAATGATTCACTAAACAGCAGAATCTAGAACATCGTGCGCCTTGTGAACAGTCTCACAGTCACAGACCTAGGATTAGGGAAGACTGCCTGCTCTCATCAACACGTGAAGCCAGTAAACAAATCATAACAGTGTCTCTCACCAGAAAATACTTGGACAAGAAGTTGGCGGATACTATTACAGTCGCGGTAATTATTCATTGATAAAAGTGATCATAATTAAAAGCTCACATGATAATGATAATAGGCAAACATTTACACAATTTCCATTTATATATGTAATCACGCAGTACGTAACGTCTCTGATAAAAATGTTTATTCATTCTTTTCGCAATTGCAGCTTGATAAAATTGCAACTCTTTGCATGGCAAGTTTATATATTAAAGTACAATTACTCGCTTTGTAGATAGATGAACGTTTCTTTTATGAAAGGAATATGATCACTGATCGCCTTCATGATTGACTGTTTGTATAATGAATATGTTTTACTCCGAACTTATTTGCTAGAATCAGTGAATCATATGCCCGCAATTTATGAACATATTTGCAAATATTTATTTTATATTATATCAAAATTATATTTTGCATACATTCAAATCCATTTAATTTCATCAAGTGCCATATTAGAATAATTGTGAGTAAGAATTTGATAGTCATGCAATAGATTTCTCATATATTTCTCATTCTTGAGCAATACTGCGCATTTTTCACCTGAAAGCAATTAATTGCTGATCAAAACTGTTCATATATAACATAACACAGAGGTCGCAGCCATTAACTTGCTAGCAGTGTTTTTGAGCGAATCAAAATTCCGCTTTCGTTCGCTCATTTGCTGTTAATCGCCCTTTCGTTCGCTCACCGCTCAAAATCATCGAAAAATGCCGCTCACTCGCTCATTTTTCGATAATCATCTCCTTTAATCCACAAACATCTTTGTGCTCAGAGCTAATTCCATGCTTTAGATTAAATAAACACCTTTTAGGGATGAAAGTGAAATTCATCATTTTATTTTAATTGAAATTTGAAACACACCATAAAATGATGTAGGCCATCATCATGCCAAATTAGCAATGGCACAAAATTAGCTGAACAATATATTTTGATGAACATAGCCACAGAATTCTTTTTTATATGTACAGAAATGGGCGATATTCTGAAGTTGATCTTGAATGATGTTCACACGAATCATTAAATACATTTCTTGGCGCAATACTCGGACGAAATTCGCAGGTTTGTTAAGAAACTATGTAGTGCGCGAACAATTGAAAATGCCATAGAAAGCATTTATAAGACTGCAAATATTTCTCTTTTTTCATTATATGATATCTTTTTGTGTTTTTTAAGAATGGCTCGCTCAATCGTTCGCTGATGACAAAAAATCAACACTCTCTCGCTCAATTTTCCCTCACAGAATATTTTTTCGTTCGCTCATCCGCTCATCAAAAAACTTGAAAAATGCCGCTCGCTCAAATACCCTGCTTGCTAGAAATTGTTCTATGAGACTTTACATGGTGACACAGCAAGCAAACGATAGGAGCAAAAGGCTATTGATTTTGAACTAATATATAGAATCTTTTTGCAAGTGTAACATTTTCCAGTTTCATAATTTTTATGAGAAGTTTTAGTTTATGTTTTTTTAAACTTGACCAATATTAAGCAAGATATTTTATAAAACCATATTCAAGATTTCTGTGCTCATGAAATACCTAAATAAAGACGAGCGCTAATTTGAAGTCATTGTGAATATACAGTTTCAAGGACATGCCACTTTTGTGCTTTGGCTGTTTCTACTTCTCCATTTCTTCCTTGGTTTCGGGTGCTGAGGCGGTTGATGAATCAAAACATGTCTGATATGTGTCAGAGCGAGGAACACAACAGAACACATCTTTCCGATGAAAAAGAGAGAACACATCTTCTAATTAATTTCAGTCAAGAATAAAATTATCAGTTTTGTTATCTACTTCAATGATAAAAGCAAGATGTGGGCGGTAAATTTTGATTTTATCAGCATCCTCTCAACCTGCTGCATGCCTGAGGTGTCACACATTTGTTAATTTGTCAATTTAACAAGATATTGCATGATGTAATTCAAATATAGCATTACTATCTTTCATGTTTTGCCGCTGGCTAACTCCAACTTCTTGCCCAAGTTTTTTCAGCGGCCGTTAATGTAAACAAAAAATCGCGGCTCAGCGCAAGTAACGGTGAATGAATGAAAGCAGGCAGTCCTCTCTAATCCTAGGTCTGTTCTCACAGTAGACTGTCTGTCTGCTTTCTTAGCTAATAAAGCAATCAGGCAACAACTAGGCATGACGTCACAACTGTGAAAACGTAGACTGACTTGTGTGGGAACATCTCGCTCAATTATCATGAAGATGGTGGAATTTCCTGCAGCTGGTGCACTCAATAGTGCACAGATATCGGTAAAATAGGGTTTATAGCAAAAGTTGATACACGTCTCCTGTCGTGCATTTGAGACTTGGATTTTTTTGCAGGTTTTGGATGTTTTGGGATGAGAAAGGCCAGTTTTAGGGATGAAGGAGGCTTCTGAGTGGAAAACAGATGGCAAATTTGGATTCTTCGTGAAATTTTGAGTTAGGAAGGTTGTTTCCAGCTTTTTTAGTACAGGTATACCATACGTCACTTTTTACCCCTACTGGGGCCTTGGACGGTGCTGACTTAAGTCAGACTTTGTTTGGAGCTTTGTGGTGCTTTGTAGTCCGGATGCCCTTCCTGCCGAATTCCAATGACACTTTCCGGGTTCGACCTCTGGACCATGAGATCGCTAGTCCAAGTACGTAACCACTGTGCCACGGACACCACCAATCTTTATATTAAGCATCACTTTGATTATACTTACATGTACTGTCTGCCGTCCGAAAGTAGCTGACATTATTGGTAATTTGCAGTTTTTGTACCGTACTTTCAAATTAAAAATTCAATTAGTGCACCTGCATTCAATGCAACAAATTTACTCGTATAATCTCTCGTTTTATTATTTTTCAGGTTTCGGTGCCGATCGGTATGGCAAAGTGAAAGCTGAAACAGGGTCAGTTGTGTACAAAAAGTTACGTAGTGAAGCGAAGTTACTGAAAAAGCAAAATTTGTCGTGAATACACGTAATACATATCATGTGGAAATGTTGCACTTTTTTCAATTTAATTGTCGTATTATTTTCGTGCTAGAAGAGTCTGAAATGTGGATACTTTTATCTAAGGAAATCGAAGGCTCTTCTAAATTGCCTATAAAATTCCTATGACCTAAGTCTACGGGAATGCTGAGGGATTTCTATGGGATATCATATGGGATTCAGAAGGGATTTTGTCTGGGTCCCGTAGAAAGCCTATAGAAAATCATATCGGATCGTAAGGGTTTTTAGGGGAATCCCACAGAAAATCCCATAGAAATCCCTTTCAGTCCCATTAAAAAGGTCCAAAAATGCCATTGAAAATTTTGTATGGTAATCCCATACAATTGAGTTACTCGTGTAGACTTATGTCATGCTACTTACATCTGCCAGCAGCAGCTTGACGTCTTGGGAGCAATCTTCAACCTTCGCAATCGCCTCTCCATCATTGTTATGAATAAACAGCAGGATTACTGGCTCGATTTTTAAGATTCCTTCTTTGATTATGATATCAGTGTACCTATCAGAAAATATACATCATGCTCATGAATTTCAAGATCAATTGTACACTTAATTCGCTAGCGAATGTCATTGTTGTAAACTTCTAAAAAATACAATAATAAGCGCCAAGTTTATTATAGGACATGAACATTTCGCAAACTTTTCTAATTCTCAGAACCAGAATAAGCATTTTTTCAGATTGCACAACTACATGGACAGGTGAAAAAGCTTTTTCTTCAGATTGTAATTCAATTTAAAACATTGTAAATTTTCTTGCTAGCAACAGCATTTTCATTTCGAATAACATCACACGCTTTTTTGTATCTACTTCATTCTGCTTAATTAGTAGTACCAAAACTTTTCCAAAGAGTTAGCAAATCCGCTATTGATTGATTATTAGAATTGAGGCAATGTCTTCAAGATATGATTTCCATGTCACTCAATACAGCGAGGGAATGTGGTGCTGTCTGCCTTTCTGATTAAGAAAGACATTAAATGCAACCTGAAATGGATTAAACCATTGCTTCAGGATATCCTGTCTTTAATCACCTTACGAGTCAATGATGCAACATTTCATTTATATGTAATTCAATTTGTATTTTGAGTTAGGCGACGGAGTAGTTAGCCGAAAAAGCAAGGTGGATCACATGACACCCATCTATCTTAGAGTTGCTCTCGCTCAGAGCTGGAGCGATTTTGAGTGAAAATGTTTAAAAATTTCAAAATTCTTTTTACTGTAGAATTCTCGTCAAATATCTGATTCTAACGATATTAGAAATGCCATAACTAATAAGATGTGACACATGATTTGCAATGCAAACTTTAAACTGCTCTTCTAAAAAGTGTTTGTTGCAAAAGTTTTGAAGATGTTTTGAACAGTTTTAGCTATTTTCTAGGCTAGCAATTGACATGCTGTTTTTGTTTAGGGCCTACTGAAAAAGGAAGAAAATCATGGATTCATTTTGAGCCACTGATAGTAGCACATTGACTCAACAACCATAAATCTAAGGATTAATTAATTAAACGCACGCAATAATACGAATACGAAAGGCCGCTCTGCAATAGAATTACTATTTTGACGAACTTTTGCGTATAAATTACAGGGAATATCAAACATTGATTGCTATTTAATTGCTTTTTTCAATCAATTCATTGAAATTGGCATTCGTGAGCAAGCAATTCATTGCAGCTGATATTTCAGAGCAATCAATTCACTGTAAACAATACACCGTTAAAAACAGCTACATCTGTAAATATCTGTTAAAATGATGACGTCAAGACATGATGAGTGATGACGTATCAGTTCAAATCCATTCATATCAGATAAAACAAACGTCTGCTTTTACGGATATTTACAGTTCAGACTTTAAAAAACCGTGAAACTAATTTTTGCTGTCAATTGTAACGGATATTTACGGTTTACAGTGCATAATCAGCTGAAATTGAAAAACAATATCAGTCAATCAAATCATTGAAATTGAATCACTCAGCAATCAATTGATTGAAATTGAATTGCTCAGCAAATATGTGATTGATATCAACTAATTCAAACTCAATTATTATTCTCTGATCCCTGCTAAATAATTTCCCTTTTTATATTGGTTAGGGTCAGTTATGGGGCCAACTACATATAGCCTACTTACATACATAGGCATGGCCATTTGTGCAATATTGTGCGTGGGAATCAGTAGGCCTCAGTGGCTTGGCGATTTACATGCAAAGATGCGTGCAAAGACGTGCGAATATTCATCAATAAAATCACTATTGCAACTCGACGCTGATTGCGAATAACCTCGCTTTCGGCAATTGCTTAATTGCGTCATTCAGCATGACAAACCTGGCTAGCAGTTAGTTTCTATGGTTTTTATCGACATTCGCATTATCTATCCTCTTAGAGTGTAAGATTCAACGTGAATAGGTCGGACATCCATAATGACAGAAAACGGAAAATTTCTTCGACCAAGATATCTATTAAAACAATAAGGTGATCCAACGTTTCGCCTTAGTTTGAACACGGACAGTAAAACAAAAGACCTTAAAATTGGACATTTATATCAGGACATTTTTATTTGATCTCAGTCAGTTCAACATTTTGTCTCACTGTCCAGTTATTTAGATTTCTATGTAAGATAGACCATCTAATACAATTCAAGGACGGATCGATTGAATGTCTATCCCGAATATGCTGGTAAACCAATGACGAATTGTTCTTCACGTGTTCTCCTATCCTAGTTCGCATTGTGCGTTTTGATTCACCGATGTAGAATGAAGTGAAAAATTTACAATTAATTTGATACACACACCCCTTCATACCACAATCCATTCCATCACTAGCCAAGCAAAACGGACAGTCAGTCCTCTTTCAGACAAAATCTATCCTTCTGAGGCTGAAGAATCGATCCTAGACTGCGTGATTTGAGTATCCTCTTAGAGTGTAGCAATACACCATGCCCTAATATGATTTCAGGTAACATAACCATCATTTTTAGTGTGTCCACTACGTGACACAATGGTCACGTAATCAAATCTAAACCCTAAGAGATAATAATGATAGGTGTTTATTTCGTAACGAAACAATACATGAAAATCTCCAATGAAAATCGGGGAGATGTTCTTTCCCCCGGAATGGATTTGTTTTTTCTTGTGCTGTATTGCTCAACCAGTTGACCTGATTTTGACTTACAAGAGCAATACAGCACAAAAAAAAACAAATCCATTCTGTCTCCTCAATGCTTTAGCATGTGGCAGGATCAGTCTCAAACTGCAATGTGGAAGCAGATGATGTAGTATTGCATTAGTGGTACATCGTGGACAGTGGTACATCGTTGACAGTTACAAGTAATAGCCAGCGAGAGTGCTTTCGGGTAACCAATTTTGAAAGGCAGAAATAGGTATGCTGAAAATTCCTTTATTGAGTACTTCTGAGTGTAATCTGCTGTACTGGCACTATATGACATAATTGTATTTGTAAATGTATGCATCAGCATTGTTTCCAACTAAACTGTTGTCTTTTAAGGAACTGTATTTTGCATTCTAAAATCTATATGAATGATGAAATGTGAATAGGACAAACATTGTAGAAGCGCTTCTGTGTTTTTAAATGAAGGTAGCCTTACTTCATCGAAAAATACAGTCTATAGTGCGCCCACATGCCGCAGAATATGAAAACTACACATGCATCTAAGTGTATGTACACAGACCTACGTCACCAAAAAATAAACGGCTTTCGATAACTACGCTCAGGCTCCCCTAACGACACTCGTGCAATAATGCCATTCTAGTCCAAAACACAGTAGTAGAAAATGCGGTATGCAAATATAATCCAGAAAGAATACTTGAACTTGAGGAATACTTCAGTGCTGCAGGCTGAGAAGTACCTTTTAAATTTCCTAATGATTTGATATCGATAATTGAACTAAGAATTTGTAAAGGGGTCCACTGAACCCCCCTCAGGTCTCAGAGGGTTAAATGTCATATTCTCCCAAACGTCAACAATCAATATCAAGCAATCTAATTAAAGACGGTTCAAGCGTAAGAATTGCGTAGAGATTTCCTCTGATCAATAAATTGCAATACTTTCTCAATCGATCTCAAAATTTAGACGCAACATGCTGAAGACTTCCAGATTAAAGTTAAAGTTCTCTAGCCGTTTAAAATCTTCCGCAAAGCATTAAGAAGACACTTAGGTTTTGCACAACTGCTGATGAGAATCAACATTTATTAGTAGTGCGACAAAAATAGCGGAAAAAAAGATTCAGGAATGCAAAATAAAAAACTCTTTAAGATCTTGAAACAATCAAGTTTTTATGTCCAAACACATAATCTATTGTCAAATAATGTAAATTCAAACATCTGGAAATAATCACTTGTTTCAAATAGCGCTAATGAACTTCATTTTGTTCCAGTGATCTTGAAAGAAATGTGTTAGTGTAATTCATGTTTTTTAAACAGATTAATTTCCAAGCATTAAACAAGCGTGGACAGTAACTGAGACAGTGACAGCTATATGCAGTGGGAGAGTTAATTTGTTTGTATTATAATTCGGGTCTAGTTATAGGCTGGAGTCGGAGTACTGTCATTTGATAGGACTCCGACTCCAGCAAAAATGATTGGACTCCGCACTCCTGATATATACACATTTTTTGTGGTGACTTCTATTCTATTCAGTCTCAAGAAAGCTTCCGGAAATGTCTCATATCATGTAGTTCAACCCGAGTTTCTGATGTTTTGAGCTCCTTACATCTACAAGTCTGGCATGATTATTCCAGTTGCTCTTTTAAAGATCTTCGAAATGTTGAGCAACTGCAACGACTTTTTAATTCCACAGAAAGCCAGAGGCAATTGCATAAATGATGTAAATGATAGTTAGTGTGTGCACTTTATCTATGACTTCGTCTTGCGATATTTGGTTCTGGAATTACCGATTGTTTTCAAGTCCCGAATTCTGAGAGTGCATTTCGAGGATCCATGGAAGATTATTGAATGTTTCAACTATTTTACTTTATTTCTTCTGTTTGAACTAAACATCACAAGTTCGAACAGGAATGCGCAGAAATCAGTCCCTTAACTTCAATGAGATATAATTTCACTCTGGTGGGGAAAATTCTGTTCACAGTCTATATTTGCTTCAACTTGAAGAATTGATAATAGACCTCAGTACTGATGACGTCAACTTCAAATAAAACATATGTGACAATGCTTTCGTTAAATTTTAAATGTGTTGTTGATTATTAAATGAATGAAAAATGGCGCTGCTGTTTGTTTCTTTATAATGTCTCGCGCTTATAATGATACAATAGATTCCACTCATTAAAATCGCACTAAATATCATTACCTGCCATGTAAATAGAATACTTAAATATTGAGTTGATTGCTCAGTTGAAAAATGGAAACAGACCTGCATAGCTGACATTTCATTCAATGTCAGTATCAGGAATAATCAGCAGGCCTAGTTTACATCTCTCAACATCGAGACAACTCTTCATTGAAAGTTGCAGGTAAGTCCGGGTCAATTTGATATTTACAATTAGCAAGTTAGTGAAATTTCTACGAGTATTCATCAAAAGTCACTTTAGAAACAATACTGGCAAATCGCCTCAGTTAGTGCGCCTGAAATAATTATTCATTGCTCCTTTTTGCAAACACAATGTAAATAGAATAATTGAATGTTGAGTTGCATCCTCAGTTGAAAAATGGAAACATACCTGAATAATTGTCTGAGAGCTTGCCAGGTCGATGATTCCTGGTGTTGGATAAAATAGCAGTTATTCAGGACTGTTTCCATTTTTCAACTGAGGATGCAACTGAATATTTAATTATTCTATTTACATTGTGTTTGCAAAAAGCAGCAGTGAATAATTATTTCAGGCGCACTAACTGAGGCGATTTGAAAGTAGTGTGTTTAAAGTGATATTTGATGTCCGTCGAAATTTCACTAACTTGCTAACTGCAAATATCATCTACCATGCATCGAATTTCCTCTAATAAACGCTGAAGTGTTCATTTACAATTGCCTACTGTGCAGCGTATATTGATGTGCAAAAAAAAACTTGCTTGATTCTTCCATTTTGAATAACAAAATAGTTACCAAGCAAGTGATCTGTGCGAAAAGCATCGATATGAAAACTAACCTATACACTGTAAATCGCTGGATACGAAAATTACATACAAACATATACCAAAATCACATACAATTTGAAACTAACATCTTATTCGAGATTCTCGTATGCTTACAAAGATCTGGTATGTTTTTTATACCACACCTCACTTACTTTCGTATGCGATTGGTCTGTTGCGATACGAACTATTCCATTTGTGATAGGCTGTTGGTATGCATTTCGTATGTACAGCTTTAAGTCACATAGCAAAAAATGTATTACATACTAATGTCAAATAACTTTTTTCGGTAATGCCAGTCGTGAATAATTTTTGTTTGATAGAGTGGTATTTAATTAGATTAGATTTATTTTGAATTTTATGCTCCACGAGATTGTCGTCGTTGCTACTTGTCTAGCAACATTAACAGGACGTTTAGTTAGCTATACTTTATGAACCAAGTTGATGAACATCAGCTCATTCAAACGATATCTTTCGTGCAATCATGTTGACTTATATATCTCAAACATAACTATTTTGCGTTCTTGAATTATTTTTTCAGATTGATAATATGCCTTATTTCAAAATTGCATAATGCATAATTATTGATGGTTAAATTCTTATTGATTATTCATGAAATGCCTTAGACTTACGTGCATTAAAATCGAATTCAGTATTGAAAATATGATGCTTGAATGTCATTATCTCACTACTTACATAACAGTAGTGACATTAGTGTGACTTTTATTGACAAAGGCCTTAAATCAACATATACTCAATGACATAAATAATGAAACCAACTATCATTGACTTGAATGGAAGTTTGTTTCATTTTTTTCTATGGTCTGAAATGATATCTCGCTTTCTATGCATCACCATTGAACTCCATATGATAAGGGAAATGATATAGGACCATCAAATTTCAAAATTTGATATTGATCACAGTAACAGCTAGAAGTTGAACAGAATCACCACCTACTGCTGACCAGATTTGACTTATGAAATGGCGCACGATAACTTTACCAGAGGAATGGCAATTGGGATGATGCGTTGTGGGCAAAGTTCTACAGCTGTTGCAAAAGAATTGAAAATTTCAAGGGTCGTTGTATGGAGGTGGTGGTGTCGTTGGAAAGCAGAAGGAAATGTGGAAAAGAAGAACGGATCAAGAAGACCAAGGGTATCATCCAAGCGGACAGATTTAGACAGTTTTAGCTGCTAAAAGAAACAGATTTGTGTCCGTCCCGAAGCTAATTGTGTACTGGAAGGTTGCTGGGAACGTTGCCTGTAGCGTTCGAACTGCATATCGAAGATTGCGAGAAGCTGGTATACAGTCTCGACGACCCGCTGTGAGAATTCCGCTGAGCCTGGAACATCGAAGGAGACGAGTGACGTGGTGTCAAGGTCATCAGTCGTGGAGTGACAGTCAGTGGGAACGTGTGCTATGGACTGATGAATCGAGGTTTACTCTCGATTTCAACGATGGTCGGATCCGTGTTCATCGCTTGCCAAGTGATCGATTTGCTCCATTTTGCGTCAAAGAACACGACCGGTACGGCGGCGGTAGTGTCATGGTTTGGGCCGGTATCTGGCACAATGGAAAAAACCAGCAATCGTAGTGAAAGGAACATTGACAGGACAGCGATATGCCGACGAGATCGTGACACCGGTCGTGGTTCCAGCAGTGACATCGAATCAATTGATTTTTCAGGATCACAACGCAAGGCCCCATCGCGCTTCAGTGGTCTCTAATAGGATAGCAAGCAGTGGAATCCCAACCTTGGAATTGCCCTCACGTTCTCCCGACCTCTCCCCCATCGAGCACTGCTGGGATGAACTTGGTCGCAGAGTGAGGGAGAGGTACAACCACCCACCAGTGTCTTTGAAGATGTTGACCGACAGACTGATCGAGCAGTGGAACCTCTTAGACCTGGCATTCATCCAGCGACTGTGCTCATCCATGCCCTCACGCATCGATGCCTGTTTGGATGCTCGCGGTGGTCACACCCGTTTCTAACTTAAGTTGATAAAATCATGAGTATCAAATTAAATGTTTTTGACTAAAGCATTCGGGTTCTCTTTTTACAAACAACAAACAAACGTACAGTACAACCAAGTTTAAGTCATAAGTATTCATATCAGAACTTGTTTCATTCTTTTTGTCACTGAGTATACTTTGGACATGATTTATGCTTTCTTTTAACATTGTGCTGGCATGGCTTTAGTATGTAAAGCATACCACATTTAATATAACATACAAAAAGCATACAAATATATACCAAGAGAATACAGAAATATACCAAAAAAATATTTTGGTATGCATCCTTCGTATGTGATTGGTATTGAGCGATTTACAGTGTAGCACTCTTCTCACTGTCGTGGTGGTTTCGACGCTGAAAGGACTATGGAATAAACATTCGTTGACATATTTCATATAATAACCGGTGCAGCAATTATATTCGTAGTAATCACTTGAAGGCGGGACTGTCAGACCTGTGCACCGGTTTGACCGGTCTTGTTTTGTGCTTAGAGTTTACTTTTTTAACACAGAAAATATACATTTTCTGCGATGAACGTTGAATGTACGCAACTCATACGTGTATGGGAATGTAGGTTGCAGTTCTTTGAGCCACGACGATCTGTGGATGGTATATAGTGCTATGATTGAAAGCATTTTGCTATATTGTATAACCCTTTTCGGTAGGCTCAATGCACAGATCACGTCAATTGTAAAGCGTGTTTTCAAACGTTCAAAGCGAGTTATATGTAAATCCGAATGTAATTGTGAATTTAAGAACATGTTTTTTTGAAAGACGTAAAACTGCTTATATGAAATTGATAAATGAAGTACACAATCCAGAACATCCCCTAAATGCACTGATGTATTTTAGAAATGGTCGGCTGTCAATCCCGTTATGTAAAATAGTAAGACAGCAAAACTGCTATCCTGTTATGGTGTCATCTCGTGATAGTTATAGCTAGAGACAAGACAATAGTTTGATGCATTCTGACCCCAAAATGTTTTTGGATGATTAATATAATCAATTGTCAAAACTTGCAGGTGAGATGTTTGACTCCTTTCATTGCCTAAGTTTAAGTGAATAAACTGCATTATGCTGTATCAGTTATGTTTTTACGAAATTATATGATTTAAATTTTGAAGCTTCATGAAATTGCAAAAAATAAAAGAGATATGATTTTGTTGTCAATAAAACGTTAGCATCATCTGATATCAATTAATTTGTTGCGAATTTCTTTGCTCTTGAATTCTATCCGAGTAAGATTGCTTCCTCACGCTTAAGATAATTTATCATAATTAGAGGCTGACACACTTCAATCTTGGAATGTGATAAATGACATTGATCACCAGTCGCGGGAATAATTTAATAATTATTGCTGAGACTACTGTGATATGTACGTGCGTGTACACAATTCTTAATATTTTTGGACTTATGCATGCAGTATGTTTATGATTATGTGTGCATCCATTTGTCGAAAATCTATTTTTTATTTCCTACAAATTGTCACATGAGTGTAATTTGAACCAGTCCGCAGTATATGGATTAGTTTTGCCATGTAAGTTATCATGCAAATTGAATGCAAATCCATGTGTCTATGAATTGTCTCATCATCTGTTTAAAACTCTGTTTCATTATCTAAGGCGACGACTTTCTGAAATTCTCAGTAAATGTTTTAATGATGTTTTTTACAATATACTATGAATGTTATTAACGAATTGTGCCATTCGAAAGATGTTTTGCACACTTATGTTCTTTTGTGTACAAAGCAATATCTTTATTGTGTATTTCAGACAAGAATCGCTGCCCCACAAGAATCAATACTGAAAAGATGAATGGATTTAACCAAATCAATTCAACGAGTTCGTCCATATGGCGAGGGAGAATCTTTTGATCACTGTGTAGGCCTAGACTTGTTTCTGAGAGGTGAGTGATTTCTTGCACATTTTTGTCACTGTCTCCGAATGTTATATGGTTTTGCAGTGATGCTATAAAAGCTGCAAATCCTTGGAACATTTCGTGGCAGTATGACGTTGAACAACAATGTTTTTTTTTATTTTTTATGTAAATGTTAAATGTTTGCAGGGCTAAGAATTGGTGATCGCGAATATAGCTATAATTGTAAACTGTAATTAGTAGTTTTAGAATGCGAATTAGAAGTGACAAGGTTGATGAGAAGTGCGGAATTCATTTTTGATTGAGGATAAATGTTTAACAAGTACGCTATATTCACTAATTTGACAACTTTGAAAGAAATGAGAGGCACTAGTACATTGAATAATTTCATAATTGACCTAGAATGGGGTAGAAATAAGAGATAATAATAAAATGTAAGCCAGTAGGGGGCTAGTGCTAAATTTGACTAACGTGGCTTTTTGACGTCCTCCGCACGTGGAGAAAACTTTTTGAACGTGATAACTGAACGTGGTATACACTTTCCCACCACGTGTTTAGAACGTGCTCTGACGCGACACTTTCGACGTGTCGGACACGTTCATGAGACACGTGCACTGCACGTGTAGAACACTTTCATGGTTGCTTGGGAATATGCATTTATAGGAATGCTAGATAAGTCGCAATTGAAATTCGCAACGTATACACTAATTGGAATGGATCGATCCACCACTAACAATGCGTACAAATGACGAATCAAATGTAATCAGATGATGATATCAATAATGATGTCAAGTTAACAATAGTTTAGAACAGAGGTTCCCAACCTGTGGTACACGTACCACCACTGGTACAGGAGGGTTCGTCAGATGGTACACGAGTACCTGTCCGAAATAGACTATAATAATCATGATGATAATTCAATCTATTCATGTCGCAGACCAAATCTATTAGGAAAAGTGTTGGTCAGCTTGAGCAAAATAGATTGACGACAAAATTCGATGCAACTTATCACTTTTCATTGTCTCAAAAGACAAAGATTTTGTCTTGTGCATAGATTTCATCTTGCCACTTAAAGCTTTGTATTAGGTGGTTTTTATCAATGCGACAGGCGATGCAATGGAATGACAGGCAGGTCGAAATGGACAGAATAAAGCCATACATTTTACGTCATGCTTGAAGCTCAGCATCCGAAATCACGTATTTGTAAATGTTTATGACATAGAAATTTACTTGGAACTCTGTCAAGCCAAAAGTAATCATAAAATATAAGCTCCGTTTCTTAGAAACGATACACAACCTGTATCTGATCGTAGATACTTGACACAGAATCCTGAAACGGCATTATTGTAGATATGTACGTGATCTTCAGAGATCGATTTCTCGGAACATTTCTTTGAGACTAAGTGGTACGCGGCAAACGTGTGAGATTTCAAGTGGTGCTGAGACATTAAACGGTTGAGAACCACTTACTGTGAGAGCTACTGACATTTCCTTCCTCAATTAGCACAGAGTTTCTTATTATTGTTAATTCGTAGTTTGTCGCCCAACATCAGCCAAACGACAATTCTTAAGTTGTGAGTCGTCTTGCAAGTTATGGAGGGTCAAAGACCATTTATTCATGCAGATCCATGTACTTCCCAGATTGATACAGTCTATAACACAATGATCCAACTTTCATTTAAAACTCAAAATGAGATCTGCAATTTTTATGATTATGATTCCAGTTTTAGGGCACAATTCTCCAACAGCAGGCACAAAAATGACATTCTTTGTAACCGGTTGTTTGGCCGCATTGCTGTTAAAGATAATGAAAATGTCATGACAACCGATGATAAGAAGCTCGTCCACGAACATAGGAAGAAAATATCAGTAGCTCTCGGACTAACTGGTTCATAGAAGCCGTCGCTGAGTGTGATCAATGCGTGGCGTTTCACTCCTACTAACAAGCATACAAAGCGTTTGAAGCTGATAGGAAGCTGATGAAGTCTTTATTCGACCCGCTTCAGTGGAAGCCTGTATAATTGTCAGCTGCGGTAATTTCTGCGTCGATTTTAGTTAACCGTTCAGTCATTTGCCGCTTCGAAATTATCCTCAGGCAATTTCTGCTTCATTAGCAACTTTCCAAATCGTCCCCACTGAGGGGGACGTATCTCGCATTGCTGATTATGCACCAATTTTGCCAAAACACACATCAATAGAATAGTCATTGAAAGGGGATTCAGAAAAACACCATCACTATTATTTCTAAGGTCATTTCTGGACTGAGGTGATGGTCAAAGGTCAAAACACGCCAACTTTTAACAAATTTCCATTAGATTATTGTTTGAAATGGAAAATGACAACAAAAAGTGATAAACCATGCACTAATCGAAAGATCTGGTTAATGTGGTTAATCAAGAGATGATTATTAATCACTGAGATTACATAATTGTATTGGATGAGGTCAAAAATGAAACAATTCGCACCTTTATTTCAACTCAAATGTCACTAGAATCGCACATTTTAGTATTTAGTTTCTGCAAATTTCAATAATTGCTGATCAGATGCAGAACAAGAAAGTGCAAAAATGATAAACATGTATACACATTAAGCAGA
This sequence comes from Prostheceraeus crozeri, assembly GCA_907163375.1. NCBI lineage: Eukaryota > Metazoa > Platyhelminthes > Polycladida > Euryleptidae > Prostheceraeus > Prostheceraeus crozeri. The sequence continues at coordinate 87,815 of CAJQUW010009024.1, read as the reverse complement.
CAATTTCATATTCAAAGAATTTTCATTTGTGAATATCTCTATATTAATAGGTAATCCCTAATCTTAGCTTATTTCATCAAGAATTGATGCCGCAAAGTACATTAGAGGTGATTATATACCGAAATCAGACAAAATATTGCAAACATTCAAATTTTAAAAGAACTCTCACGGCAAAAGTATTGTGCCAAATTCATAAGTATAATGATTCAGTATAATGCGTAGAAAGTAAGCTACTAGAAATCTTGTGACCATAGATTGCTTGGTTTAAAATTCGTCAGGGCGAGGGTTATTAAGAGATGGTATTGCAACATCATTTTCAAGAAATGTATATTGCTTTCTTGGAGATCATGGGAGCCTAGATTCAATCCGTAACAATCTATCAATCTCTAACGAAGACGACTAAGTCTCATGCATCTTTCAATGTTTGATTAGTTCAAGCATCAAATATAAAACCATAATGCAGTAGTGAATTACTTTAATCAATACATTCATCCTTTTTCTATTTACAAAGTATCATGGAAATTTCACCGGTACAAAAGATCGCTTTATTCTGCCGTCACTTTCAAACAGCTTTTGAAAGGAGATGACATTTGGTACTAACGATGCTACATCAATTCCATTGTCTTGAGAAGCGTGCATTCGATCTACAGCATAGACCTGTGACCCATGATGCAGCACATAACGATCAGAAGGCGATATTTTTGGCACAAATGACCAGTCTACACGGTGATTTTTTTGTGCCTCCTTGCAAATATGATGCACTTGTGGGGTTTTTATTCCGACGAAACGAAGCCAAGAACAAACTCTACTGATAGCATGGACTCGCTCTCTACTTTCCATCCACGGCATTCTACTGTAGAATATCGGCGACGGCGCAAGATACACACTTGTTTCACGCTGTCTAGTCCAAGGTTTCCTACAGCGATATCGACGCAAGGCGAGATCCAGTGCGACGGGGCCTGTAGTCTGAACAGGATCTAAAGGAGTATCTTTCACTCTCTCCTGAATGGTTTCTAGGACTGTTGACCACACCGGATGACCAGGAGCTGACATCATGAAGGCATTGCAGGCCTGAACGATGGTATCACGTCCCGAAGAAAGAGCGAATGCCTCTGGCTCACGGCTCACTACTACATAATGATCTCGTGTTAACGTATCGATACTTTGTATGCACTCTGTGTCGAGGTCTGCATACACACCACCAAAAAAATCTAGAATGAGGTAACGAACAAGGTCAGAGCGGTAAATTGGGGCAAAAGGGCTATTCATGTATTTATTTGGTAAGTCTTTGAAAAGATCCTTGAAGGCAGGATAGTAGTTTTTGATGAATATATCGATGTCTGCATCTGTCCAGAACACATACTGCCATCCAGGTTGGAAATGAGACCATGATTTCACGAATCTTGAGAATGCACTGGGAATCCGCCTTGTCTTGTACATTTGGTGGATGATATGAGGAATTTTCACCGGACGGTTCTGTCCATGAGATTTATAGAAGAAAGTGAGGGGTGATTCATACACAGATGGATACACTGGGGGTTTCGAGCTCTCTTCAGACAGATTCGGTATCTCCTCATGGACATCTGGACATTTGGTGTGATGCAGATTTATTCTGGGGATGTGTATTCCAATGATTAGAAAGTGGTCGATGAGAAAAAGATAATAGATGCACAAAATGAGGAGAGTGATCACCCCAAACGTTATCCTCCGCCAGGAGAGTCTGGAAGAGTTCCTTAGAAGAACTAGCATGGCTAGACGGTAGAAGGACCGACGCATGATGAATATGAGGTTGGCAGGAGCAGTGGTTAGGCAGACGAAAACCTGTAGGGAGAAAGACAATTGCGTCAAATACTAACTCAGTGGAAACTTATGCAATACTAAGTTATGGTAGTGAATGAACGATTCCATGTGTAAAGATCAAATCTGTCGACAAGTTAATATTGAGAAGGGAAACTCAAGTAACCAATAGGGAATTATTGCCGGAGAAATATGAACCCGGCGAGATAAAATGTGAAAGCGAAATAATTTGGTTGAAATCATTCATTCATATATTTCAATGTATGCAGCCCACTATTCCTAAAAATCTGACCGCATGCTACGTGTCACACAATGAACATGTAATATTTAGCGTACAGGAGCACCGGGAACCACGAAACGCATCCCCCACCGCTCAATAGTTTCAAAGCTACTAATCTTGATTGACACATCAAATCGAGAATTTTGTGAACTTACTACAGAAGATTTCTTTTTTTCGAGTCATTTATCAAATTAAAAACTGAAAATATTAATTTCCGAAGCGTATAATCGAATCGGACAGTCTGAAATCGGCGAGGTTGGCGCCGTCTGTCTTAGGCCTCAGCCACAATGAAAGCAAAGCAAACACGAGCGTCCCGAGCGTCCCGAGAGTCTCGAGCAAACGTATGTCCGTAAGCTATTAATCGCTCTGGTTTGCTTTGCTCGCAGTGTGGCAGTCTACAACTGCTGGAATGATGACTTTACATTTGCTGCAAACTGCTTTGCTCGGAAACGCTTGGAAAAGATCGCAGTATGGCTGAGGCCTTACGCAATAGATCTCTTTGATGAATCATTTTATAAAGCATTGAGATTCTATTATTCATCAGGTTATGACAGAGAAACCAACTCATGTTCAAGTCTCAACCACAGGAAAAAAGTGTGCGTTAGGGAATTCTTTCTGACTCTATTCGTAAGTAGTCAAATATGGAAATCAAGTGTCATGTCAAGCAACTCTTCCTCAAAACTACAGATCGGAGTGAATTTCATGTTTTGATCGTCTCGTATTCATTCATGATTAATAGCCATAGAAATCAGGCTTTTCAATTGTTGAAGTTAATGGCACTAACAGACAATAGCTGCCTGCTGATGTTAATTTCAGCTGCTCGACGACCTAGACAAATTGATACATCTTAAAAACAATGAACCATCGAAACCTGTCTTATTGCTCGATGGACGATAAATGACCCTCATCGTGCAATTGTAGGTTACACCACGCGTTTTGTCACGAGCGCGAAACGCGAGTGACAAAACAAGTGGTGTAACGGAATTACACCACAGTTCCTTACCCTCACATTATCAAAAGTGCTGTGCAATTCATTGCACACATCTAATTTTAGTCTGCACTCCACATTCAACTTTATTCTCTATTGTCTGACATAGAAATCTAGCAATTCATGTAATTTCACCAAGATTTTAGAATAATAAGTCATTCACACTTAGCCATAAGTTTATCTTGCTGATTGATAGACAATGGGCCTAGTGACAGTGAATTCAATGCTTCTATGGTATAGCTCTGAAATCGAACAATTCTATTCGAAGTTAAGCTATAATTTAGTACCATGTACGCATTTAGCCGTTTATTATATTCACAATAAGCGTCTGCTGAACACAATAATGGTCGACAAACAATAGCTATCTTTCTGTGTGATCAACCCTCCAGTAATGGCCAGCACACGAATGCTGTTATATACATATGTATTTCAGTCCGAGAAATATCAACGCTGTAAGAGGTCCACGGACGGTCGTCAAAATCATAGATATCTCAGCAACTGCATCAGTGTCGCCGGTGGTATTTTAATAAACTCGTTCTTCAACACAGAAAAGCAGAAACGTCTTCGCTATGGAACTTAATCCTTGAAATCAATCAGATTTCTATGATTAAAACTGTCGGTGTATGACATTTTATTCCACAGTTTCTACCGACAGCTGTAAGAAAACTGTGGTGTAAATGACGTGAATTGACCGCTACTGTGGTGTAATTGATATTTACAATGGTTAAGCAAGGAGTTATTCTGAAACGCTTGCCAAATATTTCGATGAACAACGCTATGATGACGCTGACTTAGCCCTCACCTTGAGATTTCTATAATGAAACATTCGACAAGCCACAGAAATCGAATTATTATCAATGGCAATTATCTAACGGAATTATCCGAAAAGTTCTACTGTGGCACACAGTCTAACTGACATAGTCATTTCATGAAAGAATATGCTATGAAGACACTAACTTAGCGCTCTATCGGATAATTCTTTTTCCTGTTGACCGACAGCAATGATAGGATGAATAGACTGAAGCGTTATCTGCAAATAATTTTCTAAATGGTTAATTAAAGCATCAAAGTATGACAGCGTGCTGAAACCGTGCAATTCGTTTCCGCCGCGCTGTCAAGCAATAAGGTAGTTATCGCACTCTCAGCCTTCTGCCTCGACGAATCCTAGAGTGCGTTAACTTTCACTTACATGCCAATTCTTGCCGCTAAGTGATGTATTGAAAGTTATTTCATCAAAATGATTATATAATGACCGTCAATCTTTACAATGCTCTCTGACAAAGAATTGGTGCCTATCCATATCAACCATTACCTCCCATCATTTAAGGTACCCGGTGTTATGCTATTCATATTCTCCATTCACTTATCCTCCCCCGGAAAGCTAAAAGCTTACATTGATGTTCCGGGCCGGAAGATGAATCGTACAACATAATCACACCATACAGTTGAATGAGAAGGGAGAAAATGAATTTCCAAAGGGGAAAATATAAAAAGCACAATATAATGAAAAAATCTGGGGGGAATATTAGTAAAAGGAGAAAATAGCACGCTACGAAACTGAGCACTACGTTTCTCCCCGGAAATGAATATAGCCATATGCTTTCCGATCAGAAACGCGAAGATCAGGGGAAGGTAAATAGCATAACACCGGTGCCGATTTCATGACAACCCATGTCCATGACGAAATGTTGTCTTCAATGTGAATGTTTATAGGCTCGGATTTCTATAAAAGTGACATCTATACAGCCAATATCACTGCGCATGTATGTTTGTAATTATTTCATCAAGAATATGACTGCATGCAATATTTAAAATGCTGAGTACTAAAGGCAAGAAATAACAAAATCTACGCAGCAATGCCGCTTTAGCAGCACAACAAAATGAAGCAAATATAAAGCTTGTAGGCTAGCTGCAAAATTGAAAATCCACACCCAGCAACAAGCTGCTGTTTGTCACTTAAAGTTCGCCTTAGCAGGGCACGCCCTTCGCTTAAGACACACGATTGACTGAGATTTGAGCTTCTGAATAGAATGACTGCAAGAATGTTCCTTGAAGCTGACCAGTCCTGTGCATTCACATAATCTCAATCATTGCGCACTTTTCATCTTCTATTTGCGCTACTATGTCAGCGAAAACCTTTTCACCATCTTATTTGCTTTTGAAAAGTTTTACCGTTCATTATCCACCTCTATTAATAGAAGTTTGCATAACTTTCATTGATCCAATATTCGAATACTGCCCTCAGTTATGGAGTGCTTGAAGGGGGTGTGAGCGGCCCGGTGTCACCGGTGCAACGGTTCTTTTGCTAGAACCGGCTATTGGCCCGGTGCACCGAAACGTTCGAAGTTTGATTATATTGTCATTTCTTAGTCGCAGCAGATATAGAAGAATGATTTCATACAATATGAGATGAGCAGGTATAATCCAATGAGGTGAACATTATTCAATTCTATTTCTCATTTCAATTCATTTTAAACTTCAATTTTCTAAGTGATGAAATTGAAACATTTTGAATTCAAGGCTACATCATTGAATTACAGATGAATCTCCTGCTTATGAGAAAAATGTGAAAATGTGACGAAATTAGATGATTCAAGTTCATGAGAAATCAATTTAGGGACATATAATCTCATTTCTCGCGACCTAAGAATCTCGGAATCTTCATAGTGAATATGTTATAGTCCATCTCATAGTCTGAGTCCAGAATCTCAAGATACATCCAGCGTTCTGTCAGAAAGACTTTTACGTACGATCTGGTAGCACTGTATCATTTCAGAGAGACTGCCTGAAATCGAGTAATGTCTAGATCAGTGGTGGGCAGCCAATTTGGGATAGCGGATCAAAAAGAATGGCCCGCGAGAACGCTCGCGGGTCACCAATTTTAAAAGGCAGTAGTATACACTAGGTGACATGCCACGCGTGATTCACGCGTAATTATGGAACACCCCAAACATCCGCAATTAAGGACATTCTATTCTTCTACCCGCGTACATACGCGCTGCACTAAGAGTCAGAAATCACTTCATCTGATGCTGTTAAAACATGGGGAATGTTTATGAATACGCGCGGGCGAGCGTTTATAGTTTGTGCGTCGTCTACGGTAGTCTGCGCTGCCGCTTGAACCACTAAGATGAACCGCTAAGCATGTTCTGTCTTCCCTGAGCATGAAATTGAGGTCCTATCACATTGTTTGGCCTCTGATACATGCAGACACATGAGACGCAAAGTCTATATAACATGACTGCCAACTGTACTAACTTATATAACAGATATTCCCGCATAGCCACGCATTTTTGGGGTCTTGTGTAATTACACGTGGTTCACGCGTGAATTACGCGTGATTGAGCGTGGCATGTCACCTATTGTAAGCTTGATATTCTTTATTCCTTATTTTTAAGTAAACATATGGGCTGCTGTCACGCAGCAGCTGTTTAGTGGTACTACTACATGTACATACTGTACGTGTACATAGTGTATGTCATCTAAACATATGGACTTCAAAAACCGTACATGGGTTCCACTAATCTTAGTTGTATGCCATTGCCAATCGAGTATACGAAATATATATTACTGTAGTAGTATATAAAAGAAATTCAGAAGGAATATTTGAAAAAATGTTGGCCTGTCAAAATCTTACACTTGGATTCCTCCATTCGTAGTCAAGGTCTAATTAATATAATCGCTTTCTAGGTTCATTGAGGTGTGGATTATTATGTAGGTAAACATGCTCAGCAGGGCATCGAATACTATGTGACTTGGCATAAACTCGCGCCGGTGATGACCATTTTGCGCTTATTTGAGAAGATATTTATGATGAGAGTTGCTTGCAAGTATTAACAAAAGAAAATTAAACAAAGCCTAATACGTTAGTTGAATCTTCCTAGTACCTCATAAAATTTGCATTGAATTCTGAACATCTAGAACAGAAGGCAGAGTCCCTACCTTCAAGATCTTGAAGTCCTTATTAAGTATCATCAGTCTTGAACGGAAAAGTAATTATACTTCGGCTACACTTCAGTTCTTCAGTGCAACCTATAAGATTTTTGGTGCATCGGTGCAAGCAGGTGCGCACAGCTCTATCATTTAGTGATTGATGTAATGTCATTTGACAAGGTTCAATGACATTTCATGAAAAGCGTTTGTCGGCGTGCGAAGATTTATTTTACAGATTATAGATCCCGTTTAAGTGCTCTCGACATACCATATGATCAACAATCTGATCTATTGATTATTTCTTTATTGTAGGAACCAACGTGTTTATACTCGTATATATCAAGTGTGGAAACTCCCAATTACTCTAATATAGGAATAGTATCCGCTTTTAGAGGACATAAATGCATTATTGCAGAATTAGGGGAGCATGCCACCAAAACGGTTGACCGAATTTCAACTCGTTTGGCGACGCAAACTGGAATTTCTTTTGGTGAAGCCAAGTCCACCATATTGACTCGTCTCAGCATTACATTCATGAAGGCTAATGCGCGGGCATCAATTTCACGGTCGACATTAGGCCAACAAGTTTCATAAGATTTTTTATTATTAGATTTGCTTACCAGATTTTTTCTGCATTTTGTAAATGACTTTTTAGCTTATATTACTAGAACACTTTGTTATTGTTTATTATGCCCAATAAAAATAACTGCCTGATTCTAAAAAACTAAATAAATGCATAGATTCCGAGGAATTCTGCATTTAGTGTCCGAAAGAAGTAGATATTATTGGTATTCTAGCCCAATCTATGGCGATGTCAACAAGTAATGATTCTTAAGTGACAATCTGTGCTTTCAATATGGACATCTAAGAAGTTTTACTCTGTTCATTGCACAATTTCTATGGAGATTTGACATAGAGTGCTTCTTCTAGACAATAATGCAGCTTTCAAATCAATGCAATTTCAATGTAGTTCAGCGGACAATAATATAGGAATATTGTCATAGTTTAGAGGACAATAATGCAGATTATCCGAGGACGGGTACCATTACTCGGCATCTTGATGTCTCACAAATTTTGATTAGCATTTTTTCATTAGGAAACAGTAATGCATGATTTTGTAAGGCCTTCTATGTCCACAGGTCAATAAGTTTCATGAAGCAGGTACTTATTTTCCTGATTGAAAATTATTAACTTGGTGTAGACTTCTATGAAAAAAGTTATGCATTATAATAGATAATTGCAATGGTTGATTAGTGAGCAAAAATAGAAGATTTTAGTTATTTCATGGAAGATGCATTCAATTGTAGCCTAATTGAATGCGCATATATTTGAATAGCCTTCTTTTTGCAAGCCCATTCCTACTACGCGCTACATCAGATAAAATGATATGCAAGATATTATACTCCAGCATCTCGCAATGGACGTGGAAGGTCAACAATGGACATGTTGCAGTCGATAAAGCAGACATTATACCTACAAGTGCAATGTGTTTGGTTGATCACACTGCACGGAATGATGACGGAAGCAACACGAGGAAAAGTTCTCTTTATCATCCAAAGAAACGGTCATCGCTCCACACCGATTGATAATGACTTGAACGTGGCATGTAGATGATTTATCTCACTACAAAATATACTTATTCAGTCAAAGAGACATTTTGTCAAAAAGTTCTTTCTACTGTACATACATCATCCACGGCAGAACTAAAACTGCAGTACGTACAAAGAGTGACAATTATCGAAGTTAGCATCGTTCAACAAAATGGTTGCCCTCAATGAGCGCACTGACAGACATTCAATACCGCAACAAAGGCAAAGTGATCGATTGCAAGTCCACTAGAGAACTTCTCAAGCCTGAAGGCAGAAATCCAGAGATGTGTTTTCTAATTCTATTGCGCTTAGCACGCTCACCTATTTTTTTACCATCACTTATATCGTGACGAAGTAGACAATAGGTTAAGGTCGGGCAATATCGACAGTTGAGCCACTTTTACAAAATGAAGCTGTAGGACTTCAGGAACTCATCCATACGTGCAGCAATTTGCACCAACAAGTGGTTGACTCGCAAAAGTATAACAGAGGTTTGGTGGAGCACTTCTGATTGCCTCATCTTGACAGATATCGAAGCGTGAAGTGAGTCGCCGAATTCTGCAATATATTGCCCCGATCAGTGCAAATCAGTCAGCTTCTTCATGCGCCATCTGACAGTTGAGTGCTTGGTTATTCCATAGCATTGGGGAATATAGTTTCACTGAATAGTATTGACTCCGTCAAATTCTTTAGTTGTTTTAAGTTATATTATCATATGAAGTCGATGCATAAATATCGGGTAAGATCGACACTACTGTTGATAGGTACCAAATAGGATTTTTTCTTTTGTTTACTGTCTCATAGAATATCATCTTCACAAGATTATTATCCCTATATGAATTATTAGGTCTATTCAGACCATGCGTTGAAAATTTCGGGTAATATCAACAGTTAGAAACCGGTTTAGGGCTCTCACGGTTGCATTTCTCGGCTTTGATATGAACTATGATATCCAAAAAATCTCTTCTTACGCGAATCCATTTATCCATCGATTTAATCTCTGATTTTAGGTGAAAAGTGAGGTGTGCAGTATGTAATGATATTCGCATAATATCGACACGTCGACACATATATCGACAGTTCCCTAAAAAGGCGTCAAAAAATACAAGTAAGATAAACTGGAGGCACTATATATCATACGAAACGACATTTTACACATCTGTTGTCTCTTTGATTGTCTGAAAATGCGAAACTTCATCAATCTCCGCTGCGTTACACGCTTGCGTTACATGTATGAAAAATGTGCGAAATTCTTCTTTTTCTTTGACGAACATGGACTCGCCTATCGAGACTGCTCTCAGTCATGAAATTCCACCTTCTCGAACTGTTAAAGAAGTTTCGCTTCATACAATATATAATGTCTTTAGCCTACTACGCCTGGCAAATTTTTACTCTTCTTTTTGGGACTGTCGATACTGTGCGAACATCATTGTAGTTTACAATCTTAGTTTTCACCTAGAATCATCAATTCAATCGATAAACTGACAAATTCGAGTTAGAAGAGATTAGTTGGATATATATAGTCATATCAAAACAAAGAAATACAGCCGTGAGAGACTGAAACGATTTTACTGTCGATAATACCCCATTTTACCCTATATCAAGGTAATTATGGTGCTATAAAACAGGGACTTCTAAGATAACTATATACATGTATAGCTAACGGGACGTACAACCATGGATATCTATATATAGGACACGGAATTGAAAGATAATACCAAATAAGCGATTGTCAATTGAGCAAGTGATTCAGCCAGATTCAAATAATCCTGCTCAGTTTAGCGACGACAGTCATATCAGAATATCAATGCCAAATGTGTGCTCGGAAGTGGTTTCACTTTATCGTTGAAAGGCTTTCGAGCAGTTTGTCAATTTGGACGTCCGAATCTCCTTATCATTCCAACATCTGGCAAATGTCATCGACATATGCTCATATGTCAACGTAGTTATAGACTCCTTTTCGATAACACGTGCAGCCGTATTAATAACGAACTACCTAAAGGGAATTCCCTGCAGCTACAGGTAAAAATCTAGATGCAGGAAATTTGGTATTGATATGTGTCACCTGACGGTAAATTCCTTTAGCTTCGGATAAAATTGATTGTGAAAAATCTACCCCCATCATCTGTTAAACATAATGAAATTTTAGCAACAAAGCACGCAATGTCTCAGAAAGTGGTGTATCTCTCGTTATCTGAAAATTAAAATTTCTGCCTCATATCCGGTAAATATGGATCAATTTCTTATAATGTTGGATCATTTAAAATGGAATTAAATTCAATTTCTTTAATTGAGGATACTCATCGGTACTCAGGAAATGAAATATTATCTACAGCAATGTTTTAGTAATAAAATTATTGTACTAGGCTTAAGTAGAATGGTATTACACCCACACCAAGTGGATCGGGTATGATACGCAAAAACATTATCAACTGAATATGCATATGCCTGCACCGGTACATGAAATCATGTTTGATGATCTCAGATATCTCTGAATGATCGGGTGCCATTCCGCTTTGTGTATCGCATTTATTAACGCTAACTCTTGTTTACATAATCTGATTGGTATTGAGCGATTTATAGTGTGGACTTAACAAATAATAATACACATAATAAGATACACATAATAATTGTTCATCTGATTTTTCCGCGAGGCGTCGTCGTTCTTTGTACTTCGAAAGGTATGATTGCAATATTCAGATGACAATTTATTGATGTTGCGTGATTAACGACTTTGTACATGTAGCTTCGCCATTGTTGATTTGCAGATCATTCCAAGTACAGCTTCAGGTCAACTTGTCTGATAATTCCCTACACCTCATTAATACCAAGAACTTTAGGTGACGGAAAATTTTCCGCTATATCTTAAGCCGATATCTGCAATGTCAGCAGTAATTTTCTCTGCTTCGATACAATGGTTGTTCTGACCATGATCGTGTCTTATTGCTGACATAGTTGCAATGTTCAGAAACCTATTTGCTGATGTTCTGTAATAAGAGAATCATTTGTAAAAAGTCAGTCTAATTTCATAGTACTGTACTTGTTTCTGAACTGCTTCTATTATCTGTACTATAAAAGTTGTGAACATTTTGAATTCATATTGTTGAGGCTATACGTTAGTGCTGCTTTGCAACCAGTGCTGCATTTTCTACATTTTGCGTCGAACAAACTTGATTAAATTAATAAATGAAAACAAATACTGCCCGTATATGGCAATCTGTTGAGTTATTTTGTCTTTTTCATGTCCTTAATTTCATGTCTTTAGAGTGTGTGCAATAAAGTTATTAGCTATTTGTGTGCTTTAGCAATTATCGTGAATGTTTGTAATTATTTATTTGATTGCTAATTTTTGAATAAATATTTTTTCATTTCAATCAATTTCTTTATTTATAAGTTTATATGTGTTCCTCCATTTGCTTGAATATACTGTATAGTTCTCACTTCACAGTTGATCCTTTGTTGTATTCCTATTACTATTGATTATTCTGCAATAAACATCTGTCTCCACTTCACCTTCAAAGTGCCGCATTATTCATTGTTACTGTCTACAGAGGTGATTTATATTCAAGGCTCATGTTTAGTTTCTCTGTATGATGCCAGCTTGCATCTCTGTTTCACTTACCTTGATGATTGCGACTAACGCGAAGTACCGGCGAATAAGCGTCGCGGAACATTCTCGTGATTGTTGCTACATCTGATATATAGTCATGCAACTCTTATGAAACCGTTGGTTTCAGCCAAACAAAACCATAAACCTATTGTTTGGTGACGCAATAATCATATAGAAAAAGGGTAATTATTTCCATCATGCCGTCAGTTATGATACTACAGTCGTGTTTCACTGCTTTCATCAACGACCTTTTATTCGAATTTAAAATTATGAATTAATATTACATTGAAGTCTGTGTATCTACTTGTCTCTGTGAGTGACCAGGTCCATGATCAAAGTCAATGATGTTGATGCACTACTATGTGTCTCCATTGCAGGCGCACCATTGTCGTTTTTGCAACTTCAATGACAAATGTCGTAATCATTAATTAAAGACTAGTCATTTGACGAGAGAAGATGGCTACCTCGTGCTCCTTGTGATGCAATTGTTTCGTCTCCACGCGTAGCCCACTTACTCCGAATTGCATTCTACTGCAATGGACGTCGGGGCTGTACATAAGTTGGGTACGGATACCTGGTCCTATGCGATTATACATGTATTGTGCGGATATCCGAACGACTTGCTCGGGTGTCTGCGAGAGAGCTGATCGAGTAACTAGCTACAATCTGGCCAAGGCTGACATTTTCTGACTTCTTTTACAGGCGATCGAATGATTAGTGCCTTGCTTGTGTCACCTGCCTAAAGCACAACACAAGTTGGAAGTTTTGTAAATTTCATCCTTGTTAACACCAGAGGAAGTGAATAAGACGAAAAGGTTCACACTGTATGATACACATAGGGAAATCTGTCACTGTCCATTTATCCTTGCGCACTCGTAAGTCTGCTGTTGAAATCTATTTTTGCGTGCGCGCTTTAACAGGTGTTAAGGCCGGTTCATACTCGTCCATCGATGTGCGCGTCGCCCACAGCGTCATATTCACGCGACCACTCGCTTCAACTCGACAGACGCTAGATGCTGTGTTTCTTCCCCAAAATTTTATGCTGTGCGGATACGCATTGCCCAGCGTTCATGTTTCGTAGACCTCTGCGCCGATATATTTTTTATCGGCGGCGTCGTTTTCGGCGCGCTGATAAATTTTAATCGGCGGCGGCGTTTATCGGCGTACATCTGTTGACTTCATGAGAATAGAAGTTGGATCTCTCCTTCGTATCTAAGTATAGGCCTATTCTTCGCTTAATTGAAAAAACGGATAGTCTAAATCTCATTACTGATTAAAATTCGTACAGAAGAATTCGATAAATACTCACCATCTGAAAATGTTGTGATGCATGTAGCCCACCCAGTCGGCACAATTTACAGAAGTTGATTTGTATCAACTAAAAGTTCTTAATCAAACAAGAATTGTGATTTTTGTGTAATTAACAGAAATACGACACCTTATACAAAGCTGAGTAACCGATGATCACGGCTTCATTACTGTACAGAGCGAGTACACGTAATATACATATACATCCTACACTCGAATTCTAGCAAAGTGAAAATGTTATTGCTTGACCGATCGATACCCATACAAGCTTATTCACCGACAACTTTGTTCCTTTCAGAATGTAGGGCTACTCTCTTGGTTATACCCAACTAGAAAGTATATTTGGACTTTTCCTCAGGAACAAACGATATGTTCTTAAGTTCCAGTCAGAAATACAGTGGAGACAGTTAATCCATGAAATAAAACGAAAAATGTCTCCGTCGGTGGGACGCCGAAGAAGTGACCGGCGGCGTTCGCCGGCGGCGCAGGGGTCTAAATTGCTTTGTCAATTTGTCAGCGCGCATGGAGGGTTCCGACTTGACCGCATCGATCCATAGCTTCGAACACTGAATATATCGCGTCAAGAGACTGGAGAATTTCACAGTATCTTGAAAGACATATGAAGCCGCATTCCATTGCTTTTTCTTAACAAATTGATCACGGGAACATTTCTATCGATCTCAACACTCTTTTACATTTTTGCCTAGAGATTTTGATATCGTTATCAATGACTATAGAACCATCTCCGTGCCTTTATAGTCTGAGGAGCTCGTATTATACAAATTCGAAAATCTCTTCACTTGTTCAATCAAAAACTCTTCAAATTCAATTTCCATTCTCTTGAGTAAAACACAAAGATATAAGACAAACTGCCGATCAATTGACACCTTATACAAGTGAGAAATTTGGTTCATTCACATTCATTATGAACAGATTAATGAGTAGTGATAATTCTTAATTATTTTGCTGATCAAAGTTATTGGGAAACATTTGAAGTTTACTTCCTTTGTTGTACTTATGACGAGAATATAACAAAATATTTACAAGTGAAATTGTTGACCGTTATATTCTATTTTTATGTACATGCAATATGATTATTCTGCTTTGTTCATGAATGACACTAAATGAGAGAATACTATGCATGTTTTTCCGAGGACTATTGTAAAAAAGATTTTTCTGTCTCTGAGGTAATGAATGAAAAGATGCTTAAAATTTATGCGAGCATGCTCCCTCTGATTAGATAAGATATTTTCCTACAGTTAAGCTACACGCGACGCGGAGACTTTTGGTCAACTTCCAAAATCTTCCGCGACGACACATCACTGCCTTCAATAATAGGGAAGATCGCCGTGGCGATGCATGCCTCCCAATGCAATCTCCTCCTCTGACGCATAGATTCACAATGGATTTCCCTGCTCGCCAGAGGCATGCGTCATCACGCGAATACGCCAAAAGTATGAACCGGCCTTTAGATAGGAATTTCTGACTGAATTGGCAGTTGAATTGTCACTTATCACGCTATTTCATTGTTATGCGGTCGAACAGAAAGAAAAGCGGTGGACAGCTTTGTCCTGCATATTGCCGCAATAACAATGAGAGAGACAAAATCTCAAGAGATACTGGAGAACCCCTTAGATTTCACAGCTTTCCATCTGATTCCGAAATGTAAGTATACACATTATATTTCATTTCTGAAGATGTAGCCTATCCATTAATATATTATCAGACAAATGAGAATTAATTTTAAATATTTCAAGAAAATACTTCATTTTACCAGATATTAACCCACACGTAACTTCGATAGATGTCTAGTCAATTATGATATTTATGAATAAATAATGACCATTATAAGTGAATTAATGTAATACATCTTTAATACATCCAAATGCAACTAGGGATTTTTGTGCATGTCCATGTTCAGATTCTGCAGCCAGCTGAATATTTGGGATCGGCCCCTATCCTCCCCTCAGATCATTTTTTCTAAATTAAGTCAATTCGGAATTTCTCTTAACATAAAAAATTTGCATTTTAGGGTTCAGAAGTGGAGACAAAATTTACAAAATCAGACTCTTGATTCCCTGTCAACTCCGAAAGTTAAGAGTCTGCAGTGATCACTTCAAGGACCATCACTACAATTGTCCTTAAGAACGCCACCATCACCATACCCGTTTGAGATGGAACGCTGAACCTACAATAATTGATTGCTCAAATCCGCCCCCTCGCCTACTCCGAAGAGAAAGCGTCCTATCGATCGATCTTTTGATTCGCTCTCAGAACCCCCAAGTGCTCGCCGACGACTCATATTTGATGCCCTATTCTGGGTCTCGTAGTGCTTTAAAGCGAAAGACCCAATTTTTTATGCGACGCACTGGGCCATGTCCGTCAATATTAGCTTCTTTAGCTCAAAGGGCTGATACCATGCACCACAACGAAACATTTGCAACTTTGAGTATTGATACAATGCATCTTACTAGCTCACTTCGCTATGAGGAGCATCTAGATAGATACCAGGGGTGTGGAAGCGGAAGCGATGGAAGCAATCATTTCATTGGGAGCGGAAGCGAATGCCCGGCGATCGGGATCATGATATCAATGACTGACGCAATTCGTATGTCATGACGAGGCGAGGCAATTCTGGCTTTTGACCTAATGTCTTGATATGAGTTAAGTAATAGTTGTTATATTTAGTGCTTACCCCCTATTGCACATAACTACAAATTGACACCTGTATTACTAAATGAAGTTACTTCCAATTTTCTCATTATTATGAAAACGAAGGTGCATGATCTCAGAACACTGGCATCGAAATCAGAAAACCTCAGTATCATTTTATCAATGACAACTTTACACAATGCGGATTGGTGTGTCTTGAGGCAATTTCATTGTAGCATTCTCAAACACTCTCTTTGCCGTTTAATATTTTTTTACTACACGTGTTGAGAAAATATGACGCTTTGATTTCACAATTTTCCAAATGTCAAAATTTTCAGTAAAATTGAAAAATATTTGACTTTTTGTCAAGTAAAAAAAACGCATACAAGTCAGCTAGGGTTTACAACAGAAAGTTCGTGGCGACAGCGAAGTGTTGACGTCAGAACCGTCAAAAAGTGGAAAATTAAATAAAAGGGGCTCGAAATAGGAAGAGGTGTGTAGCGTATGTCCGGTCTCCAATAATTGGAAGCGGAAGTGTAAACGGTTGAGAGGAAGTGGAGGCGCTTGAGTGGAAGTGGAGGCGGTTGAGTGGATGCGGAAGCGGAAACGGATGAGTGGATGCGGAAACGGTTGAGTGGAAGTGGAGGCGGTTGAGTGGATGCGGAAGCGGAAACGAATATAAATCAATCGCTTCCGCAGTCCTGATAGATACACAGGTTTGAAGATGTCGGTGACCTGAGAACAACAAATCGAGTAGCAGATGAATAGTTAGTGATGATGCTTCGCGGTAATTCTACGAACTGGAAACAACCGATCGAAAACTGATGAATCAGTCGCTCTCTGAGACAAGAAAGGTTTCAGTGCATTATAGACGAGTGCCTGGCAGCTCATAAGGCTGGCAAAACGTTCCTCGTGCTTGTCTGTGATCAAGAGCCTACTCAATGGGCTTACCTCAAGAAGAAGGTGAATGAGACGACCCCGTTACAGGAGAGAATGTCTACGTTGTCATTGACACTCCTCATTGTTTGAAGAATGCGCGTAATGCTTTGTTTAACTACGAAGACATTATGTTTGGTCAGTCAACTGCAAGATGGGAGTATATTTTGACTTTATTTCACAGTGATTCCAGTCGACAGTTGAAAATGGCATGTCGACGCTCACTTCAGCTCGGGAACTCGGAAGCTTAAAACTCGGGAAGAAGATGCGTGTGAACTTAGATTTTTAGTCATACAGTGACTCAGGTTTTGAAAACTCTTGTTCACTTCGGTATGTTTGACCAATCATGCTTAGAAACTGCAGACTTGTGCTCGAAGGTCAATCAATTGAAGAGATGGCTAGCCGATCCTCAAGAGGTTTCAAGCACTTACTAAATTTTCATTCACATCGCTTCATTTCCTCTTCCTCCTTTAATCTTTTAGTCAGATCACAGTCAATCTCTCCTGCCTTGCTATTATTGGTTTTCCAGTTCATTTTGATAAGTAACTTTTCAATTTCGTCCGCGTACGATTTAACAAAGCCATTTTCATCCGATTACTAAAACTTGCTATTTAACCAATTCTACTTCGTCCACGACACCTAATCAGTCAGAATAGCAAAAACATTTTTAACAAATTCTTTTTAACACGATAGATTATATAATGTTGCAAACAATTCAAGTACAAAAAACAAATCGTCTTGGTTTCATGCGAAAAGCGTAGGTTAAACGTCTAACATATCTCACCAGTAAATGTCCTCCGCATTAAGGCAGCGTCGAGTATATTTAGATAGATGACGATACCACGAACTACACTTTTCTGGAGTTATTGTGTCGATATTGTCCTTGATAACGTCGATAAGAATGGCAGTGCGATAACGTTGTAGAGTCATGCTCAGTCGTAATGCTTCATCCCTGTCTGCCAATCGTTGTTGGATAGTGGGTTCACTCAAAGATCGTTTCACAGCTGTTTTCAAACAAGAGTTAGCAAGCTCTGTCAGGTTTAAAAATGGACTATACTTCGGCAGCATTTTCACGTCATGAATGTTCGACATGAATGGAGGATCGCTATGACAACGAGCATTGTCCATTAGCAAGGTGAAAGTGTTTTCTTTCATCAGTGCCGAAATTTCCATTAGGAAGTCGGAGAAGAGCTCAGTGGTCATACCTCCATTGATGATATTGTAATGTACCAGACCATACTGTGGTGAGACACACAGTGTAACGGTGATATTTCGTCCCCTTTGACCTTCAACTTGTCGAATAGCTGGTAAACTACGTAGGGACCTTCCTTGAGTTCGCGCCGTCCAGATATTAAATCCGGTTTCATCTAGATACAGTAGATGAAGCTGAATCCCAATATCGACCATCCACTCCATGAATAATTTCCGAGATAATTTGATGTCTAGAGAATTCCACTGTATCGGGACACTCTCTAATTTCTTGATGGTGTACAAGGCTCTATCCAATGCATTGGCAATGGTCTGAATACTGACATGGGGTTCCATAGGATAGTCATGTGACAATCGTTCCTCTATTTCTTTCAAAGTAATCGTTGAATCAATGATGTGAAAAAATCAGCTTTCTCTCCCGAGTAATTTAATGCCACTAAATAATTACGAATAAGAAATATGTACACAGCCGACGTTTCGGGTCCAGACCTTTTCTCAAGGCAAGGCAGCAATAAAATGATACTGTCTAAACTGGCTCGTTAGATACGCAGTATAGCTCCGGTTGTCTCATGACGTCTGTTCATTTTAGGAAGGCACTTATTGATTAATCGCGAATCCATCACGCTTGTTTCAACAGGATCATTTCAGCAGCGAAGAAATTCAACATCAAAATCATCAATCGAACCGTTGACAAGACAGGTTTTACTGTGTTCAGACAAAGCACTTAGATCATTTTTATTGCGAATACTGAGACTGTGTTCGTTGTATCTAATGTAGAATGGTCTAGCAGTTTTACCTATAATTATATTTATCACCACACTTTCTACAAGAGAATTGATATGCAATACACGATGTCTCACAGTTATGATTTTGGGATAGCTTGTTGCATATTCTACAATCATTGTGTTTACTTTTTTTGCATTTTTTCTTCAAAACATTGCGCAGATTTTTGTTGCCCGTACTGACGAGACGGACATCTATGTTTCCGATTACGCTTATAAACGGTAACTTCAAAATGCTTTTTTATCATCGTTGATTTCATCATTTTTATTTTCTTTACATTTTTTCCGATTCCACTTTAATGCTATCAGAGAGCATTGAACTACATCGACTACGTGTCTCTATACGAAGCCCGGTAGCCAACTATGAGAGATTATTGTTATTTATTCAATTCGATTGATGACAAAAATCATGCACAAAAAATGCTTTGAAAAAACATAGTTGGCTACCGGGCTTCGTCAAAACAAATTTCGTAAAGCAGAGCATTATAGAGACACGTAGTCGATGTAGTTCAACGCTTAATGGATACACTAATAAGGATTTGAGTGTGTCTGATAGAAATACCAAAAAAATAAAACTAGTAAAATCAACGATGATAAAAAAAGCATTTTGAAGTTACCGTTTATAAGCGACAGTCTTAATCGGAATATTAATTACCAAATAAGAAAACATAGGTTGAATGTCCGTCTCGTCAGTACGGGCAACAAAAATCTGCGCAATGTTTTGAAGAAAAAATGCAAAAAAAGTAAACACAATGATTGCGGAATATGCAACAAGCTATCCCAAAATCATAACTGTGAGACATCGTGTATTGCATATCAATTCTCTTGTAGAAAGTGTGGTGATAAATATAATTATAGGTAAAACTGCTAGACCATTCTACATTAGATACAGCGAACACAGTCTCAGTATTCGCAATAAAAATGATCTAAGTGCTTTGTCTGAACACAGTAAAACCTGTCTTGTCAACGGTTCGATTGATGATTTTGATGTTGAATTTCTTCACTGCTGAAATGATCCTGTTGAAACAAGCGTGGTGGAATCGCGATTAATCAATAAGTGCCTTCCTAAAATGAACAGACATCATGAGACAACGGGAGCTATACTGCGTATCTAACGAGCCAGTTTAGACAGTGTCATTTTATTGCTGCCTTGCCTTGAGAAAAGGTCTGGACCCGAAACGTCGGCTGTGTACATATTTCTTATTCGTAACTATTTAGTAGCATTAAATTACTCGGGAGAGAAAACTGATTTTTTTCACATCATTTGATTCACTATGGTCCTCCGCCTTCAGCCATCTCTTAAAGTAATCGTTGACTTTTCATCGACGTAGCTGATGATTGCCCGTCGCATTTCATAGTCTATCTTCGCATAGGTCCGTCCTCCTTTTGGAGATGATGCAACAGTTCCATCACGTCTATACTTTTGTATGATCGACCTAGCCGTTTGTCGTTTGATATCCATGTCATCTGCCAAGGAGATGTAGTCGCGATCCTCCTCGTATGCCCGTACTAATCTCTGTCTATCAATTACTGGAATTCCATTGTAACGACGAGGTGTGGAGAACTCAGACAATGAAATCGTTGAAGTTGTTGACGCCGAGGAGGACATTGTCAGCTATCACCACAGAATAGCCCTGTTACGCCTTGATCTCTTAGTTTTGCATCAATGATCAGCTGAGGACTGATGAAAAGCGGACCATGATATCCAAATATGGTAATGACATACTCATTTGTCCATATATTGGTATTATGTCTACAGCATGCAAGACCAATGAAATAGAATTTGTTATGACGTCGATGAATTTGCTATTCGACTGACTGTACCATAGAGGACGAAATAGAATTTTTCAAATGCACTCGGTGTTAATGAATTGAGTATCGAGGACGAAATAGAATTTGGTATTACCGGTGCAGATCAAATAGAACTTGTTAATTATGAAAATGGATTGGAAAACCAATAGTAAAATGTAGCCCAATACTATCTGTCTCATACTCACATTTTTATTCCTCTTCTCTTACTCATCTTTATTTGTTGCTAATGATATCTTGTTACCCTGTATGTAATGTGAATTTTGAATTTTGTGCATGTAACAGTTTTCCTTCTATGCCTGACGATGATCTTCTAATGAAGATTGAAATTAATTACTAAAATATAAATTTAGAAATCAGGCATCAATATTTGTCTTGACTCTTCCCACCCAATAACCTGAAAATATAGTCAAAGCATTCGCATACTTCCTCGATGTTGAGAGTGACGCATAGTTGAAGTTATTATAATTAAATATTGAGTTGTATCCTCAGTTGAAAAATGGGAACAGCCTTGAATAGCTGCCATTTCATCCAATGTCAGGAATCATCAGCAGGCCTAGTTCACATCAAAATTGACATCATGTATTGCATCACGCCGGTAATGCTGTCGACCGCATATGTTTGCATTCATTCTTTCACAACTGTATGTTCTAGGCCAGTGATTCTCAAGGTGGGCGATATCGCCCCCTTGGGGACGAAGGAACGATTGTGAGGGGCGAAAATGCTTTGGGGGGCGATGACAAAAATTGACACGCATGAGTAGTGAACAAGACGCTCAATTTGTTTTCCTTTTGTCAATATATTGAAGAAGAAGTAATTGGGAGGTCTATCCTTCTGTTTAACTCTACAAAAGCATAAGCATTATTGATCTAAAAACGTAATGACCACAGAGTAAAGGATTATTATGAGGGTGCACTCAAAAATTTTCGGTCCTTATGGGTTATCCCCCAAGTTTTCAAACAGTCTAAAATCCGTAGAAATGAGTCAATTGTCCCAAAAACTTTAAGTACATGTAAGTAAGGACATTTTCTACCCACATGCCAAAATTTGTGAAAATCGGACAAGCTCCTTGTGAGTTAGGGGTGATAACTTGAAGTGCAGTGATGCTTGCAACTTGATTTTACTTCTTCTGACCTCATCGTCTGAGCAGAAGGTACTTGAGGTCAAACCTCAACTCGTGAAGTGATGATGACCAGGCCACATCCCTTGTATCAACATTTTTGGCCGTAAAAGTTGTGGTAAAGTAATGGTGGTGGGAAGATTTCAAATAGCTATGGATGAGACCAAGAGTTGGAGAGAACAATACGCACGCGAGTAACAATAATGCGTCGAACAGACGAAGTCTGATCAAGCTGTTGACATCGATACACTTCACGTTATTGTCTCTAATAAAAAAAGTACTCCTCCGATCTGCATAAATTTTTGCAAGTAGGTAGAAAATATGCTTAAGTAAATGTACCTGAAATTTGGTGACGATTGATTCATTTTTGCATTTAGGCAGATAGAAGACGTGGGAGGAGAGACAACCCATAAGTACCAAATTTATTCCGTAATTATGAAGAACTGACTCACAAAAGCGATGTTTTCTGATTCCAAAACATTTCCCCCTTCATCTGATATGCGGTACATTAGATAAAATTGCCTAACAGCAGAGTTAGAAATTAAATGAACTTTAGCTCATTTTGTGTAAACATAGTATTTTTCTGTAAATCCAAAACATACCGTATTTTTGGATGTAACATACTAACGGGAAATTTGTTCTCAAAAGGCAAATATATATATTGCAAAATATTTCAGAATTTTTGGAACTATTTTGGAAGACAAATAAATTATATTTTCGGTGTTAATGATGTTTAAACTTTTTACTCGAAAGCAATACCTAAAATTTATTTACTATTTTAGATTTTTTAATAATTATAAAATGGTTATAACTAAGCTTCGTATTTATATTCGCTTGAAATGTGAAAAATATGCGTTAATTTTCTCGAAATATTGGATTAAAATATTCGACAAAAATAGGAAAAATCCAATCATTTTTGAACAGAAGCTGTTTAAATAATGAATCAAAACAAATCAAAATATATTCATCTGCACAAATAAGTGAATTATAATGTTTTATACAGTTAGTCACCTTCGCATGTCTGTGAGGATGCGCTTGTACTTTGAAAAGCTTCATTCCACTTCAGCCGAATTCAGTGGTGCTTTGAGCAAAGGGCAAGCTTTTCACTTTTCAGCTGGGTATCTGAAAAAACAAGACTGGTTTCGCAACATAAGAATTCTATTTTATTAATTAGACTACTAACATCTATGGAAAAATGACAATCAACCTTCCTTGCTTCATTTTAGGTAGAAATTGTCGGTAGCTCTCGCTCTACTAGCTCTTGCACGCTATAAACTCCATGATCTGATGTCAACAGTTCTGTCAAGCCTGTGTTTTTGGCAAGAACGTTGTCTAACTTGTTGTCTAACCGTCTAATGTTGTCTAACCTTGACATCAGGCTCGAACTCGGTGGATGCTTCACGTATTTTGATGATCAAGTCTGAGTTGTTCGTTCGACGCGCTTCACACTGTTGTATCAACTCAACCAAGCACATATACTTACTTGCAATTGTAGCAAGCGATGTCACAGCGGATGAGGTTTCGACAATCGTTTTAAGGTGACTGACTGTACAGTGTAATAATTAAACTACGAATAGGCCTCAATGTAATATTCAAAAATATTTGCTATAAATATTCGAATTTTAAATGTTCGATTAAATATTATAATATGCATTTATGCAATATCCGAACCTTAGTTATAACTTATAGATTAGTTGTAAGATGGCCTTATAAGACGACCCAACATATCACTTTTAGTCATTTTCTGACAAAATTTTATTCAATATTGGACTCTTATTGAATTCCTAAGGCAAACATCTTATCCATCATTAGCCGACTCCGCTGATATTATAAGAAATGATATTACATACGGCAGACATCTTTCACTTTTTGAATGAGGTCAATAAGAAGTTGCAGGGATCTATATCCACTCTCATTAGATGTAGAAATGTTATCGCCAGTTTTGTTAAAAAAAACTCATTCCTAATGAGCAAAATAGGGCAAGGGGTGAGTACCACCATTTCATGAGCCTGAGCGGAAGCATGATTTCAGTAGAAGAGTGTTCTCGTCATTCCTTCCATCTGCGAAAGTTGATTGATAATTTGAAAGCGCGATGCCAGGATCTGCTGCAATTAGAGTTTCTGCAATGGATAATTCGACCATTCGATGCCGACCCTGCTACTTTAGAGATTCACCTCCAAGAACATATTATCGATTTGGAAAATGACATCGAGACTAAAGATCACTTCAAAGCCGATAATTGCGAGAATTTCTGATGCAGGTTAGCCGATCTATATCCGATATTATGGGAAGAAGCAAGAATATGGATTCTATCTTTTCCTACATCATACTTGATTGAGAAAGGATTTTCTGCAGTGACCTATCTTTTGAATACGCAGAGAAATGACTGAACGCTGAGAAACGCGGGGACTTGAGACTTTTTAACAAAGCTGATGCCGTACATCAACAAGCTTATCAAACAACATCATCCATCCTGCGAGACAGTGAACACATTTTTATGCTATACTTCATACCAATAACTTTGTGTTGATTCATGATTGCTTTTGTAGCTTTCTATCATATCTTAGTTCTGTAGTACATCGAAGTTTGTTCAAAAGATAAGAATTGTGGTAGCAAAATACTGTGCTACGTTATGCAAAAATGAGATTCTAAAAACGGTAAAGAAAGCGTGCAGATTTGTGAAGTGATTTTTTAATGAATGTATGGGGGAGGGAGGGAAAGGACACGCCTATGCACCAAAGGTGGCCCCTAGAAGAAGTGAATTGAAAGAAAAGAAATATATAATAGAAGAAGGAGATTTGCGGATGACCATATAACTAAGTAGTAACCTAAATATTAACTAATCTAGTAAACATGGATAACTTAGTCAGAAAGTCACATAAATTAGAAAATAACAATAAAAACATTCTATGACTACCTGTATTACCTGTACTGAATAAAAATCTAGCATGAATGCCATGTCTTCGACTTGTGACAGTTAAAACAAAGATGACTGTTCGAATGTATGTTCATGAAAATTATTCACCAAGCATTTATCAAGAAAGACTACAGGCCTACATGTCACTGACAAAATGATATCTGCGCTCACTGAGTACACCTGATCAAAATGAAAATTTGCAAAATCAATGGCATGCGAATTACGTTGTACTTTTCATTAAAGGTACTGCTATGTATAACATGATCAGCAATGGGACGATTTTTAAGTTTGATATAGAAAGTTGGCGATGAGGAAAAAGGTTGAGAAACACTTTTCTAGTTCTCATACGATGACGAAAGTCATCCCGCAAGCCATTTATAATAGAATATAATGCTTACTAATTTAAATTATTAGTTAAAGTAGTCCTAATGAGGACTGATGGCGTTCTCCAATCCGCAAGTGTACAAAGGCAACGCTACTGTAACCATTGGATTAACCAGTTCTTAAAAGAACTCAATGTAGCTTTCTCGTGGCAACGAATTAAAATTGATCAGCTTTGGCCCAATATCTGGTAAAAATGGAAATCTTAAGACTTGTACTAATACCATAGATTCCGTATACACGTTCAAAACAGACGTCTAATATACTGTACCGACTACAGATGCTGATAGTGGAAATAGAATAAGACAATGGTCACCATAGGTTAAGGAAATTAAAAATGGATATTATAAAACAACAGGAAACCAATGAATAGAAATTGGAAAAGTGGAGGTAAAATATGGAAATACAACGATGCTACTACACCGATTACAAGTGAACTACATATATCTGACACTAAACAAAGTGGATAATGGTAAGAGTGTATAAGTGGAAAGTGGATAATGGAGGTAAACAATAGAACTACAATGACGCTCTACTACACCGAAAGCAATGAAACTATACACACTATACCTAAGACTACACATGGAAAATACTATTTCTTCACTTGAATTTGTTATCGCCAGTTTCTTCATCCGTCTATAGTACTTCATGTAATTCCACATTTCTTCATTTGAATTACAATACATCGACCACTACTTCAGCTACCGATTAAGGGATATAAAACATAATACTGCAGTCCGTCAGTCATCAGCAGGTACTCGTCTAGTTGTGTTTCGACCCCTAACCTGAACACTCAAACCCAGACGAGCGGGGTCCCACACATAGTAGCTGACAAAATACTGAATAGGTAATGATATGTCTTGAAAGATATGTCGCAAAGATAAATCAGACATCATTCAATTGTTGCGTTTCCCACATGTAAACTGATCCTGTCATTAAATTCATCCCATCAATAACTACAGTATGCTTTTTGCGATCCGCACATGTAAACAAATCCTGTACATCAATCTTTGCCTTTTCGATTCCCACAAGTAAACAGATCCTGTTCATCCTCGAATCCTATAAAGATGTAACCGCTGTGTGATAAACATGTAATCCGCCTTTACACAAACTTCGCCTCATACATCAAGACTTAACAATGGGAGCTCTCTCATCTCCCGTAAGCCACGCTAAGCGCTCTGTATTCACTCTTCACCGCAACTGCGTCTATCAGAACTTCGCTTCAATATCTTAAGTAGCAAAATAATCGAGATTTTTGAGAAAATTCCAATTAGATTCATTTTGCGGCTTGCGCAAAATTTTTGTGTGGAGACTTTTAGAGACACCTAATATTTTTTATCGTTAAAGCATCATTTTATTTTCACTACAAATTGCTTAAAACAGCTATAAACATAATTTATATAGATGTGGCTATCCACATACATATGCTTCAGAGCCTGAATAACAAATTGATATTGCCTAAATTATCATCCTATTTAGTAACACTTTTGCCTAAATTTCCTGCCATTTACAACTACAATGGCGTGAATTATGTCTAATATGGCACCTTTGCTATTAGCAACAGTGACTATCAACGTCAATAGTGACACATGATTATTCAAATAGAGCTTATCGGCCTACATCAAGCAGTGCAAGTCATATGACTGATGACGATAATTTTGGATCAGCAAAATGTTTTAAATAAATTGGATGGAAACAACCATATGGCCCACTGTATTCGTAACAATAATAATGTATTTATAATCAAAGACAAATGATCATAACTAGCTTTCTGATATTGATGGGTCCACAGTAATAAATATAACGTGTTTTATAATAAGCTGAATTCCAAAACTCAAAAGTTGTGATTCTAACTATTTATAACTCAACTTTGCAATCATTTCTATCGACGCAGGACTGCATTCTGTTATTTCTTAATTTAGACAGGTGTTAACTGATCCACATGGACGTTTGGGAAAACATGATGTTTACTAAATTTTCTGAATAACAAGCTCACAAATTTAGCAAAGAAACACAGAAGGGTTTCAAGTTTTTGAATGAAGACACGAAATCATATTACTGTTCACGAATTTTCCGTGATGGTCTACTTATTCAAATTTCCTATCAGTTTAATGTTTTAAGATTCTTTCCGAAAATTTTCATTCTAATTGATACTCAATGCGTTTCAAAATAAAATTGTTTTTACACCTGAAGCATCGTGTTGATAGCAATTGCAACAATTTGCCTTTTCAGAAATCGATAATAACATTTTTTAGAGCTCAGGAACATACTCGCAGCACGAAACTGAATTTTTTAGTGCAAAACATCTCACTGTATGCTAATATTGGGTTGAAACTGCCTAATCCATTAGAGAGCTGTTTTTGTAAGTTTTCCCTTCATTTCTTTTTTCGGGTGGATATTTCAATTGCTGTCCACAAGTCTTTTTCTGCGGGTTTCCTCATAGATAGATCAACTTGAAAATATTCGATCTGCATGCCTACATAAAACAATGAAATGCAAAGCATACGGTAATAATATTATAGTAGTCGGATCTGTATCTATAGAAACTTTAGAATTTGTATTGACCTTCAATTGATATCTCTACCTGGCTTGGAATGTGTCTCAAACTTACGATTTTTTGGAATTGTGTTCTCAGACGATATGTGTTGGACTACCCACATCAGGAAGTTGGTCTGTAAAGCTTCAAAGCGCATGTTTATTTTACGCAATTTAAAGCGCTCTGGTTGTCGCGGGATATCATCATGAAAGTCTATGGATCAGTGATCCATTACATCCTACTGTAGGGTTATCCAATGTTTTGCAATCCACCAGCAAATTTGCAATCCCAAATCATGCGAGTAGAGCGCCGAGCAGCTCGCATCATTGGTAAAGCTATTCAGCCTCAGTTTTCCTCTGCTGCTGATAAGGTGTTCGAGGCTAATGCGTCAAGTGTTGACTTCAGAGGGTCATCCTCTAAGACAGTGGCTACCAATATCAAAAGGAAAAAATACTTTCAAATTCCTTCACTGCGCAATTTTAAGGACTGTTGCTGTACTATACATGTACACTGTGGCAGTCACAGAATTAGACAGGTCGCCTCTTCTTCTGTTTGACTAGAACGGAAGCATTGGAACATGTAACGTTAATGAAATGGCACAATCTGCTGACATAATACCACACATACCAATCGAACAATGAGCAGCCAGTTCAACATTAAACACGCCAGATTGTGCAAAGTTTCAGTGACTGCTATCAACCGGATCACACAGCAAAGAGACACAGACGATGTCAAATTCTACAGAGAAGTTTGTGAACGTTTTTTATGCGCCTGCTAACTTTTTAATAATGATCGGAGGGCCCAACATTATTGAGAAAACTTTTGCGCAATGATCTGAATTCTTCGAATCTGAAGGAGTCGTGGCGATCGGAGCATTTTGAAGGAATTCAGAGCAATCCGCAAGCGACGCACGAATATTTTTCCTATCTCTGTAAGGTATTAAAAATTTCTTTTTGCCCACTTATCAAGTTCCTGCATGTGCCATCTGTTTGAGTCAGTTTGCACTTCTAGCAAAGTGATACGATTAAACAATCTAATTCTGTGGTGGCAGTACATGGCATAATTCCATTTGTAAATGTATGCGGCAGCATTGTATTCAACTGAGCTGTTTTATTTTAAGGAAATGTATTTTACATTCTAAAATCTACACTATATATGAATAATAAAAATTCGCCTATGCCGCACAATATGAAATGCATAACATTTACATCAGTATTTATAGGCTGATTGCAACGTTCTTATTACGTGCTGAAACATGCTCAGCAAGGTATCGAACAACATGTGACTTTGCGGCCATTGATGGTAATGTCATGTACTTTCTGTCTTATCTTTCTTTCTTACTGAAATGTATTTTGTACCTAAAGATTTCCAATGACTTCCGAAAATATGCACTTACTTGCTTGTTGCTTGCTTCATACTGAGAAGATATTCAAAGCGAAAGGAACCGTACGGTTTGAGCATTTGAATGAAAATTTTTATGCCATCATATTGTTTTTGCAAATTCTAAAGAAGCATGTCAATGGCCGCAAAGCATGAGAGGTCATGTCATGACCTCAACGCAAGGAGTCAAAGTCGGAGTTGGCCGTTTTCACATCTCCGATTCAAATAATGTCAGCGGCCCACTTTGGATGAGAAAATCGGTGGCGGGCCACCCAATATGCGTCGGTGGGCCACCGGCGGGCCACGCGTTGCCCACCACTACTCTAAGCACAGAATTAGATTCATCTGCGCGCGCTTCGGTTTCCTAGAAAGGAAGAATTGTATGTAACCTTAATATCGAAATGGCACATCACAGAATTGAGAACTTGCTCCTTCTCGAATGGATAATTCGTGTATCGCTTGCTATTGGAAATGGCAAACAATAAGCTGCCAGCAGGGGACACCAGAGCCAGTGAGAGATGCATGCGTGCGTGCTGTGATATCACTTCGCACACACCAAAACACACATCGACGCCTGGCTTCGATTCAATGTATGCACTATACAGTAAGCAATGCCGAGGAGAGAATGTGAAATCATCAAGTGAACTAATTTTCGTATGCCTGCTACTTTCTTTAATAATGATCGGAAGGGCCAACATTATGGAGAAAACTTGTGGGCAATGATCTGAATTCTTCGTATCTGAAGGAATTTTGGCAATCGAAGTACTTTGTTGGAACTCACATTAATCCGCAAGCGACGCACGACTTTTTTTCCTATCTCTGTAAGGTATTAGGAATTCCTTTTTGCCCACTTAATAGGTTCCTCTATGTGCCGTCAGTTTCGTATTAATCGCACTTCTAGCAAACCGAAGCAGATAAACAAAATATTTAATTCTGTGACTCTAAGAGAACTATTTATTCCACGTCTACCCACGCCAAGGAATTCTTGCCATTTGCGTCCAAGTGCCCGAGCGAAGCGTTTTAGCTCATCTTTCATAAGATTCTGTAAATAGTTTTATAATGTCCATTTTATTGATTGTAATGTGCTTGCATTAATGCTAGCCAATAAAGAATATTCCATCTATCTATTTAGTTGCATGTGCATATGGGGTGCAGTGCACATAATATTCGGAAATGTACTGCAGGTGATAGACAGTATTTGCAAATATATGAACATAAATAGTACTCGTGAATTTTTAATGCATCTATTTATCTATAGCTCAAAATGAACTTTGGAATCGCTTATTGTAAATTGAGGCGAGTTGGATAGATGCCCATGGCGATGATGAGAATAAATACGGCATTCTGAAAATAATCGTTAAGTTCGCCAACATAAGACTGGAGTGATGTTCCAATAAATTCCAATCTGACATGATTTGTAGTTCATGCAGCCAGCGGTTACACTAAACTGCTTTATGTAGCCGCATTACATCGCTGTTGATGTACTTTAAATTGTACTTCGGATGTGTACCAAAGAAACCGGGAATCCTACCGGTACCCTTGAAGTTCAAGGTACTTCTGAATTTATCGATGAACTTACCTCAAAGCAGATTGATCAGCATTTCAAACCGTGAAAACCAATTCTGTTCACTAAATCCAAGCTCGTTCGTGTATCTAATTTAATTGAGATCAATTGTCAGCACCAATTCAACATTTCTATTCAACGTCAAAAACGGATTGTTTAAAGAAGACAACTAATCAGAATTCGCGGTATTGTTTAAAGATGTTCATCACTGCATTACATAACTGATCACCTTCAAATCGCTTGTTGTTTGCAGGTGGTTGCTGTTGATGGACGCTTCTATACATCATGAAATATGATGCAAGAATTTAACCGATGCGAATTCATTTGGTGCACACACTTCCATTGTCTTCCAATGACGATAGAGATGACGAACACACCGATTTACCGAGCATTATCCAAAAGACGCTTACATGTCATCTTTGAAGCTATTTCATAGTAGGAACCAGAAGTTTTCTGACAACAGACGACTTCGGACAATCGATGAACGAATCTGATTCGTTTACCTTTCCTTCTGGAAGTGTTCGTTATTAAGCGGACCAGGAACATTCTCAGGTGTTCTATCAGTCGCTTGGTACATGCCACTACATGGGTTTGATTCCAACCAGCAAGCAGTATTTCATGGCTTCTACGGACTCAACCTCGTTGAAGACATGTCGGCATTCAATTCATTTAATGAGGTTCTTGATTTATTAGACAGTTCAAAACATAAAGTATACCAGATTATTACATAGTTGCAGAATCGCATCTCAGAATCCCTTCTATATCTGACCATTTCTTCCCAGGGAAAATCTTGGTAGAGAGGGATTCTATCGCGGATATCTATGGTCCTAGTAATCTGGCATACTTTATAACGGATAGAGGAGAGCTATCCAATTCTGTGACATAGCTCGTGAAATTATTTGACATATCACTCGGGCTAAAGCCCTCGGGATTCATCATAGCTATTTTCTTGAGAGAAGAAATATCAACTTTTCCTCCCGCAGCTATCTATGTTGTACACCCCGAGCGCAGCGGGGATGGACCGATAGCTAAGGAAGGAAACGTTTATTTCCACTCGAAGAATGTAGCTTTTCATTTTGTGATTTATAGCTGTCCATTGTTCATTTTAAAATTGATGGCTGCGTCGCGAAATCTATAAATGAGCGAATCAAAGGAATGTATCGATATCCTGTTAGTCTCTTGCTAATCACAACTTGTTTATAGACTTCTAAGATTTGTCTCGTATGGAATCTTCATTGGAAAAGTTCTTTTCATTTTGTGACTTACAGATATCTATTTTTCATTATGAAATTGATGGCTGCGTCGCGAAATCTATAAATGAGCAAATCAAAGGAATGTATCGATATCCTGTTAGTCTCTTGCTAATCACAACTTGTTTATAGACTTCTAAGATTTGTCTCGTATGGAATCTTCATTGGAAAAGTTCTTTTCATTTTGTGACTTACAGATATCTATTTTTCATTATGAAATTGATGGCTGCGTCGCGAAATCTATAAATGAGCAAATCAAAGGAATGTATCGATATCCTGTTAGTCTCTGGCTAATCACAACTTGTTTATAGACTTCTAAGATTTGTCTCGTATGGAAAGTTTCCGTCTTCATTGGAAAAGTTAGCTGCGGGAGTTAACTTTCTGATCCCGTGGAATTGAAAAGTTCATTTCTCCCGCCGACAGTTTACATGGGAGAGATATATTTTCACTCCCACACAAAATGAAAAATAATTTCTCTCTATATATCCCAGAGAATTGCATAGCCATCCTTTAACCATTACATAGACACCTCCAGTTGTGTAAATCCGATATTGATGTAACGGAGCCATCATTTTGATGCAACAATGCCATCAACTTACCCCTTTAAGAATCTGTGGTGATCTAAGGACCATGTGCTGTAACAAATAACAGGGACGATTCACAGAATAACAATCACTGATTTTTGAATTTCGATGTCTTCCTTTTTATCGCTGTATTTGCCTTATAAGGCCGTCTCCTAGCGGTGAAGTATAACATTGAGTTGCAACTACTTCTTTTAGCACTCAGGCTTAAACCCTGAAATTCAATATGTCGCTAGAACACATTAGTGTATTTAGTGTGCGTCAGCTGTAGAGCATGTTTCAATGATTGTTAGAACACACCATGTGTTGAAAGTACGTCAGTTTTACAGCGCGTATTTTATTCATTTTTTGTAGCATCTAATGAAGTGCAATACACGTAGTATACTGCATGAATTGACGGGGCATTTATAGAAGCTGGATCTAATTGCCATGCAAAAAAGATGTGGAATAGGTAGGACTTTAAACCGGATAATTTAGACATTCTGTTAACATAGGAAGAATTTCTTTTAATCAATAATCATACATCCACTATTTATAAAGATGCATGAACCTTCAAGGGAAATTTCAAAGAAGGAAACACGCCGTCATTCGATTAGTGACAAAAAATGGCCATGATATGTTTTTACAATATTGCGAAGCTCGTATCTCTACATATAATGCTGCATTGTAGTGTAATGTGCTTGATAATTTTTGACTACTTTTCTCTTCTTTATGTAAATGGCTGATTATCATTTGTGGATGATGGATGATTATGGATGATTATCATTACTTACTTACTTACTTATTGATTTGGAAAGTACGGCTGTGTTCATTGACATCTTTTATGCCAAGGTTGAAAATTTCCAAAAGCAAACCTTTTGATGAGTCATAAACTTGAAATCTGATGGGCCAAATTCAGTGAATTTATTGTGGGAAGCTTGAAAATGCACTAAAACGTCACGTAGACTTAGATTAGACGTGGTAGGGTTTTCAAACGGCGCTCTTCAACTTTGCACCACCTCCCACAATTGGCAATGTTGCACGTCCAAATCTTTATTCAACGATTAATATCAACGGATTGTTCAAAGCCACACTTAATTTTCACATATTGAATCTTTCGAAGTATAAAATGAGAAATATGTACTCACAATCGGCATTTTTGCGCTCCATCAGAAGGAGAAATCCTGCTGAGCAAATGTCCGGATGATGGCGCTCGAACCATGTCTGCCGGTTCTTAATCGAATGATGTTACTTTCTATTTTTCTGCTACGATTTGCTTGCGTGTAGATTTGTTGTACACTGAGTAAGAGGATCAACTTAATGCGGAACATGCTGGTGTGACTTCATCAGACCTTTGCCCTTTGAAAGGTTAGTAGAGGACAGTGGATTGTCAACTAAGTCAAAGAAGGTAAAGCTAGAAAAGGTCACAACGATAATGATGGTAAATTCTCATACGATGATGAAAGTCATCCCGCAAGTCATTTATAATAGAATATAATGCTTACTAATTTAAATTATTAGTTAAAGTAGTCCTAATGAGGACTGATGGCGTTCTCCAATCCGCAAGTGTACAGAGGCAATGCTACTGTAACCATTGGATTAATCAGTTCTTAAAAGAACTCAATTGAGCTTTCTCATGGCAACGAATTAAAATTGATCAGCTTTGGCCCAATATCTGGTAAAAATGGAAATCTTAAGATTTGTACTAATACCATAGATTCCAAACACTGCCGTATACACGTTCAAAACAGACTTCTAATATACTGTACCGACTACAGATGCTGATAGTGGAAATAGAATAAGACAATGGTCACCATAGGTTAAGGAAATTAAAAATGGATATTATAAAACAACAGGAAACCGATGAATAGAAATTGGAAAAGTGGAGGTAAAATATGGAAATACAACGATGCTACTACACCGATTACAAGTGAACTATATCTGACACTACACAAAGTGGATGAGTGGAAAGTGGATAATGGAGGTAAACAATAGAACTACAATGACACTCTGCTACACCGAAAGCAATGAAACTGTACACACTATACCTAAGACTACACATGGAAAATACTATTTCTTCACTTGAATTTGTTATCGCCAGTTTCTTCATCCGTCTATAGTACTTCATGTAATTCCACATTTCTTCATTTGAATTACAACACAATTCAAATCAAATAAGTGTTTTAATAAAAAAAAGTAGGCAGTCGAAGGTATCCCACCAGGGTATATCGCAATTCACCGACAAATCATATTCATGCGATACCAATGTTCTGTCGATGACCTACCAGAGATTATCAGCAATTGATTGCAATTTAGCTGCTCTTTTCAATCTATTAGCTGTAATTGCAATTGCATGCAATCAATTAACTGATATTGCAATTACTGAGCAATCAATTAATTGACACCAATCAATCTAGATGTTGAAGGGTCCTATTTGCAGAGATTGGACACCTCGCAGATGGCCTTGATATTTGTTGTGATTTTTGTTGAATAATGAATGAACTCCCAGATATTAGAAGCGTGCGCGCGTGTCGCGTCCTGTTGACAAAGACAGGCATCCCTACGAGTAGTGGACGATTTAGAGGAAACAAGAATTGTCCTGATACTAGAATTCTCTGTGCGAGCTTCTTCATGGTCAAGTGCTACGTGTCGGATAAGTTCTTCAATCAATATTAAAGAGGCACAAAAATAGTCTACCGAGTATCTGAATGCTGTAAACCTAATTTTAGCAGATTTGTGGACAAGTACATCAAAGAGAAATTTCTTTATGAGCACTAGGAACTCGAGTCATTCAGTTTTTTGAAATGCGAAATTGATGCAATCAATTTTTTGAAATTTACTAAATTTTCGATAACCCCGGTGACCTAAACTGTGTAAATTGACATCAAAAGACATTTATTGCGTGATGAAATGGATAGCGCCAACCTGGTCCAATCCAATGATCACTTAACCCCGGAGAGTCCAATGGGTCACTGGTGATTTTCAAGGGCAAAAAATTTTGGAGTTCTTTTGCACCTAACCCTTGTTAGTGATCTGGTAGTCAATATAATATCAGAAAACATTGACTGAAGCTTCCATTTATTTCATTTAAATCGTTTAGAAAATTGTGTGCATCAAATTTTGGTTCGCTGTTCAATGTGGCTGAGAGGAAAGATGATTACCTTTATGTTATATGTCATTTCTTAAAACTGGATATGGCCTGGAGACGAACAATATTCTAAAGTATGTATATGCCAAAGGAGAACCTTCTACACCGAATCTTTACTCCAGGAGAGGTTCTTAAATATTGGTGGGTCACCTCTGACCTATTGGGCTACGGTACCGGTAGAAAAAAATGATTATTATTATAACAGACAAAATTGTTTATTCGAGTTATAAAAATGCAATTTCCTTGTATTTGACTTTTTGATGCAGAAGCAACTTACTAGTAGTACATACTATTCTAAAAAGCAGAGGTCAGATTGACACTTAAGGTGAAAGTAGGCCTAGTGCATCATAACATGTGAATTCAAACTGCTCATTGTTTTTTGACCAAGTGATGAGTTGAATGATAATCTAGTGTGTATCATGACGCATTTGATTGCTTCATGAAAGAACGTGACTGCTTCTTCAGTTTTCAACACTGTTAAGCCGTTTTGATGGTGATGTCGCAGGTTTTTGAGTAGTACATGTATTTTCGGAATACTAAATCAACCACAAGTGGAAATAAGCATTGTAGAACAGCAAGTATTTTGTCATTTTATTCACGAGATATGATTTTACACAAGTCGTAATTCACAAATAAGCAATTTCGAAGAGCATGGATACATTTTTCTTTTTTCGAAATTTTTGGAGTTTCACTACCACGACAGCCCAAATTGACACTTAGATATTTTCGAATTTCAACATATCGTTTCAGTGAAGTCAGAGTGGGCAAATAAGCAATTTTGGAAAGCATCAATGATTTTCCACCATCATTTCTTATACCGGGTTTTCTGGGGTTAATAATTTTAGACTGCTCAAGTCGATTATCTGAGTTGGAAATGAAGTTTTGAATGTTCACATAATAGGATAATCGGACGCATAAATTGCATGCTTAACAAAATGCAGTTTAATTTTAATAAACTTGTAATTGTTATTTAATTTGAAATAGCACTTTCGTCTGTCCTCAGTGGCCAGAAGACACTTTTCATCTCGTTCAGCTCATGTCTGTAACAAGCTCCCAAAAAGTGTCACATCAGTGCATTCTCTAAGTACTTTTAAGAAAAATTTAAAAGAAGTCCTTTTAAGTTGATTGGATTTTTCTTGTTTTTTATGTACCGTACAAACACTGTCTGTTTTTATTCTGATCATTTTAATGTTTGTGAAAAGATCTTGAAGCTTTGCAGCATATGCTTTATTTAATAAAATTCGTATTCAGTCAATCAATCAATGCGCAGATAATTACATATGGATAGCAATAAGCAATGATCGAATTCTGATGTTGTGTTTTACATGGACGTGACTACATGCATAGAAGACGTTAGATGATGGCATTGTTCATGGTCCAAACAGTATACAATAAGTACCAGCTCCATTAGTTAGTTCCAAATCAAATAAATCAGCTCGTCAGACTGGATCAATGTAAATCCAATTGGAATTTTGATCAGAGAAAACACAGGAAATTACCAACGAAAACCCGAAAATTTCTGTTTGCTTCACACTGGATTAACTTACGTGTTTTTCTTTGATCCGGTCTGACAAGAGGAGGAACCAGGTAGAACTCGACAGCCGTGCAGATTTACAGTAGGCATAGAGTGTACATCATTCTGTGAAAGTCTCATTTTCGGCCTCTTTCCCTACAGAAACTCGATCTGGCTGCCAGACTATGAGGTGTACATCATTCTGTGAAAGTCTCATTGTCGGCCTCGTTCCCTGCAGAAACTCGTGATGGCTGCCAGACTATGAGGTGTACATCATTCTGTGAAAGTCTCATTGTCGGCCTCGTTCCCTGCAGAAACTCGTGCTGGTTGCCGGACTATGAGGTGTACATCATTCTGTGAAAGTGTCATTCTCGACCTCGTTCCCTGCAGAAACTCGTGCTGGCTGCCGGACTATGAGGTGTACATCATTCTGTGAAAGTCTCATTGTCGGCCTCGTTCCCTGCAGAAACTCGATCTGGCTGTCGGACTATGAGGTGTACATCATTCTGTGAAAGTCTCATTGTCGGCCTCGTTCCCTGCAGAAACTCGTGATGGCTGTCGGACTATGAGGTGTGCATCAGGGCTGTGGAGCCGATGCGTTATCTCATCGGCTCCGGCTCCGGCTCCACGACACTGATGTGAAAGGCTCCGGCTCGGCTCCGGCTCCGGCTCCGACTTCAAATTCAGGTTCTATCTATGCTGGTTATCCTGGATCCGTTGAACGGGTTTTTTGGATAACGGTGTGGCCTTTAGAGGCTTGGTACAATCATTAAATTAGTTTTCATTAACAAGCAACGACTTAAGTTAATAATAAAAATGATAATAGCCTAATATAATGACAAATAACATACTTGTCATATATTTTTGCATGAATTGACTATCTCTGAAAGATAAAATAAAGTTATAGCCAGGATTGGTTAAATTAGATAAAGATCTCCCGCACTGGCTAAATATAAATTGGCCTAGCTTGCAACCAGTCTACTACGAGGCTACATTAAATAAGACCACATGAGTGATGATGATATACCTAATTAGCCGTCACAGGGGCCGAATAGTAGTATAAGCTTTTTAACAAAGCTTGAATATGAAACTGGATAGCGTATGCCTCTAAATAGCTTATAGGGTCTGTATCTACTCGAACATGGAAAGGGTATCGGTTATATAGCCAAATATACCGTATCAATAAAGATATCAATTGCTTTAATGAATATTAAAGTGTATATAGGCTAGCTTAGGTTGTTATTGTTATTTGTTATTGCCTTTATTCAATAGTCTGTTGGTCCATGAATAATATGATCGGTGGGTAGCCCACGACTCATCATCTGTAGAAATTGTAATTTAGATAGCCTCATTGCAGTGTAGGCTAGAAATGTACAATTGAAAATTATACTTAAAAAATTGAAAATATCTAATTTAGGACAAGTTTTGTAATTCTATGCAGCATACTTAATAAGTTATGGCCTAACTTACATTATATTAATTTCGTATTTTTCATTATGGCGTAAAGTTGCACTAAATAATTCATCAATGATTCATGTATATTATTATATTCAATTTATGTATAACACATTACCACTATTCCTCTGATGATGGCTAGGCTGATGAAACTGAACTCGGAGTATCACACAGTATGTTGCAGGGTGCTATGCATAATAAAAATTTGACTGCGAGCACCGAGCAGAAATCCCATCTACTTTGCTAGCTTTCGAATGCGCGTGCGGTTTAATGTCACAGACAATAGAAAAGGGAGGTCAAAAGGCGCCTTTATTGAGAGCGTCTCAGTCTTTTTTATTGTTTACATATAGGTAAGTCAGCATGATATCAGCATAAAGTGTTGACAGACGGAAAAAATAATAATGAAAATTCTTGAAATCCACAGGTCTATGACATTTGGGGAAATATTATTACACGATACTGCTCTTGTGCAGTCCTCCCCCCCCATTTTTTCTCTGGTCAAAAGATGCAGCACCATTGGATGTCCCTTTCAGCATCATCGGTTTGAGTGAAGCATTCCGTGCTGTTGTAAAAATCTACGTGGGTAATTGCGATGTCATGGTCGCAAACTTCGTCAGCAAGTCAACATTGTAATTTGCCTTCGGGTTTTTCGCATTGAAATATACCCTTTGAATTTTGAAGTCAAAGGAAATTCATTGTGAATGAGATACCTTTAAAATAATAGGGCGCTACTAGAAGTGGCTGGGTCGCTTATTGCTATAGCCATGTGAGGACTTGTAGTCAGGTCATTCGTGTGAGTGTGAAGAGTTATCCCTCCAATCAAAATTGATCAAATTGAATAATCGATTGTTTTGAAAAATGTAGGTAGGGGGACTGCACAAGAGCCTACAATACAATCTAAGGAAATTGGCATTGTCACAGATGCCAGTAGCTTCTGCCAGTAGCCATACCAATAGATGATAGCCTACATAGTAACCGTATTAGATTTAAGACATTGCGCAAGAAATGTAGCTATATTATCTTTGCTGACTGAACTGGAAATGTGTACATAAATGACTGGCGACTTGTCTCTAGGAATCTACAATCATCTAGTTAGAATGCATATAACAAGTCTTCAAATTAATGGATTTTGGAGAATACGTTGTCAATATGGAAATTAGTCTTACGAACCATATGCAATAAAAAAATATTACACATGTGTGTAAATATATAATAAATATAATACAAAAGAAGGCGGCAACTGCAAAGAAAGATATCGTGGAGGACAGATCATTGGTATACTTAAAAGACATATCTTTAGATTTCAAATGATTTAATTTTTTTATGATGCCAATTAATAACTTTCAAAATTCTAGATTTATATCAAAGCTCAAACTATCGGAGCCGGAGCCGGAGCCTTTGTGATAAATCGGCTCCGGCTCCGGCTCCGACCAAAACCATCGGCTCCTTAAGGCTCCGGCTCGGCTACGGCTCCACAGCCCTGGTGTGCATCATTCTATGAAAGTCTCATTTTCGGCCTCTTTCCCTGCAGAAACTCGTGATGGCTGCCAGACTATGAGGTGTACATCATTCTGTGAAAGTCTCATTGTCGGCCTCGTTCCCTGCAGAAACTCGTGCTGGCTGTCGGACTATGAGGTGTACATCATTCTGTGAAAGTCTCATTGTCGGCCTCGTTCCCTGCAGAAACTCGTGATGGCTGTCGGACTATGAGGTACACATCATTCTGTGAAAGTCTCATTGTCGGCCTCGTTCCCTGCACAAACTCGTGCTGGCTGTCGGACTATGAGGTGTACATCATTCTGTGAAAGTCTCATTGTCGGCCTCGTTCCCTGCAGAAACTCGATCTGGCTGCCAGACTATGAGGTGTACATCATTCTGTGAAAGTCTCATTTTGTCCTCGTTCCCTGCAGAAACTCGTGATGGCTGCCAGACTATGAGGTGTACATCATTCTGTGAAAGTCTCATTTTGGCCTCGTTCCCTGCAGAAACTCGTGCTGGCTGTCGGA
The DNA here is from genome assembly GCA_907163375.1 of Prostheceraeus crozeri. Taxonomy (NCBI): domain Eukaryota; kingdom Metazoa; phylum Platyhelminthes; order Polycladida; family Euryleptidae; genus Prostheceraeus; species Prostheceraeus crozeri. The sequence continues at coordinate 47,092 of CAJQUW010009024.1, read as the reverse complement.
CTATGAGGTGTACATCATTCTGTGAAAGTCTCATTGTCGGCCTCGTTCCCTGCAGAAACTCGTGATGGCTGCCAGACTATGAGGTGTACATCATTCTGTGAAAGTCTCATTTTTGGCCTCGTTCCCTGCAGAAACTCGTGCTGGTTGCCGGACTATGAGGTGTACATCATTCTGTGAAAGTGTCATTCTCGGCCTCGTTCCCTGCAGAAACTCGTGCTGGCTGCCAGACTATGAGGTGTACATCATTCTGTGACAGTTTTACTTTCGATCCCTGCACACGATTGTGCTGGCTGCCTAGTAATTCTTTAATGCCTCTTCTATAAAGACGTAATTTTCTGGATATCTTTCTTCATTAACAAATTCAGCCTCGTTGGCAACTATGCTTGGTCATTCACTAATATGCCCTCCACTGACACTGGTCCATGACGATATTATAGAAGATCATGTAGAACTTACAGGTAGATTACAGGTGGAGATTGCAGAACCAAGATAGAGAAAACCAAATTTCGTCGAGGTGTCTGTCCATTTGCGCCCTCCCTTTATTTTTGCACGCACTCTATGGAAATGAATTTAGCTTCAATTTTGAACACATTGTGATACAAGGAACTTAGTCAGCCGTCAGTGAGTCTGCTTCCTTTTGTGATTTATGGCTCTTGAGAAAATCATTCTGAATTTTTTAATGTGCAAATTCTATTCGAGCATTACTCAACGCAATTCGATAAACATGCTACAGAAATCCCTTATCGTGTGCTAAAAGTATGTTTTAACACTTTGAAATAAAAAATGAGTTAAAATACCTAAATGCCAACAGACTTTGTGTTATGACGTTGCAACAAATGATAACATCAAAAACAATGTTTTGTGAAGCATACAATATTCACATACAATATTTCGGACAAGAACGATAAACATTCCTCTAACTCTTCTTCAGTACGATTTATGAAAGTCAAGATGAATTGATATAATAGGAATAGCATTCTCTTATTGTCTTGAGAGATCAACTCTACCACCCAACTGGACTACTTCCAAATTTGCTGATTATTCTCTTACGCAATGTCTTGTCAGATACCATGCGCAGCACGCAAGACACATTTCAATTCCGATTCCAAGTTCTCGGAACACTTTCCCAATTAGACATTCGCGACTACACAGTTCCCCATAATCAATTTCATGTAGTTTATGGAATAATCCCACCGCTTTTCTACTGAGGCAGTTCAGTATGGAGTTGAACTGTGTGACGCAATCATTTCATTGATTCACGAATTGCTGATTTCTTACACATTATGACTGCGGATTTAATCAACAAAAGTGAACTTTGAAGCAATCGTGTTCTATTGACTTGTGATGAAGGTGTTGGTAAATCCATCCAAAACATTTATCAATGTTGACTTGTGGTTGCCTTAGTAGCCATTTGCCTTGAAAGAGCTTGGAATAGCTACTTGCCGAGACCGGCACATTTTAATTCTGTGGTCATTTAAATGCACCCATCCACCGACAGTCATTTCTGTCGAAAGTTTCAGTGACGAGGAGTATGAGAGATAGAACAGAGAACTTTTGATCAATTAGCACATTATTTCTACAGATAACAGTCATTATATAGTGTTCAAGAAACTGCCCTCTTATGATGAGAAAGGAGAATAATCTTTTTAGAGCATCAGACGTTGAGTCAACGTACTTTTATGTTGACACACCGTGTCACGCGTCTTATGCAGAATCTCACACACAATTTCAAATCAATTATCTTTATAAAGTATTGAAAGAAAGCGTTTGTGGCCTCATGGACAGTGTCAAAAGATCAGTTTCATTTTGTTCCTTTAGATAAAGACAAAATCAAATCATCCTATAAGTGAAAAACTAAACAATTGAAAATTGCATCCTCAGTTGAAAAATTGGAACGGACGTGTATAGCATCAAAAAGTTGCATCATCACAGTAAATCGCTTGATACCAATCACATACGAAGTATGCATGCCAAAATTATTTTTGGTGTATTTTGAATCTATGTGTATGCTTTTCGTATGATTTAATGCCTTTTGCTAATAAATATCGCTTTAAGGGTGCATGGCACTTACTACTGTTTTGTAAGTAGTAAGATAATAACAGTTAAGAATCAAACTTACAATACTGAATTCGATTTCAATACACGCAAGTCTAATACATTTCATAAATAATCAATAAGTATACAACCATCAACAATTGTGTATTATGTAATTTTGAAATTAAGCTTATTATAATTAATGAAGGCAAATATAGTTATGTTTGAGATAGATAAGTCAACATGGTAGCTCGAAAGTTATCGTTTTATTGAAATGATAATTATCAACTTAGTTCATGGAGTTCAGCTATTTATGAGTCGTGTGTATGTTATTAGGACATAATGTCACTAGCAACGACGACATATGGCATTAATTTCACAGTAACTCGAGTCTAGATCAAATACTCAGAATACCATGCCATCCATAAGAATGCATATGACTGATATTCCTCAAAAAAGTTGTTTAAGTATTATTTGTTATTTAGTATGTTATATGTATAATTTTTTGCTACGTGACTTAAAGCTCTACATGCGAAACATATACGAAGTTCTACGAATTTGCATAGGGACTCGTTTATAAAACATACCAACAACTCGTATTTCATCGTAAAACAGCCAACCACAGATAGAATAGTTCGTATCGCTACATACCAATCACATACGAGAGTAAGTGCTCCTTCGTATGAAAAGCATACCAGATCTCTATAAACATACGAGAATCTCGTATCAGATGCTAGTTGCAAATTGTGTGTGAATTTGGTATATGTTGTTTGCAAATTTCGTATCCAGCGATTTACAGTGCACACGAGTAATTTGAGATGAGCAATTAGCATATTGATTGAACTTTCTCGGATGTTTCTTGAAAACCGCTTTTTTAACCGGTTCAACTCAAATGAATCGATGGAATTTTAAACTTTTGAAGCGGATATCGAGCGGCGCTCCACAAAGTTCTAGTTTGTAAATCTTTGAATCTATTTCAGTAATTCTGTAGTAACTTTTCTAACAAGTATTGACGAAAGTTGGTCATTTCTGATTGAGTAGCCAAGCTGTCAAGATTCTTCAGTTATTGACGCAAGTTACTGCGGCAAAAATTGATCCTTTTGTACACATAAAAAAATGCCGTTTTTATATAACAACAGCATTCCTCTGATTTAACACCTGCTTCCTGTTATATTTATTGTTATTTTCTTATTATTATCCGCTATATTTGCTGCTGTTTTAATGTTATAGTTCTCGTCATTTTCCCCTTTCAATTAGAGGAATTTTGCCGTTATTTCGCATAACGGCAGTTTCCTGTGAGGTTCCCATTATATTCGGGAATAATTTTGGAAATGATAAATTCGCTACAAATTGAACATCAAGTAGACTACAAAGAAAGAACAAATAAATATGGAAATAGAGCATATTGACGACATGAGTATGACAATGACAAAATCAAGTCTAGATTTCCAGTCAGGCACAAATCAAGGTGGATTTAAGTTATTCAGATGATGAACACCAATTTGAAAGTTTCATGACGACATGAGATATGACAATTACAAAATCAAGTCTGCTTTACAGTGTGTAACTAACTCAGAATCCACCATCCGTCCACTGATGGAGTATTGTTGCCATCTGTGGCCTGCTGCTCCACAAACATATCTCAACCTTCTCGAAAAGGTTGAGAGACATATCAAGAATCTTATGGGAGAAAGACTCGCTAGCGGACTGTAGTTCTACGTCTCTTCTACCGATACTATTTCCACAGAGGCAGCTCTGCAGTAAATGAGTGCGTATCAAAACCTAATATCTTCTCTAGAAACACGCGCAGAGCGAACGCACTCACGTGCTATCATGTGAGCTTAGAACGTACACATACAGTAAGCATCTCGAAAAGTTTCTTTGTTCGCACGGCACAGCTCTGGAATCAGCTTCCACAGACCATTTTCCCCGACTAGTACAATCGTGTCACTTTCAAGAGGCGTGCGAACAGGTTTCTGATGGAGACAAGTCAATGAGATCTGAATTTTTTTTTGTTAATTCAATTCTAGAGTAATATGAATCTTCTATAGCTCTGAGTAACCCGTAGGAGTGAAATAATGCAAATAACTGGACACAGAAGGTTCACTAGAATTAAGACCTCACAAGGTCATGAAACTTTTAAGAACAGCTCTCTTGTTAAGGAAGGAGTCCCTTAACAAGCTCCCTGTTAAGGATCGACTCCTCGAAAAGGCCATGCAACTGGGCATAGGCGGCAGGGCATATAGGGTCCAAAATATAGTAAACTCTGAGACCGATCGCGATCAGTTCTTGCACATGTACCATTGGCGCCACAAGTTCCAGGCCTTTCCTTGAACGAACGCCGTAATAATGATCGTCAAAAGCCATTTCTGGGCCGAAGTTTGCTTGCTGCATTGGCATCAGCACTATTCTGAAATACAAATAGTATTTTGAGTCTACAAAATAATGAAATACGTTATCATCATAGGTATGAGATTTGTTTGAAATAACTAAATTTCGACCCCCAAAAATCTTGTAATAAATGATGCCATCAGTGTGACATCGGATGTCTGCGTTCGCAGATAGGTTTTCAACTCAACATTCATAGTAAAAATACAAAAAATTGAAAGATAGGATAAATCAACAGCACCTTGGAACGTGATTTAAAACAAATAAGTCAGGATCGAAGGATGATTTTAGTGCTAGAAGTAAGATAGTTTAACGAAAAATTATCGAATTATCGACTTATTATAAGCAGAAATACACCTGATGCCAAATGAAGAACGGAACACTGGCGTTAATAACATTATGTCAACTGAATTAAACATTGACTTATCATCAATGTAAAAATTGTCAGTGGATAATACAAAATAATTCCAGTTTTTATTACTATTTTAATTTAAATTTCATTTTGTTTTTTCCATTGCATAATTTGAATTTTTTCATTTTTTCACCTGTCTTTATATTCATTTATTTTATTTTCAAATGATTCATTTATGTGATTGTACCTTCAATTTCTCATTTTATTTTCAATGTTATAGTTCCACACTAGAGGTGTATTACCTTAGTTTTGGAAAACTTGAATCTTAGAGTAAGAACTTACGACAGTAAATGTCTTTCTGAATTTGATTAATCTCTCTTGTTCTGGTTAAACTCGCTATAGATAAACTTGATGCAACGCTGTTATGGTCCATTTGGGTGACATTAGTGTCAGCATGATGTTCAGATTAAGATGTATTGATTAAGGGTTGAATTATCCTTCAGACGATCGTTGCGCAAGCCTGCTTAAAATAAAATTTTACCTGTGTTATCGTCATTAGGACATCCCGTCTCTGCAAGGTAAGCACAAAATTATAATTCTCTTTGGAAAAGCCTGTAATTTAAATCCTTTCCTATTTAAATCAGCTTATAAAGCTCGACATGGCGTCTAGTTATAGCCTATACATAGTCGTCCGCTTTACTTACCGGTATTCTTGTCAAAAATGTCGTTGTCGATTTTTTCGGTGACACAGTTTTTTGTATCTTTTCAAGATGCTGCATCGATTCCACCTTGTATCTTTTTACGAATGACGAAACTTCAGTTAGAAAATCAGCATGGCTCGGATACAATCGACAGAACTCATCCAGTAAAAGCTGTGTCGTGACCGCCAACATGGGTGGAATCCGATCGTGGAATTCCCTGTCACATAAATTCCTGTTGAGCATGGCCAAATTGAGGACATCCAGCTTTGCCTTTGTCATTTCTTCTGTAATGAAAACATGGTAGACATAAAATAGTACCGGTGATTTTAAGTGCAAGTATTAGAACATGTATAAGAATTTTAAAGAATAATTTACTATCTACACTGTAAATCGCTACATTCCAATCACATACGAAAGTAAGCGAGATTTCGTATGAAAAACATACCAGATCTCTGTAAGCATACGAGAATCTCGTACCAGATGTTAGTTTCAAATTGTATGTGATTTTGGTATATGTTTGTATGTAATTTTCGTATCCAGTGATTTACAGTGTAGGCTTGGTACCTTGCATCTATGAAAAACAGCTTTGAATCTATCCAGGACTAATTCTCCCTAACAGCAACTAGAACCACAGCTTCCTCAAATTTGGTCTTTCTGTAATATTCATATAACCTACATTAAATTCATAAAAATCGCATCTCATCCATGACCATACCTTCATGTCGAGATCCTGCATCAAAGGAAACGCTCAATTTTCTTTCGGAAGGCCTACTGACCACAACTGACCACTTAAGAAAGCAAACTATATGTCAGAATAATCAATGGAACATAAGGTTTCATATATCAAAATTGAACTATGACTTCAAAACGAAAATTACATTTCTTAAAGGCTGGCTTCTTTTGTGCAATTATTTATGAAACAGTCTGTATACATGTGTATACTGTATATACTCGTATTACAATAGAGTGTTTGAGACAAGGCTTAACAAGAATGTGATAAGAGAAATAAATATTTGTTCCAATCACAGATAGAATAGTTCGTCTCGCTACATGCCAATCACATACGAAAGTAAGTGAGATTTTGTATGAAAAACATACCAGATCTCTGTAAAGATGCGAGAATCTCGTATCAAATGTTGGTTTCAAAAGTATGCTTGTATGTAATTTTCGTATGCAGCGATTAAATTATGCTACGTGTAAATGTGTTTGGAAGGAAAACCAAACACACGACAACATAAAGAAAAATTTAATGAAGTTACTTAAAAACTCTGCGATCAATTAAGTGTAAAAGTAGACAATATAAATGTAACTTACATTATCAAAAACTTCGGATAATGATTAGAACAAGAAATACCGACATCACTTAGCGTGATCAGATCTTGATAGCAAGTCCTTAGCAGTCTTAAAATTCAAATCTCCAAGCCATTATGTGAATGACATAGAACTGATAAACATAGGTCTGCATGTACATCAACTAGTCATCATGACATGGCAAGCTTAGAATAAAATAGACAACATACGTACAAGAAGAGATTTCATGCACATGACTTATGTAACACCCTTCCCCATAAAAGAAAAAGATTTACCATGCCAAAATACAAACTCATGAAAGACGCGACAAACAATCGGCAATTATATTGTCTTTCCCTTTAATATGATTGATTACTAAATCATATTCTTTGAGCATCAAACTCCAACGCACAAGTCTTTGATTTTTGCATTTCATTTTCTGCAAGAAAGTTAAGGGATTGTGATCACTAAAAACATAAATCGTCAAATAGGACGAATTAGCATAAACAGAGAAGAGCTGCAAAGAAATGATGATCGCAAAGCACTCCTTTTCAATTGTTGAATAATTTTTTTGATGACGATTCAATTTCTTTGAAAAGAAGCAAACAGGATGATCGACACCATCGTCACCTTCCTGCAACAAAACACTACCAATGGCGATGTCACTTGCATCGACAGCAATCTTGAATGATTTCTGAAAATCTGGAGCAGCCAAGATTGGTTCATGGCACAAAATAGTCTTAATTTTCTCGAATGCCTCATTGCATGAAGATGTCCATTCAAATTTTACTTTGTTCGACAAGAGGCGTGTCAAAGAAGCTGTAATGCCTGCGAAATTTGGGCAAAATTTTCGGTAATAACCCACCATTCCAAGAAATCGCAAAAGCTGCTTCTTGTCCATTGGAAAAGATTCATAAAAAATTCAATATTACATCAGCCTCAGCATCCACTGGTTTCACTGTCCCTTGACCAACGACATGACCCAGATATACTAGAGTTGCACAAGCAAATTCACTCCTTTTCAAATGAACGGTCAACTTTGCATCTCTCAGTTTCTCAAATAACAGCTTTATAGTTTCAACGCATAGAAATAGACAACAATGAAACCTCTAGAACGGAGGTTTAGAATACACAATAGTGGCACATAAATCACACGCATTTTCACTTAGATACAACGGCTGTATCATTGGGTTAGAATCAGTCACATGTGTAAATCAAAGAATTTCATCGGTCATTCATGCCCCAACTTAGTTCCCCCGGATGTGCCGCGACCTTAAGTCAATTTCTATTCTAGTCAACTTCAGTTAAACAATCTATTTCTATGTTTCAACGTGACTTGATCACGATTCATTGCAAATCACAATGTCGTCTATATACACTTCGCAGTTAGGAATATCGCGAATAATGCCGTTCATCAAGCTTTGGAAGGTGGCAGGAGAATTCTTCATTCCTATTGGCATGATCCTATACTGATATAGACCACTCGAAGTTCCAAAAGCGGATATTTCTTTAACGTGTTCAGTCAGTGGCACTTGCCAGAAGCCTTTCAGTAAATCGAACTTAAGTTAAATTGAAAGTTATCAGCACGGGCCTCAAGACTTCTGTATATCACAAAGTGGACGACTTCAACTTTCCAGTAACATTTTTGACATTTCCTGAGAATAATATGCTCCACAAAATTGGAGTTAACGTTTTCAGTATTTAGCTCATTGGTCGCATCTGCTCCTCATTAGAAGATTTCGTCATTCGAAGAAAAGTTTCAAATTGCTAGGATCAAGGGGATACAGCAGCAAGGAATTAATAATATCTGCAGAAAGAGCACTGCATAGACATGACAAGATTTTGAGAAAATTCGAACTCTATGCTGCCAGACAAATTACAGCACGCTCTGATAATGATGGAAACCTTTAAGTAACAAACATATGGCAAATGCACAATTACAAATCCTTCTAGACAACGAATTTATCGACTTTGGCATGAACTACCGATTATGACTACAGGTATGAAAGATTCCGGATCCCTTGACTCCAGACTTTCGTACACTGTTCTTATGCCAATTGTGACAAACCTTTCTTACTTGTAATGCCATAACAGTTTCGATTATAATTTTGCTATTATTGTATTTATTTTTAATTCAATTATCTTCCATTATGTCATTTTCCTTTATTCTAATTTTTCCGCAATTAGTTCATTGTCGGCGTAATTACTTATATATTTTCAATTTAATTATTTATTATGTTATTTTCCTGCAGCTTGAATAGTTTCCGCCATTTTTATTTAATTTTCATCGTATATTTTGTTTGTATTAACATTTAAAGTTGGTGTCATTGAGTCTGTACATAATAAATGTGCAGGACCCCACTCGAACAAGTCTGAGCGTTTAGGAATTAGGGGCCGAAACGCGCATCCTGGTCGAGTTCCTGTTGATGAATTCATTACTAACAAGTTTAATCATTTTAAGTATCACATTTTTCTTCATTCTTAGACACGATTTGCTGAACTTTTGAATGATTCTTAACACCTGTAGAGAACGAACCATGCGTCCTTGTCAGGATCTCATAACTTTATTTTCATCCTAATCTCAAACACTACTATCTTCTTAAACAATCACAGGAGGGAGACTTAGTCGGCAGATGACAGGTCTGTGCGGTGTCAATTTTATAATGACCAATCAACCGTCATCGTTAGAACAAAGTTGACCAACTTGATAAAGTATTACCCACACATTGTAATAAGTATAGCAGTGGAATTCGTAGTCGTGGAACGTTCAAGTAAGCAATTTTTCATAATTTGTATAAGTGATTCCAATTAAGCTAAGTCCTTACTATATCGCATGTACTTGCATTAGTCCCTTACCTATTGAAGCCTCACAAGACTACGGATAGGATTTTACATTAATAGAGTTACATGTAGATTACTTTGTGCCCAATTAATTGACATGATAGAATTCATGCATGATAAATTTTGATTTAATTACTGGCATTTATCATTTTCAGTTTAGTATATTGCTTTTACCTTACAGATTGATTGTACTAAAATTAGTGACATAGCATTTCCAATGTTGTCTATGTAAGTGTCCATACGTGGAATTAGAAATGAATCAGTTTTTGTGATGTTGTTGACTTTTCTGTGATCTGCACACATGCGGTAAGTCCCATCCGTAGTATACATGGAGAGCTCCAGTTGCTGTTACTGTGCTCAATTAATCCATTTTTGAGCAGATTCTCGATTTCTTTTTGCAAATATTGCTCTTTTATTGGATTGAGCCTGTACGGGTGTTGCTTGATAGGTAAACTATCACCGACATCAACATCATGGAACACCGCGTCAGTTCTTGATGGCACATCCGAAAATATCTCGGAATATGCAGAAATCAATGTAGATATCTCTTTCATCTGCTGATAAGTGTGACAACTTTGTTTCCAGATTCTGTAAAGTGTCTGAGTTTGAAAGATTAGCACAAAATTCATGCAATCTATCGAATCATCACAGGTGCTATGAATCGCTTTATCTTTATCATTCAAACTGAGAACATTTACACTCACTGATCGCAAAGTGTTATTATTAGCAATATCAACCACATTATTGGTGATATCAACGTTTCTATCAATTAAGGTTACAATTTCAACACATTGACATGACACAATTGAGTTTTCTTGCGCCTATCAGGCGTACTAATGACATAATTTAGATCACCCAACTTTTTGCTAATAACATGCGGACCAACTTATCGACATTGTAAAGAACTTCAACAAATGGGTAATAAAGCGAGGACTTTCTGTCCTACTTTGAAATCTCGATCAGTCGACTCTGAATCATATCTACATTTCATAACATCTTGATTCGATTTCAAATTGCTTCTAGCTAACTCCCAAACCTCCGATAACTTCCAGCGAAAATCAATTACATACTGCAACAAACATGTTTTTGGAATAGATGAGAGAGAGAGAGAGATTTTTATTCTCAAATGAATTAAATCATTTGTAGTTACAGACACATTTGTAGTTACATCACATAAAAAATAAAAAGCTACACAACACTGTTTGAATTATAAAGTTGTGTGGCATACGCCACAAAGGATTTCCTTCGACGTATCAAACGATGACGTGGAATTCGCAGTCTGTTCGACCCTCTCGTGTCTCGCCGACTAATGTCTTCCTGTCTGACAGGGATAAGATGGTGGAGAGGATGATCAGCTTTCTTCATTTTCATAAATTGAGTAAGGACCATTTTGTTCAAATGCGTGATAATTTGAGGTGTTTTGGTCAGTTCAAGAGCCTCATCGTAGGACAAAGCAGGATGAATGACTTTTAGAGCACATTTTTCGACTCTCTCGATGACCTGCTGTAGCATAGATTCATCTGACAAAAGTTTTTCCTTAACTTTTAAAGGTCCTCTAACACTATGTCCAAAGACAAGATCAAAGGGGCTGAATCCTAGCGAATCCTATATTGATTCCCTGGTGGCAAAGAGTAAAAGCGGAACATCCTCATCCAATTCTTATCATGATCATGACAATATGTTCTCAACATGTTTTTTTGCGTCTGATACCATCTTTCCAAAGCACCTTGACTTTGCGGATGATAGGCTGAAGATGTATGTTGTGAAATATTCAACTCATGATCATGTTGTAATGTATGTAATGATCATATGTAAACATACGACAATCTCGTATCAAATGTTAGTTTCAAAAATATGTTTGATTGTAATTTTCGTATCCAACGAATTACAGTGAATTACTTACGAATTACTTCAAGTTGATTCGAAGTTCATTTACCTGTCTTACCAAACTTTGCGCCCGTGCGATGAATTGTGTCGTCACAGTTTAACGTTCTGGCCTGCTATAGACATAATAAGATTATGCATGAGTGAAAAAGGTTTTCAGTATAGTGTGCGGAAATCGCCTTCAGGATTATCCATCGTTTGTTACAAAAGACACTCACAAAAGACAGCCATGTGATGACAAGACGGCATTTGTAGCCTTTTGAACGGAGCATATTTTAGAGCAAATTTTGTAGCTAAAATTTCTATAAAGACGTCTGATATATCGGCATTCATTTTATTGGTCTACTAGAAAGGCAACACAGTAGAAGTTCTGTTTTGTTTTCCATTGGATAAATACAGGCCATTTCAGAGTTAAATGAAAACGTATTGGCTAACATCAGATCAATCTATTTGAATAGGATTAGATTTTCTATTTTTTATTTGTCTTGTAGTAAAAGGGTGTCTGTCACTACATTTATGCATCATGTAGTAGCATATTTATAGAATTTCATTTGTTGTACGTGTGTGCAAAATTTATGACAAAGTGACTTTTACTCATTCGATTTGCGTACTCATACATTCTGAAATAGTCATTGTCCGTTGACAATGGAATAGTCATCGATTCAAAGTTATCAGGGTTTCGGAGCCGACGGAAAATACTACGGCTACGGCTTCGGCTTGAATTTTCACATGTATTTGAAATAATAATAATAAATAGCTCTCTTCCGATATGACAAACGCATGACGAATTACAATTGATGAAGAAAGACAATTATGTAAGTTACTTAGTGTGAGGGACGAACAGTATACATGTAGGATTGATGCTAATTAGGGTTTGATAATTTCATATTAAATTAAAGTACAGGAATTAATTAACTTTCATTTCATAATAACGTCCTAGTTTGAGGCATCAGATGATCCAATTAATAATCTATTGTGCGCTGTGGGGATGAGTGGGCAGCCAGGCTATTGTGTTGAATTTGTTGAATGTGTTGAATAAAAAATAATTTTTTACTCAGTAGTATTAAATATGTGCATGATCTTTGCTCGGATACTTCCTTAGAGTCAGTTAATGTAATGAAAAAACGTCTGTATGAAAATGGATTTAAACCTAACTCAATTACACCAAAATCAAAATCCAATACTAAAAGTAATGAAAATCAAATTAACTTTTGTGTTGATTTCATTAGTGATAGCTACTTAAGAAAAATTAATAAACTGGTCAGTAAGTATGAACTTCCTGTTCGTGTTACCTGCAAACCCGGTCAAACTTTAGTTAATAGCATAAATACTATTGAAAACAAAAACAAATGTAATTGTAAACTGTGCAAGGATATTGGACCTAAATATATGTGTAGCGATAAATGCATTGTGTATAATTTTGAATGTAAAATTTGTCATAAAAATTTCATTGGTCAAACTTGCCGACCTTTAAAGTTACGGCATGATGAACACAGATGAACTGTCAAGATCGTAAAAGTGCACTATCTGAACATAGTTTGACTGACCATGCCGATAGAATGATGAACATCGATAATTTCCAGCTTTCTGTCCTAAATAAACAAAAGAATTCGATGCAAACTAAAATGGCCGAAGCACGCTTCATAGCGTTGAACAAGCCACAAATCAACCGCAAACATGAATTGATCTAACGAGTCGTCACTGCCTAATCATTTTTATATTTAAGCCAACTGCCTGTTCACTTACTTACCCCCGTGACGAAACGCGTCGGGGAACATTTATTTATTTTTAAAAAATAAAAAAATCGTCTAAATTGAGGGAGAGCTATATTTTTGTTTACATCGTAGAAAATTGAATATTGTGTTGAGTTTTGAGTGCTCAGTCAATGTGGTCGCGGTGGCCTTTGTTCCGTTGAGTCTTGGCTTGTTTGAAGTGGTTTGTAAATATTTCGGTGCGCTGTCCGCTGAGTTTGTTATTATGCCTGAGGTGTTGACTTCTGCTTGAGTCTGCATGTTGATTTGTAATCTTGGTGGACGAATAACAATCTGTGATACCTGGCAGTGATAAAAACTAGTGCCTGAAGTGAGACAAGGCCCCCTCTCGTATGTTCGCGCTGAGACTGTTGAGATTATCTTGTGCCTGTAATCCTGCGGCAATAAAGTTGCGTCCACAACCCCTATCGCTTTCTCTTACTATCGACTGAGGCGAAAAGGCTATAGGCCTATTTCAACGCTACCGCAATTTCGTGACACTTAGTAAGTCAGTCAGATAAAGGGAGTGGTATACTGAAGACGGAAATGTCAAATGGTAAATCTATTTTTATCTAATTTTTTGGTCAGCGTGAAGTATTCGGTTGAAGAAGTTCCTTCTGAGGTTGTTGTTGTTCACTGTTCTTTGCAATGAATGCGGTCTTCCTCTTAGATTCCGGTCGTAGTTTATCTTAGGGGGAAGGAGCTTGTACAGTGGATGCGTTTCGTCGGTAGCGACCTTCTTGAATAAGCGGTTTATAATTTTTGAAATAGTGTCTTGAATGCTGATCGCCTTGCAGTACTTGAATGCAATACTTCTATTTACCTAACTCGTAAGGTGTCTCTTGTCATTTTGGTTTGCGAAACCCCACCAACTTGGTATCGCGTCAAGGAGACGATTGAGGACAAGAGCGTTGTAAACTTGGTGGACAGACTGAGGCTTCGCACGGCGGTTCTTAATGATTTTGATGGCTTGCAGGCGTCGGTTGCATTTCTTGATTTGATTGTTGATATCAGCATCCATTTTTAGGAGATCGGCAAATGTGACTCCTGAAATTGCTAGTTATTGATATCGCTTCATCTGAGGTAATGGTTTAGGTTCTTGTTAAGATCTCGGGTTTTGAAGATAATTTCTCTAGACTTTGATGCATTGATTTTCAGGATATTTTCTTCTGCTCAGTTGGGTATTGAGAACAATGCGAATTCAGTCACTGAGGGGAAAACGGTGATGTTTGACGATGTAGTTATCGTTGTGTCATCGTTGTAGACCTCCCGAAACCTGGTGGCCTTCATCTCTCCACTCAATACATTCCCTGCTACGAAACATTTACCTTGAGAAGGCAGGAGATCACGGACTTCCTCAAAATTGTGTTTCAGTCGAAAACACGACTGTCGAGGGAAACGCTTTTGGCGAACAACCTGCACATACATTCTCTCTTCAAATTTAATGCACTAAAAACACATTATCGGTTCTTCCTAGCCTACAGGTACCGCAATTCTTCCCTTAAAAATGCTTGTTATTTTATAAGTGCCTCAATTTCAATAAAATACTTCTGAAGAAGTGTTTACGATGTAAAAATACTTTTGGTTTTATTTGGAAATGTCCAATTTTTCTAAACTTGATTAATGAATATTGGAGGATTTGAGGCTTGACAGCTAGGTGGTTATCATTTTGCCGAAAACTTCAATCTGCTTCCCATTAGATGTGATTTCTTTGTCTGAGAAGTACCGGATAGACCTCGACAGATGGCAAGTTTCGTAGAAGGGTGCACATCATTCTGTAAAGTATAATTTTTGGTCTCGTGTTGAGGGCCCAACAACATGTCAAAGGGTCATGGGTCGAAGCCGAGGTAGAGAGTCGGAGCCGGAGCCGTAGTTGCGCAACTGAAGTATTGAGTTGGGGTTTGTGGGGGGGGGGGCTCCTCCTCCTCCTCCTCTTTCCAATAACAAAGAAATTCTTCACCGTCATCAAATGCACGCACCATCTACAGCAACTAGAAGGCATGCCAAGGGCCCTCAAAAGAAGAAGCGATGCCCTCGCCGACCTCCTCAAGCCTGCATTTGCCAATGATTCTTTCAAAGAACGCAGCAGGGCGATAGCTGTTCGTTGGGCGGAAGATGCCGCAGCGGAGATGCGCGAGCACTACCAAGATATCCTACGAGACACAGAGTTTGAGTTACTCGGGTCCACAATGCCACAAGCCTATTTCGAAAGGTCAATCAAGCTCGTCACAAAATGGGCCCGTCGACAGCTGGGACAGCGCCTCGATAACGCTGTCTTAGACAGATCAATCTCCAACATCAGAGATCTTCACCCAATCGCCTCACAGGTTCCTTCGCCAAATAGCCAAAATTCGATGCCTAAATTTCGAGAAGAAGAGAGGTGGCGCGGGAGACGCCACATCCGCCCTCATTCAGTGAATCGCTCTCCTGAAAGAGCAACCGCAGACGCAGCACCAACCGTACAGTCAATGGAAGTTGCTACCAGAATTCATGATCCGGCCCGAAGACCTACCAGTCCTTCTGATCCTCCTCAATCTTCACAAGGCACACAGACAGTTACGTCCGACTCCCAAGACCAATCTTCTCAAAGTGACGCACTTCCGGCATCTTCGGCCACCAATGCTGCTGAGTTGCCTTCTACTGCTACTCCTCAATCTTCTCAAGCTACACAGACAGTTGCCTCCGACTCCCAAGACCAGGAATCTTCACAAGGTGATGAACTTCCAGCATCTTCGACCACCAATGCTGCCGAGTTGCCTTCTACTCCTCAATCCCGCAAGCGAGCCCAGCCATCCGACTTCACAACACCAACAACTCAACTCAACCTCTTCGGCACTCCACTCATTGAGCCACCAAGGAGCAGAGCTCGTTCAAACTCTCTACCAACCTCCAACCTTTCCATCTCTCCAACAAGTGAGCACAAACATATAGTATATGGAGACTTCAAAATTCTCCAGTATAAACGATCTGACATCTTAACCGTGTCCCATCAAATGGGAAAACTGAGCCATTTCAAGGTTATTATATCAAACCTCAAGAAAGTTTACAGCGACATTGAGACTGCTGTCCTTTGCATTAGTGCTCTAGATAGAGCAAATGCTTCCATCACAAACACTAAATGTTTTAAGACCTTCTTATACCATGCCCGACAAAAATACCCGGAAGCCAACATCATCGTGATTCTTGGAGGTATCTCCACAACTTTTTCTGAGTCGGAGATAAGCAATGTAAATGCTTTCAATGAATTCATACGCGAAAAATGTAAGGCTGATTGTCTGGCCGTTCCTCCTCCCGACCCATACATTATAACGAACTTGAATGTTTTATCAGATCAGTCGAAAAATGATCTCTTCGCCATCTTAGATAATTTTTTTCCATAGGAAAAAGACTATCTGAAAACGAACTTTCTAACATAGTGATATTAGCCAAAAACTTTCAGCCTAATCATCATACATTTTCATTACTCAGTAACAGCACAACATTTGTGCCTGTTCCAAAACATTGCCCTCATAAAGAAATAGTTAAGCAAATTTTGGAATACATTCGGAAATTCCAATGGCAAAATGCATTTAAATGGCCTCGTTCATATGACAGCACCAGAAATAGATTCGGTTTTTCATTATCAAATTACTGGCCACATCCTAATGTTGTCCCAGACAATACAAAGCAATTGTCCAAAGAAATTTTAGCCTCTACCTTCTCAATTTTGAAAAGCTGTCCTAATTGCTTTCCTGATGATAATCTAAACCAATATGAAAGAAAGGAAATAAGGCGATTACAAGACGAAGAGATCACTATTCGACCTGCCGACAAGGGGCAAAGATGGGTGATAATGTCTACCAATTCCTATAGTAATGAGATTAACAGACAATTGAGTCAACAAGGCACTTACTCACAAATTGACGATTCGGTCTCTAAAAATAATAGGCTTCGAATTATTCAATCGCTTGACAAACTGAAGTCAACTAGTCTCATAACTAACAAAGAGTACAGCTATCTGTACCCCTCAAAAGATTACAGTCATCGATCTTTCAACATTTTGCCAAAAATTCATAAATCAACCTGGATCAAAAGTGATATGCCTCCGGGCAGACCTATTATATCTGATGTTAATTCCGAGTCTAGAAATTACTCTGACATGATTGATTATTTCTTGAAGCCTATTGCTCAAAAATCCGAGAGTTATTTACATGATACTTTACATATGATAGCCATACTTAGAACTATTGAGCTTCCTGATAACGCTTTTTTATTTACACTTGATGTCGAGTCTTTGTACACTATGGTGCCTGTTCAAGAAACTATTAATCTCATTTCTAATTTATTTCTTGAAAATCCTGATGAAAAGAGACCAGACCTTACTCTTCTGACACAGATGAATATGATACTAAACAACAATGACTTTCAAGTTGATAATAATTTCTGGCTCCAAACGTCCGGTGTTGCCATGGGAAAAGCCTTCGCTGGCTCTTTCTGCAATATATTCATGAACTGTTGGGAACAGACAGCTTTATTGTCTTTTCCTTTAAAACCAAAAGTTTGGTTAAGATATCAAGATGATATTTTTGGGATTTGGAACCACAGTTTAAATGATTTTGATAGGTTTGTGTCTCACCTGAATAGACATCATCCCAACATTAAGCTAGAAACCAAAATAAATCATAACGTCAAATTCCTAGATTTAGAAATTTACATTGAGAATAGCAATTTAGAATATAAGCTATGGTTTAAACCTTCTCATTCGCATTTTATTTTACCCGAAAAGTCCTATCATCCTAAACATGTGCATAAAGGCATAATTTACAGCCAATTATATAGAGCAGTAACTCATAGTTCATCTAAAGCCAATTATCGCGAAGCCAAGTCTAAAATGACAAACGTTTGGTATAATTTAGGTGTAACCAGAACACTCGTGCGCAACACCGAGACAAAAATATTTAATACAACTGAGCAAAGGCAATGTTGGGAGACTGGTTTTTTCCCATGTCACAACAACAATTGCTTTTGTTCATGTTCCAATAATAAAATCACTTTTAATAATATTCATAACAATATATCCTACCCTATTGTTCATAGAACTACATGCGATACCATAGGAATCATTTATCTTATTCAATGCAAATTATGTCTAAAACAATACATCGGTGAAAGTTCACGCTCTGTTGTAGATAGAATAAAGGAACACCTATGCGCTATACGTAGCAAAGACGTAAGCAGATCTATTGTAGCAAAGCACTTTAATTCCATTGATTGCAAATTAGAACATTTTTCTTTCCATGTGATCGACCATAGCATTAATAGACCTAAACGACTTGAAAGGGAATCATACTGGATAAGAAAATTAAAATGCTATCAACCACATGGCATGAACAATTCTACAATAGCTGACTCCAATACAACCAAATTGATCATTCCGTTCAGTAATTGTGCTGAACGAATCGGAAATATGGTTCGCAATAAAAGTTCAAATCTTACTAAGACAAGGGTCATCTATACCAAACATAGAAATCTAAAATCACTACTAAACTAGAATTGGCTTCTGATTCCCTGATAAATTGTCTAGAAACCAGTACATTCCACTTAACATCAATCAGGCAATTTTCCAATGCATAGATTCTGCAAGTGACAACGAATATAATTCAAAACAAATGGTCTGGTCTCTTATCATTTCAGTATATAAGCTTTTTCTCACCTACAGTTGTTTGCTGTCAAGTTACAGAATTTTGTATTTGGAGCTGACGAAAAATACACTGAAACACATGTCCTCCAGCTACGATTTTTTTCATAATTTACTTCGGGTACACATTCACATCACTTGTGCGAGTGGCACAGCAAGGGGAGCCGCCCTCTCCTTGCTCTCTCTCCTCCTCCTCCTCCTCCTCCTCCTCCTCCTCCTCCTCCTCCTCCTCCTCCTCCTCCTCCTCCTCCTCCTCCTCCTCCTCCTCCTCCTCCGCCTCCTCCTCCTCCTCCTCCTCCTCCTCCTCCTCCTCCTCCTCCTCCTCCTCCTCCTCCTCCTCCTCCTCCTCCTCCTCCTCCTCCTCCTCCTCCTCCTCTCCTCCTCCTCCTCCTCCTCCTCCTCCTCCTCCTCCTCCTCCTCCTCCTCCTCCTCCTCCTCCTCCTCCTCCTCCTCCTCCTCCTCCTCCTCCTCCTCCTCCTCCTCCTCCTCCTCCTCCTCCTCCTCCTCTCCTCCTCCTCCTCCTCCTCCTCCTCCTCCTCCTCCTCCTCCTCCTCCTCCCTCCTCCTCCTCCTCCTCCTCCTCCTCCTCCTCCTCCTCCTCCTCCTCCTCCTCCTCCTCCTCCTCCTCCTCCTCCTCCTCCTCCTCCTCCTCCTCCTCCTCCTCCTCCTCCTCCTCCTGCTCCTCCTCCTCCTCCTCCTCTAGACACTTTTCATTAATGTATATCAACAATTTTCCTGAAATTTCTATGTTAAAATTTGCAGTTACACCAACGAAAAGTGTCTGTTTGTACACTTTACTTCATCCTCTGTCACTGAATGATAACTCATTTGAAAGATCATGATCTGTAGATGATTTCTATAATAACCAGTTCAACAAAATACCAATTTGTGTAACTTTTATGACCAAAAATTAGAAAAAATGGAGTCAACACCTTAAATGTCACAATTTTATCATTGGAAATACATAGGATTTTGTTATCCTCTCTATTTCTTAAAAGCAAATGATCTGATCCGGCAGACGCGAAGTTTTGCAGTAGGTTAGAGGTGTACTATGCTATGTGAAAGTTTTATGTACTACCTCGTTCCCTGCACAACTTCACGCTAGCTCCCGGACTATAAATGCCGGTAATTAAGACAGGGGCGAGTTTAATCAGGTAGAATTGTCAGCCAACAAGACATTTGGAGCACATTTTCTGCACAACAACGAAAAGTGATTAGAAAGAGATCAAATTAGAAGGCCTGTCTACCGCCTGTGGTGGTAAATTGCACAACTGACCACCTTCACGTTGAATGTTGTAGTAGGTGGCTGTTGTTTGTAGTTTCGTTGCTATACATCGTGAAGTGTGATGTAAGAATAATACTGATTAGATTGAAATTTAATTGAATTCGTTCGCATCAAAGTCAGTGATGATGACCATACCTTGAGATGTGAGATGACCGACAGAAGAAGACATGAGAGAAGCAGATTATTTGGTCAGCGGTGTTAGAGCTTGCTCCCCCCTAGTTTAGGCCGGAAATTGAAAGAGTTTTCTGCGTCGAAAATATAATATTGGTTGACTTTTCTAATAAGGATTTCGCGCCAATAAGATTGGAAAAGCGTTTATTACTTTTCGCTCGGAACCTCATCTTATTAAGAAGAATACAACAAGCTGTAATTGCGTTTTTATGTGTTGCTTTCTTGTGTTAATTTTGCTAACTTGCATTATTATGCGTTGACGTAATATTCAAAATATCATTGTATTTCTAATCAATGGAAGTGAAAATCCAAAATCTTGAAAAATGAGGTGCATGTGGTTCCTGCGGGTTTACAAACAAACTGCTGCCACTCACAGACAGACAACAAACAAGTTGAGAAGAGACGTTATTCTAACAATCATTTGTTTCGGTGTGAGATGAAGCGTCCTGACCACCTGAGGCAAGTAGGGTTAAAATCCATGGTGTATACTTTAAAGTCATGTCTAGAAGCATTCAAAAAGAACTTTAAAGACAAGAGTTTCAATAACATGTTTAAAAACAAGATCGTTAACAACCTTGACCAGCGCTTCCTTCAAATCTCCGGCGTTGCCATGGGGTAGTCGTTTGGTGGGTCCTTCGCCAATCTCTATCTCGGTGAGTGGGAGACAACTGCAATCTCATCCTTCGACCTTCGTCCAAGTCTTTGGGTGCGTTTTCAAGACGATATCCTTGCCATCTGGGATCATGGAGCCGATACTCTGTCTCCTTTTTTAAACCATCTCAATGCTCAAGATCCTCACATTCAGCGTGACTTGGTTCACAACCCGACATCTATTCGATTTTTGGACTTAGAGATTTACCGATCAGCAAGCAACCGTCTCCTCCACCGAATTGGTTTTAAAGACACGGCCTGCCATCAAGTCCTTCCTCGTACTTCCCATCATCCGATCCACGTCCACAAAGGTGTTATGTTCTCACAGATCCTTCGCTGGGCCACACGCTCTTCTACTCGCGAGGACTTTGATGGAACTTGCCACACAGTGTTCCCGATTTGGCGCTCGCTTGGTGTCACACGCTCCTCGATCCGATCTTGTTGGAAACGAGTACTCAACATTTCCGGCTTAGCCTCGTCATGGAGCCCAGGTTTCAGGAGATGTGGTGGTCAGAGATGTGGAGCGTGCAGTTTCGCCTTTGAATGCAATGTTTTCAAGGATGCGGACTCCGTTCGTTCCCATCCAGTGCTCTTTAACCTCAACTGCAGCTCAACTCATTGCATCTATGTGATACAGTGCTCTCGGTGTAATGTCATGTATGTGGGCCAGTCGTCAAATCCCTACGCCAGCGCATTTGTGAACACCTGCGTGCCATCAGACACAGAGACGCCAACTCTCCTCTGGTTCCACACTTCACAAACTTCTGCAATGAATCCCATTTGTCCTTCTTTGCCATCGACCGTTCCTTCCGTGATCAGAACCGATTAGCCAAGGAGAACCGGTGGATCAAATCCCTTGGCACTCTTCAACCCAATGGTCTCAATCGCTGCCTCAACAAAGACTCCCAGACCATCAACTTAGTGACCTTCCACAGCAGCTGCACGCAGAGGCTGAATGCTGTAATCCAGGAATCCTGTCGCCAAGTCACTGACATTTCCGTCCGCTTATCCTACCGACGGGACAAGAATTTATATTCTTTTTTACGATGATTATTTTTTATTATAATGACTTCTTTATACTACATGTATATTACCTTCGAACATTTTAATGCTTTGACCTTTACTTTGACTTATTTAGATATCCATGGTTTTCATCTTTGTCTGCTTGACTGTAACTGACGTGTATAGATATCTATGCTTCCTTTTAGTGACAGTGCATGATGACGTCGTTTTTTCAGCCTGATGTGAGGCCATAAGGTTCTATGTTAGATTTTCATGACTGTTCACTATTAATGCAAGCGCCTTTGTTGACGCGTTCACTACACTTCGTGACTTTGTATCCACTGACGAAGCCCATAAGAAGGGCGAATATATTGGTGATCTCCGACTTTCGCTATTTTTCAACAACCAACGTTAATTGGGCAGCGGGCAGAGCGAGCGACATGCGTCGGTCAGCCTATGGTCGACGCTTCCTACTACCTACTCCTCGCCGTCCAGTGCCTGTCCGCGCTCAATCAATTCTTGGACCTTGCCCTCCTGTTGTCACTCCCTCAACCGACAGTAGTACCACTACACGTTTCCTCAGCCCTACTCGAGTACATCCCACAGCTTCGTCCCGACTTGTGCCGCCGGTATACTTTGAACTTACCAAAGCTCATTTCCGCATCATCAAGTGCCTCCATCATCAAACTCTTCTGAACCGGCAATCTCCACCTTCATTATTGCGCCATCGCAATCGTCTTTCAACGTTTCTGCAACCTGCCTTCTCTTCTCCTGATTTCACTCGACTGTCTGCTTCCCTTGCTGATAACTGGTTCAATGCGAGTATTCGCTCTCTGAAAGAACATTATATTTCCACAATGGAGTCTACTTTGAACATCATCCGATCTTCTCCGCTACCTGCCAACGTCCTAACATCATCTTTGACTTTATCTTGTCATTGGGCTCGTAAGCAATTAGGGCGAAAATTGAACAATACAGTGCTCGACGAGGGTTTATCATTGATTAGGGCCAACCAACGTTTGCTCTCTGACTCGCCTTCGCACGCAACTGCTTCGTCCGATACCTCGGCTGCATCAGCGTCAGCCTCCACCACCACATCTAGTGCTTTGCCGACTACCTCGCCT
This sequence comes from Prostheceraeus crozeri, assembly GCA_907163375.1. NCBI lineage: Eukaryota > Metazoa > Platyhelminthes > Polycladida > Euryleptidae > Prostheceraeus > Prostheceraeus crozeri. The sequence continues at coordinate 23,942 of CAJQUW010009024.1, read as the reverse complement.
GAAGCCGTCTCACACATACATGTAGGTGCGGCACCTGTGACTGATCGACCTATTACCTCAACGACAGCGACTTCTATCTCCGTCTCTGCTCCCTCTACTTTGCCAGCCACAGCATCTCTGTCTGTTGCTTCAGCATCCAGTTTAATTTCCACACCCAATCACTGTGACTCATCAATTGGCACCACACATGATGGTCCAACAGCTCCAACTCCCATTTTTGACTCTGTATCCGGCTCGTCAACCGCTTTCTCGACTACAGCCGCACATCATGCTCCAGAAACTTCGGCTGCTGCACCAAGTTCCTCGTTGGAGCCGCAAATCCTTTTATTGGGAGATGGAAACTTTCAGACCTTCACCGACAATCGATGCAGAGTGATCGCCCTTCCCAATGGAAGACTTTCCGCTCTCCGATCCTACACCCGAGGGCTCTCCGACAGTCATCAGTACTCAAAGGTTTTTGTGTGCCTCAGCCTTTTGGATCGTGGGAACCGTGTTGTCACAAACTTCACCACTTTAAAGAGTCTTTTAGGTCGCTGTCATCAACTTTTTCCGAACGCCACACTTTTTGTCCTTCTACCTGGCATCACAAGCGACTTCACTCCAGCGGAACGAGCTACACATCAAGAATTCACGACAATGGTGAGGAACAAACATCCGTCCAACAGCATTGTTCTCGCTGCTCCATCACCTTTCTATTCTTCAATGAACGTTTGGGATCCTCACACCAAACAAGAAGTTTTTCAGAAGATTACATGCATTTAAACTAAGTTATGGGAGGCTTACGGCCCAAATGATTAATTCTACCTGCAACCTGTCGTCTTCCCTGCCTACATCTTTTGAACTACTTTCTCTACTGAACAAGCCTGTAACGTTTGTTCCAACTCCAACTCGCTGCAATCACATCGAAGCATTTCATGGAGTCATAGACTTTGTGCGGAAACTTCAATGGTCATCCAGTTCTTGCTTTCGCAATGACTCTTCGTCGTCCCATCGCTGCCGTTTTGGTTCCATCCGGTCTTCTGCATGGCCGCCACAGGGTCTTGTGTCGCCTGCCATCAATAGCCTTTGTGCTCGTATTCTCTCCGCCGCTCGCACAATACTCTTCGGGAATCATTCCTGTTACAGCTGCTCAAACTTGTCACCTAGTGAGTGCAATACCCTCTTATCACTCACGAACAATGACGCCATAACAGTGCGCCCAGCAGATAAAGGTGGTAGATGGATCATAATGGATTCTGAGGTGTATCGTCGAGAATGTCTTCGCCATTTGTCAGATACCTCCTTCTACAATCATCTTCAGGAAGGTTTGCCCAACGCAGATGAACCTTTCTGTCAAATATTGTCCAGTCTCCACGCTTCTGGATATATCAACAACAAGGAGCTCAATTTCCTCATTCCACCCCTGACATCAAGAGAGCGACGCTTCCACATTCTCCCAAAGGTCCACAAGACAACATGGTCGTCCCCGAACATGCCACCTGGAAGGCCTATTGTTGCCGACATTCGAACAAATTCCAGTAATATCGCGCGTTTAGTGGAGTTTTTCCTCTTCCCACTGGCCAAACGACTACAAAGTTTCCTTCTAGACACGCAGCACCTCCTGGCCATCCTTCGCTCCCATACCTTGTCCGAATACTCCCTCTTATGTACGTTTGATGTACGATCGCTTTATACAAATGTTCCGATCAATGAGGGGATTCAATGCATCAGCCGAGCCTTTGCACGCCATCCTGACCCAAGGAGACCAGACGAAGAAATCCTCCAACTCCTGCGACTTTGCTTGGAAAGGAATGATTTCATGTTCGAAGACCAGCGCTTCCTTCAAATCTCCGGCGTTGCCATGGGCAAGTCGTTTGGTGGGTCCTTCGCCAATCTCTATCTCGGTGAGTGGGAGACAACTGCAATCTCATCCTTCGACCTTCGTCCAAGTCTTTGGGTGCGTTTTCAAGACGATATCCTTGCCATCTGGGATCATGGAGCCGATACTCTGTCTCCTTTTTTAAACCATCTCAATGCTCAAGATCCTCACATTCAGCTTGACTTGGTTCACAACCCGACATCTATTCGATTTTTGGACTTAGAGATTTACCGATCAGCAAGCAACCGTCTCCTCCACCGAATTGGTTTTAAAGACACGGCCTGCCATCAAGTCCTTCCTCGTACTTCCCATCATCCGATCCACGTCCACAAAGGTGTTATGTTCTCACAGATCCTTCGCTGGGCCACACGCTCTTCTACTCGCGAGGACTTTGATGGAACTTGCCACACAGTGTTCCCGATTTGGCGCTCGCTTGGTGTCACACGCTCCTCGATCCGATCTTGTTGGAAACGAGTACTCAACATTTCCGGCTTAGCCTCGTCATGGAGCCCAGGTTTCAGGAGATGTGGTGGTCAGAGATGTGGAGCGTGCAGTTTCGCCTTTGAATGCAATGTTTTCAAGGATGCGGACTCCGTTCGTTCCCATCCAGTGCTCTTTAACCTCAACTGCAGCTCAACTCATTGCATCTATGTGATACAGTGCTCTCGGTGTAATGTCATGTATGTGGGCCAGTCGTCAAATCCCCTACGCCAGCGCATTTGTGAACACCTGCGTGCCATCAGACACAGAGACGCCAACTCTCCTCTGGTTCCACACTTCACAAACTTCTGCAATGAATCCCATTTGTCCTTCTTTGCCATCGACCGTTCCTTCCGTGATCAGAACCGATTAGCCAAGGAGAACCGGTGGATCAAATCCCTCGGCACTCTTCAACCAATGGTCTCAATCGCTGCCTCAACAAAGACTCCCAGACCATCAACTTAGTGACCTTCCACAGCAGCTGCACGCAGAGGCTGAATGCTGTAATCCAGGAATCCTGTCGCCAAGTCACTGACATTTCCGTCCGCTTATCCTACCGACGGGACAAGAATTTATATTCTTTTTTACGATGATTATTTTTTATTATAATGACTTCTTTATACTACATGTATATTACCTTCGAACATTTTAATGCTTTGACCTTTACTTTGACTTATTTAGATATCCATGGTTTTCATCTTTGTCTGCTTGACTGTAACTGACGTGTATAGATATCTATGCTTCCTTTTAGTGACAGTGCATGATGACGTCGTTTTTTCAGCCTGATGTGAGGCCATAAGGTTCTATGTTAGATTTTCATGACTGTTCACTATTAATGCAAGCGCCTTTGTTGACGCGTTCACTACACTTCGTGACTTTGTATCCACTGACGAAGCCCATAAGAAGGGCGAATATATTGGTGATCTCCGACTTTCGCTATTTTTCAACAACCAACGTTAATTGGGCAGCGGGCAGAGCGAGCGACATGCGTCGGTCAGCCTATGGTCGACGCTTCCTACTACCTACTCCTCCTCCTCCTCCTCCTCCTCCTCCTCCTCTCCTCCTCCTCCTCCTCCTCCTCCTCCTCCTCCTCCTCCTCCTCCTCCTCCTCCTCCTCCTCCTCCTCCTCCTCCTCCTCCTCCTCCTCCTCCTCCTCCTCCTCCTCCTCCTCCTCCTCCTCCTCCTCCTCCTCCTCCTCCTCCTCATGACACTTTTCATTAATGTATATCAACAATTTTCCTGAAATTTCTATGTTAAAATTTGCAGTTACACCAACGTAAAGTGTCTGTTTGTACACTTTACTTCATCCTCTGTCACTGAATGATAACTCATTTGAAAGATCATGATCTGTAGATGATTTCTATAATAACCAGTTCAACAAAATACCAATTTGTGTAACTTTTATGACCAAAAATTAGAAAAAATGAAGTCAACACCTTAAATGTCACAATTTTATCATTGGAAATACATAGGATTTTGTTATCCTCTCTATTTCTTAAAAGCAAATGATCTGATCCGACAGACGCGAAGTTTTGCAGTAGGTTAGAGGTGTACTATGCTATGTGAAAGTTTTATGTACTACCTCGTTCCCTGCACAACTTCACGCTAGCTCCCGGACTATAAATGCCGGTAATTAAGACAGGGGCGAGTTTAATCAGGTAGAATTGTCAGCCAACAAGACATTTGGAGCACATTTTCTGCACAACAGCGAAAAGTGATTAGAAAGAGATCAAATTAGAAGGCCTGTCTACCGCCTGTGGTGGTAAATTGCACAACTGACCACCTTCACGTTGAATGTTGTAGTAGGTGGCTGTTGTTTGTAGTTTCGTTGCTATACATCGTGAAGTGTGATGTAAGAATAATACTGATTAGATTGAAATTTAATTGAATTCGTTTGCATCAAAGTCAGTGATGATGACCATACCTTGAGATGTGAGATGACCGACAGAAGAAGACATGAGAGAAGCAGATTATTTGGTCAGCGGTGTTAGAGCTTGCTCCCCCTAGTTTAAGTCGGTTTAGGCCGGAAATTGAAAGAGTTTTCTGCGTCGAAAATATAATATTGGTTGACTTTTCTAATAAGGATTTCGCGCCAATAAGATTGGAAAAGCGTTTATCACTCTTCGCTCGGAACCTCATCTTATTTAGAAGAATGCAACAAGCTGTAATTGCGTTTTTATGTGTTGCTTTCTTGTGTCAATTTTGCTAACCTGCATTATTATGCGTTGACGTAATATTCAAAATATCATTGTATTTCTGATCAATCGAAGTGAAAATCCAAAATCTTGAAAAATGAGGTGCATGTGGTTCCTGCGGGTTTACAAACAAACTGCTGCCACTCACAGACAGACAACAAACAAGTTGAGAGGAGACGTTATTCTAACAATCATTTGTTCCGGTGTGAGATGAAGCGTCCTGACCACCTGAGGCAAGTAGGGTTAAAATCCATGGTGTATACTTTAAAGTCATGTCTAGAAGCATTCAAAAAGAACTTTAAAGACAAGAGTTTCAAAAACATGTTTAAAAACAAGATCGTTAACAACCTTGTTTAAAATAACATATAAAAGTCAAGTTCAAAAGCATAGCTCTAATACCATGTTAAAGAACCGAGATTTGCATGCAGTTTCCAAATGTTTTGAAGATTGTCTTATCCTTGCTCTTCTTGTCCCCTTGATAATGCTGCCATCAGCATTAGCATCTTCATCAGCATGTGCTCTGCTTTCACTGCATGACCACCTAACCCGTTATCTTGATGATCAGAGGACTGTTGGAGCTGTCATTGTGTCTTACGACTTTTCAAAGGCATTCGATCGACTAAAATTTCAACATATACTGAATCGACTCAATCAATCTAGCTTTCCACGCAAGTTTATTAAATGGATTTATGATTATCTTAGTAATCAGTCTCAGTTTGTGAAGATCGGAACAACCTGTAGTCAGCCAGTTGCAATTACCTCAGGCATTCCACAAGGTTCAATTTTAGGTCCTTATCTTTTTCGCTCTATCTACCTCTACAATCGACATCGATTATTCTCATTGTCATTTGATTATTTATGCCGATGACATCAGTTTGTGCTTTCCTCTCTATAATGACAGAAACAATGACCACATAGCAAGAGAGCATGAAAGACTCTTGATGTGGTCAGAGTCAATGGATCTCAAAATGAATGAACGAAAATGCAAATCTCTTACAATCAAAAAGTGGTCTACCGTTCCTGATTATTGCCTGTCGAATATTGAACATGTGACAGAACTATCGATTCTTGGTGTCTGGTTCAACTGTTATGCTACTTGGTCTACTCATTGTAATTATGTTCTGAAGAAAGCATCTTGTCGGTTCTATATTATGAGAATTTTGCGTCGATCATTGAGTAATTCTGCCCTAAAATTGACTTATTTTTCTTTGATAAGATCGGTGTTTGTGTCACTGTCCAAAACCGAGTCGAATCAATTTGAGAAGGCTCAACGTCGGTTTCACAGACTGCTGTGTGGCAGCGATTGTTCAAATGAATGCTTGCCTAGTCTATCAGTCCGAAGAGATAACTTATGTCTCAGATTGTTGGAGCAAATAATGAAGCCAGGCCATATATTGCATCGACACTTGCCCACCCAAGCAAACTCAGGACGCTTTCTTTTGCCAAGAAGACGAACAGTGCGTCGTAGCAGAGCATTTTTCCTGTACTCTTGCCGGCTATTTAATGAGCGCTTTAAGCGATAGCTATCAATGGAGTGTTTTGGTTTGACACGTTATCTCATTGTAATTTCATTTCAACTTATTGACAACTATTACTGACTGTATTCATGTGACTTTTTCTTGCAACTTTCGATTTCCATTTTTCAAAGAATAAACGCTTTATTATCAGATTGGTACCAGAAGTCCTGTCGTGTAGAGTATCTATTTTTTGAAAAACAGAGCATGTGGTGATTATGTCAAGTGACCACAGTTAAAATGACGGCTTATAACATAATTGCGTAAATGTGGACCACAATTAGCGAATCTCTGATCCATCCACTCCAGTTTGTTGCAGGAACTGCGGAGTCGGAGGCCCGGAGTACAATCATTTTGGCCGGACTCGGAGTCCGCCTATAACTAGACCCGAAACAAATTATTTGTCCTCGTGTAGAACTGTCAGTGTATTGATGTCAATTTTTTCCATCAAACAAAAGTACAGAAACAACAGCGCAAAGCTAATAGTCGAGGCAATGAGCCGTGATAGTAGAAAAAGGAATGTATTTTCACTTGGTGATTTAGCAGTCAATCCTTCCTCACCTCGATCACACCTGCAATCACTGAAGGTCACAACAAAGACAAAAATTAAATACTAGTTAGTGTAAGAATATTCTCACTCTCCTATGAATCGTATGTGATGGGAGAGAGTTTGTTTTGTTTAAATTGTCTAAACGATTTTAAAATATTGTTTAACAAGGTGCATCTTAGAATCAAGATTGTACTCATACTTTTTGCAGAAGAATGGGGGATTTTCCTGCTTACTAGAGATTGGAGAAAAACCATGTGAAGATGGGAATAGCCGGGTCGCATGCATTTAAATGAAAGGGACATCTGAAATTGTGTATAGTTGATAAACTTTCATAGAAAATGATTGATTAATGTGCAGCAATGATCGGTGATCAGTAAATATAAGTTCAGGTAGGCCTATGATGATCTGTGGTGTAGGTTGCCTTTTTTCACAAAAATGTGCATATTTCTTGTAATATGGCATAGTATACTATAAATTACAAGTGCGTGATTCTCATTTTGATGTTAACAACTATTTAAACAAAGTTGTCATTAGGACAAACTTATTTTAAACAGTTGGAAATATAGTCATTGTATGTATTTCACGTCATGCCTCAACTTCTGCTTGTCTGCGATGTGTTCAGATAGCGATTGTCCATGTGCACAGCGTTGACACAGCGTTGAAACCCATTTCGTCAAGAGGTCGTAATTCTCATTCTTTATTTCCAACTGTGCAATGATAAATGATATTTTAGCCGGTGTCTATGGTACAAAACGTCATAAGATATGAAGCTATAGTTCTGCATGTAAATTAGTCTCGAGAGAAAACAACAGCAATCATGATGTTGCATATCACTAAGTCAAGACATGCAATAGAGAAAAGAAGGAGAGTGAGACATCACAAACAGAATCCATTATGGAAAGGATAACTTTTGACTTCAAAAATTCGAGCATTAGCTTCCTTTGCAGCCGCAGATGCTGCGCCTCGGCCCATACGGGCTGGTCAGTACGGCTTCATTTCTCTTCTATGAGACCCGTATACGAACATTCTGCGATCTCGGTTCTGAAATTTGTAATTGGTTCTTTTATGCGCAGTTGTAGGCCCCTACTTTTTGAATTCAGTGCGTGACTTTTCCTAACTTTTGTCCCAGAGCAGATAGCTTTTGTCCTATGATAGCAGAGACCATTTGGACCTGGATATTTTCTTTCCTGTTGAATGTGAACTTAAAAGTGTGTACCGTTAGCATGGGTCACTATTGATACACACCATGATCAAATAATCACATAATGGCTCTTTTAGGCCGCAATAATGCAAGTATAGGTAGAATAGCAATCTCCAATGTGTATTCAGTTTCCATTTCACTAAATGAACTCGAATTGAGACCCAGTACCAATTCATAGATACGCAGATTTTGCAGTTGTGAAGAAATTACCACGGCATTGACTGATCCTCATAGCAATACAGAAAGAATAATAGAATTTTTCAAATCTTCCGTGTCATGACAATCTTGGAGCGGTAATGTTTGTTGAATCAGCAATTCGATGGCCGTTGAGTTTGTAAAGTAGCAACTCTCAGCATCAATTAAATCCTTAATGTGTATAGAGTTTCGATTTTATTAAGTGAGCTTGAGTTCAGACCCAGTACCACATGTAAGATATGCAAATCCAACTTGTTTCATAAGCTTACTACTTATTATGTTCAAGTGAGTAATATATATATATATATAAAGAAATGAATAAAAAACAAAATGGCAGATAATAAGAAGTTCAATTGCAAATTGAAAAATGGAGCACATTAGTAAGAAAAGAAGAAGAATTAAGTAATATGGGAAGAAAAAAGCAAATTTTTCATGTCCGATAAGCATTTGTTGACGATTGATATTGGCACTAAACCAATTAGACAAGTAAATGGGCAGCGTACTTATGCAGACACAGCAAGAAATTAATGAAACAATTTTGTTCGATCTAATCGAATGGACAATTGATGTAGTCCTTTTGGTAGACCTGCCAATCAAGGTAGATCATATTATAATTCAAAATTCAAAAAGCTTTATTTAGACTCACAGTAGCGGTGAGAATTCGACAAGGTAGTAGATGCATAAAAACATAAAAAAGGACACATAAACCTAAAATCATGGACAATACTTAATAAAAGAGTTTTGAAATCTCTTTGTTCTTGCCAAAGGCTTCCTCAGACAACAGTTTTTCCTTAACGACAACTGCCTTGGTTCAAAAAAGGGACGAAGCGGATGATGAGGTTCTCTTAAAACTTTCTCAAAAAGATTACGACACATCTTGTCACCTGCAGAAAACAAGGACTCTTTAATACATGATTTATCATCAATTAGACGAAACGCTCTTTTCTCGATCCGTAACAAACGAATTCTTAAAAAATCTGTCATGCTACATGTTACAGGAAAAGCATACAAAAGTAAGGGTCTTCAAACACAACAAAAGATACATGTGTCTGGACGCTTTCTTAATTACCGAATCAACAAAAACATTCCACTTTAGATCGGATGAGAGATTACAACCTAAAACTTTCACAGTACTAACCCTATTAAGGGTCAGGCTGGATAAATGAATAGGCTCACAAATCATATTCTTTTTCGAGATTACGTCCATTACACAACTTTTATTCGGATTGATGTTCAAACTGTGTGAAGTAGTCCATTCAAATATAGCATCAATCTCGACCTGGAGCTAATCCTCGCTTTCATTTCTCAGAAAATGTAGCACAGTGAGATCATCTGCATATTTTACAAAGCACGAGTTGTTACAAGTTGGAGACAATGAGTTCATGACAAGCGAAAAAAGTAACGGGCCGATCACACTGCCCTGAGGAACCCCACAGTTAGTCTTCACTAAAGTAGACAAATTCCCATCCAGCAAAACACGCTGACCTCGGTCAGACAGATAACTGAAAATCCATTGAATACAGAATTTAGGAAGACTAGATAAAAGACAGGCTTCAATAATAGATTCATGTGTCAGACTTTCAAAAGCCTTAGTGAGGTCAATAGTTGCCATACGAACAGCGCCTGAACTTTTATCCAAATAACTTAGCATTTTGAGGTAAATAGCATTTAAAGCAACAACGGTTCCTTTCTCTGGACCAGGGACATACGCAAATTGATCATCAGTAATATGTTTATTGACATAAGGAATAAGGTATTTTTTACAGAAAATCCCCTCAAAAACACGTGACAAAATAGACAGAATTGAAATCGGACGAAAATCCACAACAACGGAATCAACGCAGCATGAACAGAAATTACTATCAACCTAGGTATAACAGCAAAAGCAAGAACACTCTTCAGTGTGAACTCCGTGTTTTTATTTGGTCAAGCAGTCAATAATAAAATCAAAGTTACAGGAATTTTCGGCCTCTTGGCCCTTGTCAACTGTTGATGTTTGCATCACCCTTACGTGCATATCCAACCATTAAAAAAGTCCATCACTGGTCATAGATCAGCAGTGAACATGGCTAACAAAAGGGTATGACGTCATTTCTTGTTTCCTATTAATCTTAGGTTTTAGACTGTCAATATATTTAAATTCGTCGATAGTAGCATCACGAGAATTAGTTTTCTTTGATAGAATCTCAATTTTAAAATTATCGATGCTGGTATTATTTCCATGCAACAACGTATGCAGCGCTAGCGCATTATTTTCGTTTCTTTTATTTATAGCGCTTTTGTGTTCATGGTGGCGAATTTTAAACTGACGAGATGTTTTACCTATATAAAACTGGTTGCAAATCGCACAAGTATACTTGTTGCCGATCTGTTTGCAAACATTGCACGTACAAGTGTTTTTTATTTTTGATTTATTCCTCATAAGCGCACAATATGAAAATGATAAAGGAACATTATTCAGAAATTGATAATTTCAACATCAGTCTTCATCATATAGAAAATATGATGAAATTCATGTGTTACAACTATGAGATACAACATAGCGGGAATTATCATCGGCAAATAAAAGGAGTTCCGATGGGGTGTAGATTTGCGCCGCCATTCGCCATCATTTTTCTTCATTACATTGAAGAGAGTGCTTTTCAAAAATTGAGAAACAAGTCGATGTTGTACAAACGATATATTGACGATATAATTTTTGGTCCTATTGAATTTGACGACAAAACTGTGAACGAAATAGTGACTACATTTAATGACATTGAGAATACGGTGGATTCACAATAGGAGTGAATCCACCGGAGATAAGTCTTGATTTTCTGGATATAAGTATAACTACTCAAGGAAATAAAATTGAGTACACTTGGTTTCAAAAACAAAGACATTCAGGCATTTGTATGAAAAAAGATTCCCATATCCCTGCGCATGTAAAATCAAATTTTGTACAATCCCACCTGAATGACATTGAGAAAAGATGTTCAACTAATGAAAAGTTTGAAAAGTCTCAAAAGGCATTTGTAAGGCAATAAAAAAAAAACAATGGATATAACAACAAGGACTGCAGGATTAAAAAACATGCCAAACAGAAGCGTTCCCAAAACAAGAAGTATCCAAATTCGATTCTGCCCTTCATCAGTGACGGATGTGATAAAAAAATTCGAAAACTTTTACGCAAACATAGGTTGGACAGCAACCTAGTGAGTAAACCTAACAAGTCTCTGGAAAACTTTATGAGGAATAAATCAAAAATTAAACACTTGTACGTGCAATGTTTACAAACAGATCGGCAACAAGTATACTTGTGCTGATCGCTATGTAGTATACAAGTATACTTGTGCGATTTGCAATCAGTTTTATATAGTTAAAACATCTCGTCAGTTTAAAATTCGCCAACATGAACACAAAAGCGCTATAAATAAAAGAAACGAAAATAATGCGCTAGCGCTGCATACGTTGTTGCATGGAAATAATACCAGCATCGATAATTTTAAAATTGAGATTCTATCAAAGAAAACTAATTCTCGTGATACTACTATCGACGAATGTAAATATATTGACAGTCTAAAACCTAAGATTAATAGGAAACAAGAAATGACGTCATACCCTCTTGTTAGTCATGTTCACTGCTGATCTATGACCAGTGATGGCCTTATTTAATGGCTGGATATGCACGTAAGGGTGATGCAAACATCAACAGTTGACAAGGGCCAAGAGGCCGAAAATTCCTGTAACTTTGATTTTATTATTGACTGCTTGACCAAATAAAAACACGGAGTTCACACTGAAAAGTGTTCTTGCTTTTGCTGTTATCAAATGAAACTCCCGAACCGACTGGTCGAATATGAACCTAGGTATAATCAAAGAAATCGTTATCCTAGGGCTTATCAAAAACAATAGAAGCAATTTAGACTTGTTAAATGAATCATAAAATTGCTATGGCGAAGGATTAGCAGACAATCCTCTTTTTTTAGAATGAAGGGTATCTCGATCTTTAACTTGTCTTCCTTGGAGCCAGGGGATAGCACTAAAACATTGTTATCAAAAGGTTGTAAATTTACTCCATCAACAAAAAGAAATGCTTTAGATTGCGAAAATGATGTGTCAGAGTTTTGCAGGAAATTGAGATTAAGGGATTATTTTAAGGATGATAATATAACAAATTCAGATATTCAATTAATACGCAGTCCCTCCAACTTCACTCCTCCAAAAGGTTTAAATAATAACCTTGACAGTATAATAGACCTCATTGAAAGTCAAGTCCCAACACTATTTACAGAGACTGCTAAGTTGTATCACAATTTAACATACGATGAAAGAATCTCGTTGAATTCACTGAAGTCTAATGAGGATTTACTTATCACGAACGCTGACAAAGGCGGGGATTTCGTCATCTTAGATTAGACATTCTATAGAGAACGCATGATCGCAGAACATTTATCAGATGAATCAACATACATGAAAATAGATAATTATTATCCTAATGAGACTGTAAATAAAATCAAGCGATTCTGTAAAGGTCATAGCAATTGTTGTAGATTTACCAAAAAAAGAATTCAATTTCTTGACTAATTTTGATTGTAAAACGCCATTCCTATATGGTCTACCTAAGTTGCACAAGCACTTCGAGACATTTGAAAACGTACAACCTGATGAACACAAATATATTGAAGTGCTGTTCCCCCAAATTTGAAATTCCGCCCAATAATCTCTAGCACGTTTGCTCCTACAATGCATTTGAGCTATTTTACTGATGAGCTTTTGAAGCCTATTGTCAATACGTTGACGAGCTATTGTCAGGATACCCAACATTTTCTCTCAAAATTACCTAAATATCTTGATAACATGGACGACTTTACGTTTGTCTCTTTTGACGTTGTATCGCTGTATACGAATATTCCGCATTCCCTAGGACTAGAGTCGATTAGCTTCTGGCTACGCACCGCGAGATCATTAATTCCTGATAGGTTTTGTGACGAATTCATACTGAAAGCTGTAAGCTTGGTTTTGGAAAACAACTACTTCAGTTTTGAAAATGACATATACATTCAAAAATCTGGTACCGCGATAGGCACAAAGCTAGCACCGACATACGCGATTTTAGTAATGGGCTACTTGGAACACAAAATGTACATCATTATTAAAGAAATTTATTCCGAAGATTTTTCCAATGCTATAACCCAATCTTGGACACGTTACATTGACCACTGTTGGATAGTATGGGAAAATCGTTTCGGTGATATTAAGTTGTTTCATAATATCTTGAATGAATTGCATAATGATATCAATTTCACATTGGAATACAACAACAAGCAGCTGAACTTTTTAGATGTGACTGTGTTTAAAGAAAATGATAAATTAGAAACGAACATTTATTACAAGTTCACCGACAGCCATAATTATCTTCCATATCATTCAGCACATCCAAAGCACGTGATCAACAACATACCTTCTACTCTAGCAAGACGAATTACAGGAATTGTTTCCAAGCCTGAACTACGAACCAGCAGATTGAACGAACTAGAACAAATTCTCAGAAATTTACATTACCCTAAAAAACTTATACGCAATTGTTTTCTAAGAGTTTTAGAGTGTAAACGTAATTCTCCGAAGAAGAATGTAAGAAACCGAAACATGAACAAAATGATCCCTTTCGTGAGTACTTTCAATAAGAACAATCCTAATACTTACCAGAAGCTGATAATTCCAGCAAGTAACACGTTAAAGCTGATGAACTCATCTAAAAATTGTAACTTCTTTGGATCATACAAACAACCAAAATTACTGTTAAGCATTTTAAGAAGGAACAACAGAATAACGATAACAGGAATTGAAAAGTGCAATGAATCAAAATGCCAAGCCTGTTCGACTTTGATAACAGGAAAAGAACTGAGTTTTGTTGTAGATGGCCAAGAGAGAACGTTTTATGTGAAGAGCAACATGAACTGCCAGTCAAAAAATGTTATTTATGTAATAAGATGCGGAGGTTGCCACGAATTCTATATTGGGCAGACAGGCGACATGTTTAGAAACCGCCTAACAGTACATAGACAACATATAACACACACAAGATGTGCAATACTTAACATGAGCCGACACGTCTCTATGTGCGCCAATAACTTACCAATGAAATTCACAGCGGCTCCTATCTATTAGTTAAGTCCTAGCGCATCAAAATTACAGCGTGAGCTTAAAGAGAATGCTTTCACTTCTATGTTGAGGCCTAAACTCAACATTTAATCAACATGTTAATTTTGAATTTGTATGCTGCTTTTTGTTTGATATATTCATTCCCTTTGACAAGCCTCCAAGATGAGGTGAAACCGGTCAGGGAAGTAAAAATGGTGTTTTGATTCATTTTTCAACCGGGTTCATTTGGAATTATATATTTATATATGTATATAAAGAACTCAAGGAAAAGTCAGTATTCCCGACCAGTTTCACCTTCTTCTTGGAAGGCTAGCTACTCATGGAATGATATATTTAAAGCTAAATAAACTAAAATACATGCAAAATCTATGAAGCTGCATTCAAATTAGGTTCAAGCATAGAAATAAAATAATGCTCTTTCTTGTCTCTGTCCAAACGATTCGTAGATGGATGCAGTTGATATATTGGCGCAACTTCAAAAGGCATCGGAAGATTTCTACAACATATGGCAATATGAGCACTAACGGTAAGGATCCTATATTGCTCATTATTGATTTGCTGTCTATGAACAGTCAGTCTACTACGAAAAAGATCCCCAGTCTGTCCCACATATATTTCGTTACAACCTCTGCAGCGGAAAATGTAAATGACATTTCTGGATAGACAGTTCATATTCTTTTTTGTATGAAAAGTCATCCTAGCATTATCAACCTTGAGATCTATGATTTTCCCGGTTATAAGAGTGGGACAACAGCTACATCGAGCGACTCCACACTTTGTAACACCCTCAATAGTAGGACGATAGTTCGTCTTCAACAATCTGATACATATTGCTCGATTTTAAGATTTTAGGTTTTACCAATTGATTTATTGTATGAAAGTGCGACTGTGAAGCCTTGTGAACTATAATTATGTGTTGTGACTTGATATTTAAGAAAGATGAACTGTCTCTGTTTGTTACTCCACCGCTGATGGTGATGTATTGAACATCGAAACATGTCCGGTCAAAGAAAAATTGTTTTTCCTTTCTGAATATGAAATGCCTGGCGCTCTAATGCGTAAACTATATATAGTTATAAATATATAAATATATACTATATATATATATAAATATATATATATAATATATATATATGTAAATAAGAAATGTGCGCTCCTGCCCCACCGAGAATTGTACTCTCCTGCCCCACTTGTACATGAAGGGACCAGGGCCTACAGCAATCGTCGGACCAGGCATTTGGAGGTGCTGACAGCCATAGAACTTCTTTCACAACAGTGCACATCAATGCACAATCATATTCCGCAAAAGCTCATACGCAGGAGAGTCAGTGGGGCAGGAGTGCACATGGGGGCGGGAGCGTACAGCTGCGGGGCAGGGGCGTATATTTCATATTCGTCCGTGGGGCAGGAGTGTACAAGTGGGGCAGGAGCGCACACTTCTTATCTATACATGTATATATAGGATATGAGGTGTATATTTCAAATCAATAAAAATCAAATAATTTCACAAGATATACATAGAAATATGGAAATGGATTTAGAGGATACATTGAACAAACAGCAAATTTTTGAAATGATCATAGATTGCAACTTCGATTATGTAGTTCTGTACAAAATGGTAAATGACGACGATGACTGACGGCTCTAAAGTGCGAGAAGTAGAGCACAACCAGCTTTTGACGATGTCGAGACTCTGGCAAATGTAGGAAGGAACTAAATGAAACAAGAGATTATTTGAGTTCTGAATATCATGAAGGTCTTTAAGGCTAGCAACAATTTCTTCTGATGTAAATTGGTGTAAACTTGTCAAAGATAAAATCCATTCCACAGATAATACGGTGAGACCGGCCCCGAACTTTTTCCATTTTTTCCGAGCACATTTTGTTCATACCGATTAATAAAGGTGAATTATACTCAAGAGTTGACAAAACGGTGGTATTATAAATCATGATAAGCTCAGGTTTTGTCAAATAATTTTTCAGACCCTTGATTACATAGAGACGCTGACTAGCTTGTTTACACAAATAATTCACAAAAGTGTCCCATGTGAGATATGCGTTGTAAAAACACCAAGAATCTTTAAGTGATCGACAAAATTGACATTCAAAGGAGAAAACATCACTGTCTTTCGTTTTATAAATAAACATTTGGTTTTTTCACTATTCAAAGATAGTCCATGGGTCTGACGCCAAATATTTACATTATCAATTTCATGTTTGACAAAACTCCTCAACATTCTCATCGACAAAATTGGGTAACACCTAATCACATACATCGTCTGCATATTTAGACATTAGGCTGTAGGAATGAAAAGGGACAAGTGAGTTCATGTGAATACCGAACAGAAAAGGTGAAAGTTTTGCCTCCTTGAGGACACACAATCCAGATGTAACGGGTACGGTGGAACTTACACAATTCACAAGTTTGACACGTTGTTCCTATGCTGCAAGAACTACAGCACCAATGAATGAAGTTTGATGGTAAATCAGTGTCAATGAGGATTTTTATATATCAGATCCAAGTAATTGAGTTTGTCAAATGTCTTTCCGCCATGTCAAACGATATAACAACAACACCAATATTATCAAGATTGCCATCGTAGATGTAATATAATCATGTCATTTTTATATTGGCATGAACAGTGGAGTAAACCAGGACGAAACCACCAAACTGATTGTCGCCATATGCAAGAATCAATCAAAGGTTTCAAAGAGTCTATCACATATTCCTCAAGAACCTTTGAGAACACGGGAAAGAACTGAAATGAGTCTAATGTCGTTTTAACAGATGGGTTTTTAAAACGCCTCGGCAGGCGGTGTGTACATTGGCTAAATTTCCATTTGGGTCGGGAAAGGTTTTTGCTCTCTATGAACAGCGCAATAATATGAGTGAGGGCCACAACCAGCTCTTCGCAGGCACCTTAGCTAGGAATGATGGAAATTCATCACAACCCGAAGCCTTTGATGATTTTAGTTGCGCAAGAAAATCTTTTCGTCTTTCGTCTTTCCAACAGACACATCAATTTTTCCAAGGTTCATTATATTCTTTGATCAAATTAAACACATTTGTCCCCCAATCTGGCAAATCAAGAAATTCCTGCTGTAAGGCTTGATTAATGACACTGGGCAGACTTCCGAGTTTGAGGTTGAAACTAGTAGTGATATTATTAGCTGGAGTTAAGACTTTTCCATCTTATCATTTGGATTTTTCCTTCAATTTTTGAAAATCCAAGCCTTTTTTGCGATTTTCGATCTTCTTCTCGGACTTTTGTTTTCGATAATGGCAGTATTGCGTGAAATTATGTTACCCGAATAAAGCAGCGTAGCGAACGATTGACCAAACAAACTTTAATTTTGGGATGGACCATGACTTTTCTATACCACTCATTTTAACAATACTGAAGACGGAACAGTTTATCAAGAGCTTCCTGGATGCACTCCATGAAATATAGCACACTTATTCGACAGAAGAGACTTCAGATCTATAAAACAAAGTCCAGGGTAGTATAGTAAAGACTCTTTTGAAACTTTCTACATGAGAACCTGAAATCAGAGAGTTTACAAAAATATGATTTTGTCCCACTCGTATTTTCCAATATGTAAACAAGACTTTAAAAGAAACTAACACAAATGATCTTGAATTTCCGATTGGAGGTTCAATCGATAAGGGGACAGAGTATCTGTTACGTCATTATTAGGACTCACTATTATTACATGCATAATACGATGAAAAATAGAAATTCCACTTATTAAGATTTTATCAAGGATATAATAGTCTTTCGCGTGGGTTTGTTCACTCACCTCACCAAATGCAAAGGACTTTCTCTCCTAATTCTGCAGTGCTTTGATGATTTAAAATCTCCGGCAATTATCACATTTGAAAAGGAAGAATCATTGACAAAAATTCAAACAAAAAATTCTATCACATTTTGGCAATGAAGGGCATTTAAATCTGGAGGAACATACAAGATAATGATCAGGATAATTTCTTCTATGAGTGTGGAAACTCAAGCAATCAACAAAAGCTGGAAGATTGTCTATCTGATGGATGATGAAATAATAGCGAAATGCGCAGGTATAATAACGCCACACACCTCCACCATAAAAAAACAAAACGTCTGCCATCTTGACGGTACAAAGAATACCCCTTGTATTGAAGCTCAGTTATTCCGATATGTATTCTGTTAGCCAAGTCTCACAAATAGCAATTACATCAGGGCTGCGTGTAGCAGCTAAAAGAGAAAACTCATCAAATTTAGTGCGTATGGATTGAAATATATAGTTTAACAAGAGGGACGTACGATTTACAGATGGTGGACCGCCGTAAAAGCCCTCATTGAAAATTATATAAGTTCTTGTGTGTTGCTTGCATTTGAATTTCCTAGTGCATAACCACGTCTTTCCCAGATTTCCTTTCCGCTGTTTGAGTTCTTGCCGCAAGGCCAACGTATTGTTTCCGCTGCAGTAGTGTTAAGTCGTTGTTTGATAAAGACTTTTGAATATTCTTGTCGAATCGCTTTAAAGATTTTGACTTGCTCATTACAGAAGTCTTTGTGTTTCAGCCGCTTGCTAAACTACACATAGTAACCTTGAGCTGCTGGGTTTCATCTTGCCAATAACACGAAACGATTTCCAACTGATTCCGGTTCGATTTCCAATTCTTTCAATGAATCGTGTAAATTGGATTCATCAGTCTCCTTTCTTTCAAATCCAGGCCATCCCGTACTCTGCTGCTCAGCCTCAAGCCAGAAATTATAGCATTCCGTTTCTTGGTAAAACGTGATTCAGTCCTCATTGATGATCCAT